>OZ012681.1:2627500-3227500 GCA_963942445.1 Argyra leucocephala
TTAGAAATAGATTTGAAAAAGTAAAACGAAAGAAAAAAAAAATCGTGTATCTCAAGGTTATATTCACGAGAACGTCTTCAGTAGGTATCAGTTTAGTTTGAATTTAATTTTTAGAAGTAAAAAAATTTTAGTGTGTAGCAGTATTAAAAAAAAAAAAACGTTTGAAATTTGTTGACATCGTTATGCGAGCTATTAAAAATGTTGGTTAACTGGATTTTTCGGTTGTATTTTTAATTTGAAATATATGTATATAAGTTCGAAACTAATTTCGATATAGATTTGGAAATTGAGAGAGAGAGAAAGTAATGTTAATTTTTTTAAATGAATCCAAGCAATAGGGCAAGCAACCATTACATGTTAGAAATATTAAAATTGAGAATACCAAAATCTGTCAAACACATAATAGAAATTAATCCAAATGTCCAAAATATGCTTTGATTTTTTACGTTTATCGTAATGAAAATTACGTTCATTTTTGATTGCATTTATAAATACACACTTTGATTTATCGACCTATATAGTTGGTATATGTACTACTTTGACTAATAATTAATTGGTCCATAGTTTGAATTCCAGTCATGTCCATGGATATTAAATAAAATTTGTATATCCAAAATGTATGAAAAGGTATTCTATACCATAAACAAATAGGTCTTGTACCACTGGGTTTTGTGAGTCAATATGGTTTATTCCAGCCTATATTTCACAGCAGGTAATTATTGACCTCCTACGTCCCCCTAACACAATAAAGAAGATGTTTATATACATTTTGTTTTATAGAAGATGATTGGAAAAATTGAAATTGCATTTTGGTCTGTTATTATGTAATATAACGGTTGTAAATTACATCTCACAGTTGTGGAATTCAAAAAATATTTTTTAAAATAAAATAAACTTAAAAGTGTTAAATAATTATATGGAAATATTTTTAAGCTATCTATTGCCGTGTTTATACCGTAGCTAATTTAACTAGAGTTAAATGGTTTGACGTTTGTAGCAACGGTATAAACACCACATTTTTTTAGCTTAAGTTAGCTAAATTAGCTGCAGGTTTTTAGTTCAAGTTAAATATAGGTAGAGTTACGTAGCAACGGTATAAACACCACATTATTGCTACAGATGTCATTTTTGAAATTTGCTTTCATTTCGCTCGAATTAAAATTTGTTGATTGTTTTGTTCGAAAGCAAAAGTTAAAATAAGAAATGTTTTAATTTTTGTTTTAGTTTGTTTAATAATAATAATTTTGAAAATTGATGAAGAAAACTGCAAACTGTACTTTTTGCAAATCCAAAAACATTTCCAGTAACTTCATACTCACTGCAACTTTTCAGACAATATAAAGATACTGCGACTTTTTCTTCAACTGTGCCTTCTTTGTGACTATTGCAAACAAAATTAGGTTTTGAACTTAAATCATCTCGACTTAATATGAACAAGCGTTATGGAATTCGATGTATTATCAGATTTTATAAATGATTCTTTAAAAATAGTGTTAAGGGTGTTTCCGGACCTTTCACACTTGTACTTGAAACTCGCACTAAGCCTGTCAAATCGAAATAAATTTATTCATAAAAACTTTTAGTTTGTTCGAAGGCACTCACACTAAAACTGACTCACATCGCACTTTATTGTATCTGTCAAAATTTATTGTTTTTTTTACCACACTAAAACTGTCATATCGCACTTTGCCATACCTGTCAAAATTTATTGTTTTTTTTACCCCACTAAAACTGTCATATCGCACTTTGCCATACCTGTCAAAATTTATTGTTTTTTTACCACACTAAATATCGCACTAAAGTGGGAAATACATGTGCAGAATTCTCATGCATCGCTGCATGCAGAAATGCATGCACATCTGTGTGCCAGACACATGTGCATATTTTATTTGTCAAAAATTGTTTTGTTTTGAAATAATGTAAGTAATTGACACCATTGATACACATACAATTTGTTTGTATAGTAATAAAATACAAAATAAAATAATTTTTGAAAAATTTTAAAGTTTAATAAAAATTTTAATTTAATAATTTTTGAAAAAAATTTAATCACATATTTTGTTATCTATCACTATCATGAATGTAACAAAATATAATTATATGAATAAATTAATGCTAGTTTGTTGTGCATATATTTTGTTATATTTAAATATTTTAAAAATTTATGATGAATATTGCAACAAAAAAGAAAGAAAATCTAGACTATGAACTAGGGAAATTTTCATTCATTTCAAATTAATTAGTTTTTCTTCCATTAATTAATTTAAAATAAATTTTTACAAAATTGGTTATAACCTATTTACCACAAAAAACAATAATAAATATGTAAATATTAAATAATTTTTATGATGTCATTATTTTTTTATTAGTATGAGTAAAATGACAATTTTTACAATCTTTCGTGTTGGTAGCTCTGCCGCTGCGCAGCAAAAATTAGAAATAGAGATATCTTGCATCAAAATTCACTGCGTGCAGAATTACATGTAATTGGTTCCATATAAAACCATATATTCTAATTTATTTTTGCTGCGATGCATGCATAGTTCTGCACATGTATTTCAGGCATAACACATTCTATTTATTTCATTCTTATTATAAAGAATTCCAAATCTGTCAAAAGGAAATACTTAATATGAACAAGCATTATGGAATTCGATGAATTATCAGATTTTATATAAATGATTCTTTAAAAATAGTTTTAACGACGTTTCCGGACCTTTCACACTTGTACTTGATACTCGCACTAAGCCTGTCAAATCGCAATAAATTTATTCCTAAAAACTTTTAGTTTATTCGAAGGTATTCACACTAAAACTGTCATATCGCACTTTATTATACTTGTCAAAATTTATTGTTTTTTTACCACACTAAATATCGCACTAAAAAAGTAAAACACATAAAAAATAAGAAAGATAAAAATTTTAATTTGTAAAAAAAATTAAAATGAATATTCAGATACTATTTATTATAAAATATGGTAACTACAAATGTGTAACAATAATTTTAAATATAAAACAAATATAATTTAAGAACATAATAATTATTATTTTTTACTTTTCATAATTGCTCAACCTAAATCAGAACCTACGGGTAAGAGCGAAGTACGAGAGGTCCGAAAACGCCCTAAAAATTTTTTTTTTATCTAAAATCATATCAATAACAAATAATTTTAATTATCACAATAAAAATTGATTTCAATAATCCGTGTTTAATATTTGACATTTAAACAACGTTTTGACATTTAAACAATTTTTGCCTCATTTGAACCAAATTTCGAAATTTTAAAAATTAAGACCATATATTTCTTATGTGGTAAATATTATTACTACTATCAGATAAACAGACACAACATTCAACTATATTTACCTTCTAAATTCTAATATTATTAATATTGTCTAATATTAACATTCCTCATCAGAAAATTAATGTCATGAAAGTGAATTGAGATAATTTTGTAATAATAACGTAACTGTCAAAAAAATGTACATGATCAAATATTAAATTGCAAAGAATTGTCAAAAATCCAAATAACGGTAAATATTAAAGAAAAACGATTGTATTTTTAACGTGTGATTTACATTTCTCATAATAGAACTATTATTAAAAGATCACTGACATTCCAAAAAATAATTATTAAAAACAAAAAAATAATATAATAATAAAGGAAGGTGAATTAATGTGTGTAAAAAAAAAAAAAGTTTATATAAAAAAAAAAGCTTTAAAAAAATCATTTTTTTCGAATTATTCAAATTCGTACATGACAAAATTTAAATACAGTTATTAGAATCGTTATTCTCATACTCTTACAGGTGATTGTACCATATCTACACATACAAATAAACAAATATGCACTTTGCAATAATTTTTTAAAATTCTAAGAACTTTTGTACTCCAACTCTTACACTCTTACAATAATTCCCATTAAAATTTAATTCTTTTTATAATTTCAATAAAAAAATAATGTGCATGATTAATTTTTGTCGAAATTTTTTTTTATTGTAAAAAGTTTAAACGTTCATTTTTTACGTGTTGAATTAGATTTTTTTTTTGTTGTTTTTCTTTTTTGTTAAAAGCATCATTTGAGAATAGTACAAGACGTGATGACATTTTTAAACTTATGTGATTTAGAGTAATCATACAATTTTTTAAATATTTTAATTTTAATTTACAACAGGATTCTGTGTTAAGAAATCTAACCGGTAGGAATGTTAGATTTTTATTCATATTTTAATACACCTACACAACATGCCAAGAAGACAATTAAAACTAGTTTTAATGATTAACTATTAGTTTTGTCTATACTATACTGTTGAGCTATATTGTTAAAAGAATGTGATAAGAACTGTGTGATAAAACATGTTAGGTAAAAGAATACTTGTTTGATTGTACAAGTTTGAAAGTTTTGTTTTAATATTTTAATAATTTGTTGATTGTTCATCAAAAGTTAGTTGTGTCAATTTACACATGTTTATTTAGGCAAGCTTAATGATTTGCTGCAAAACATTATAATGTGGGTAAAAAACTTTGAGATGGTGAAAAAAATATTGTGTACATTGTTTTTAAGGTAAACGGAAATAGTAAAAAAAAACAGCTCAGAAATTAAGCGTTTAATTGTGGCTAGCTAGTCGATGCTACTTTGGATTGTACAAAAATTAAGATCAAAAATTACTAATCCAAAGATAACACCATACATAGGATAGGATGCTCATAATATCAGTAGTTAGGTATTGTTCACAAGGTCACAAGGTCAAAATCAATCCAGTGTGCACGAACAATCACTTAGATATCATTCAAACACAAGTTAACTCCATAACCTTGGCTGCTTTGAGCAATGTTGCACGCTCTATAATGTTGTAAAATACTCTAAGTAAATATGCTGAATAGTTTTTAGGGAACACATATATATATATGTAATTTGGTTCTCTACATTGTTTTCGTTTCGACAAGAGATTTTTGATCGATGGTTTCAAATTCCGAATTTTATTTTTGAATTTTAAAATGTAGATTAATCAGTCGTACTTAGTTTATTTTTAAAAATGTTTTAATAAGTCTCCAATAAATCTAACCGAAACAAAAGTTATAGCATTAAAAAACATTTCATTTTGAATTCTATTTTCTCACATTTAAGCTGCCATTCCATTTCTTTATTTGAGTTAAAAAGAGATATAAAAAAAGAGGTCAAAAAATGGCCTACAAAATTTTTATGCCATTTTTTTGACGTTTAACTTTTTATTATGTTTTTTTGACGTTTCATTATATTTACAATATTTTATACTATTTTTTGTGTTTCTATGGGTGTAAGTATTTACTGTTTAAGTTAAAATATAAATAAAAATTTAAAATTGCCTTATTACTAGGACAACATGGACAAAAAAAGAACCTCAAATCTTACTAAATGTTAAATTTTTTAATTTGTCAAAGTTCGTGAAAACAAAATTTAATCAACAAAAATTTCAGAGTGGCAGCACAGAATATTTTGACATCTTAAAACATCAAAAAAATTAAATGCAAAATGGAATGTGTATTTACATAAATTTTTAACAAATTTTAATTCAAGTTAATGTGGATTTTGATTTTTTTTTCATCTGCAGATTTAAATTCACAGCTGTCAAATTTCAACCAATCAGAATTTGCAGATTTAAACCTAAAGCTGTCAAATTTCAATCAATTAGCATTTGCAGATTTAAATCCACAGCTGTCAAATCTCAACCAATCAGAATTTGACAGCTGTGGATTTAAATGATTTGACATTCTGATTGGTTGAAATTTGACAGCTGTAGATATAAATCTGCCGATAAAAAAAGTCAAATTCAACCTTTAATCAAAAAATTATGACATCTGTCATTTAGAACTGACATTTTATAACTTCTATAATTCTAACAAAATCTGACTGAAAATATATCGAAAATGTATAATACCAAAATAAATTCGATTGTAATTATATGATTACATTTACAACTAAGTTCAATGAACTCTGAATTGGAATGAAAGATGTGATTGTTTAAAATCACTTTAGGACAAAATAAGCATATAGATACACATCGATCATTTAGCATACATATATGGATAATAACAAGTACAATGTTAAATGCCAAAACTTTATTTCATAATTCATAACAAATTTAAAAAGAAAATATTATTAAATTGTTATTGTTACCTTATATTAAATATCAGACTAGGAATAAAATTAATGTTCCTCTTCCTATATGTAATATTTCCAATCAATTACTTTTGTAGTTTTTTTTTTTTCTTCTTTTCAACAAAAAAAAAAAAATAACAAAAAATGAATAGCAATAATTTTTAACAAATTATTACAATTACATAAGTGTAAATTGCAATTTATTTTAACCAACATTTTTATTTATATTAATGTAGATCGTAGATAGATAGATAGATAGACAAGACAAAAATAATAGTAAAAATAACAAAAAAAAAAAAATAACTTAAATCTAATCTCATTTTTAATACAAACCATTAATAATAATATATGAAAATAGATAAACACGTAATTGAATTATAAAATATAACTAATGTACATGGATGCGGTATATAGGTAACATCCTCCTCATAAAATATATTTTTATTATTTTTTTGTTTTTCTTTTTTTTTTAATTCTTGGATTATGTCCATATTATTATATATAGTACTTGTAGTTAAAAATGTACCACCAAGTCAAATATCAAACCACCACAAGCGATTTTATTTAATTATTTTTTGTTGTTTTTATTGTTTTTGTTTTGTTTTTTTTTTTTTTTTAATATGGATATTTTATGGGATCAATTTTTCAATAATAAATTGTTTAAATTTATCTATAAAATTTATTATTATACAATTCGTAAATCGAAACACATTAACAAGTTTTACAATAACAAGAATAATGAATTTCTGGAATTGCACATTTTACTGGAACTTTATTATTATGTATGTATGTATATATAAAAGAAAATAATATAGTTAGGGTTAAAAACAAATCACAAACTAAAGTGGGAATATAAATTTTATTTTATTTACTTATTCAAATTTTTTTTTTATTCTTTTTGTTGTTGTTGTCTTCTTATTTTGTTGATATGACATTAATAAGACTTAGTCCCTTTCATATGAGTAAAAATCCCTTTGGTTTTCATAATCTCTTAATTGAATATATCAACAGGGTTCCAAAATCTAAGTATCCAATCTATGAATTATTTTTTATTTTGTTTTGTTATTTTTTAACATATTGCATCCATATACACTTTATATACCTTGATCTTCACTCCTTCTTTATGGTTACTGTTTACCATATAGTTGTTGTTGCTGTTGTTGTTGTTGTTGTTTAATATGAAATCTGAAGTAGTAAATTTTATCTAGCAATAATTTTACGCAGTATGGTACAACAAGATTGTGATATTGTACATGAAATTAATCTGATTGCACACCACCGGAGGAATCATCTTCTTCATCTTATTAATTTTTCATCTTCTTTTTTATAATGGTAGTGATTGCTTGATCTTATGTGTTGTGTATATATACCGTATGTGTATATATAAGGTCTATGAAATCGAAATTTATCTATTTGACTTTTATTATTTGTTTTTTTTTTTCACTACTAGGTGGATACATGTAGTTAACATACCTAACAAGAAATAATTTTTAATTTTTGAATTTTTTTTATTTTTTTTTTTTTTTATTGTATTCAATTTGGAGAATTGTGCAAGAAATCTACAAAAAATAAAAAAAGAACAAAATCATAATAAAAAATCAATTTTTTTTTTTATAAATTTCTTTATTTATTCGTACATTGTTGTTGTGCTGTTTTTTAAAACATAAAATTACAATCATATTTTACCATTATACTGACATATTGCTGCAATCAAGGTGTGCTAAAAGGGGTTGTTCTCAAAATAGTTACATTAAGTTCATCATAAATAAATTTAAATTAAAAAAAAAAAAAATTATAATAGTGTAAGTCAGTTAAAAATTTTGTTTATTTTTATTTAATTTATTTATTTATTTTGTGTGTATGTTTTTTTTTTTTTTTGTTATGTTGTAGAGTTTGTACGTCGCCATTATTCTTTTCATACTCGAATATTGTACGAATATTTATGACAACAAATCTGTCTAGTGGATAATATTATATTAAATTGAAAATATTGAATTCTAAAGAAAATTAAATAAATATTGTATACATACACAATTTTTTTTTTAACTAAAACAGCAGTAAGTGAACAGCAATAATGCGTTCAGGTTAAGTGTTAAGAAGATAAGTAAAGTATCTTTCATGAACAGAATTAACGCGAAATAAGTTTTTGATAAGTTTTCAGCGTTGATCTGAATAAAATTACATTTTCACTCGTAGAATCTTACCATCACGTGATTTTTCCTCTCAGTGTCCATGTTTATACGAGGCAGAAATCTACCTTCATGTTCTACGTAAATATTTTTAGAACTGGTACATTTCTGCCATTGTTGCTGTCACATTTTTGAAATATCAATGTTATTCTAATGTCAATTCTCTAATATTATTTGTATAACTTATTTTATTAATATTCGATCCGAAAATTATGTTGTCACATGTCAACAAAAATTTCCCTACACTTTGTGTATAAAAAATAATAAAAAAGTGTTGACATGTATTTCCAGAAAAAAATTCAAACGTCAAAAATCTACCAGAAAATTTAAATTTTGACCAGATTTACTTACCCCTTAATGAAATCATACCTCACCTTCAAGTTTTGGTAGATTTCTATCACTTTTCTACCTATATTATATGAATATGCATATTTGCAAATTTTTTGGAAATACATGTAAGCATACAAACCTAATTATGCACGTTCGAGAAAGCATGCAAATAACTCCATTATTACAGACGACAAAGAAACAAAATTAAAAAAGTAGATTTGAGTTCAAAGTGTCAAAGAACGACAGTAGTGTACTTAGATAATTTATATAAAGGTAGAGACAGTATTTTCAAACATATTTAGATCAGATGTGTAGAAAATAACGGTTAGAAGAAGCACTACAGTATTTTAAGAACTATATACTAATTTACCTATATACATTTTCCTATAGACAGTGCTCAAACCAAGACAAGTTATAAAGATTTTAAAATTACAAAAAAAAAACTCCAAGGAATCATAACCCTCTCTTGGCCTGTTCGTAGTAGTCGCGCCTGCGCAACAAAGTAGATTTTTTGTTCGTAGTTGCATATCATCAAAAATTCTGCGCAGATAAAAAGCAGGCGCTTGTGTTCATAGTAATCGGTGTCGCGTCAGCGTCGGGCAGATTGTGCAGATATTTTAGTGCGCCTGCTTTAGAATGATTTTTAAAGTACATGTTATTTAACATTAATAAGAATACATGACATTTAACATTAAATAAGAATATCGTGAGAAAATATTTAAGTAAAAAAAAAAAATTAATATTTAAAATAAAATAAATGTGTTATAATATAATATATTAATATAATATATAAATATAAACATAATAAAATAAATATATTGAAATAAATATATAATAATTATAATATATTTTAATATATAAGTAATATATATATTAAAATATATTAAATAAAAAAAATATATATATATTTAAAAATATACATATTTAATATATTAAAATATATAATAATATAATTATAAATAATATAATATTACTATATAAACGAATTGTGCATGTGCTGCTTCTATGAACAAGAATGACTGCTAAACAATTTTCTGCGCGCCTGCGCAAGTTTTTTTGTTCATAGTGACAGAGAAAAAAATCTGCAAGACACCGACGCATGTTTTACTGAAACTACGAACACGCCTCGTGTTTTTATTTCAATTCAATCATTAGCACCAATTGAATTAAAATAAAAAATCTAGCAAAATATAGAATTGGTTTTCATAAACAAGCATAATATACCGACATTGTCTATATTGACAATTATTTTGTTCATAAACAAAATGTTGCATATAAAGTTTATTCATAAACATTTCCAACTTACCAGGAATATAAAAATATTGAATAGCACATTCCAGTAAGAATAAACAATGTCGTGCATGCCATATCAAAATTTTGTAAAATATCTTTGATGCTTCACGCAAAGCTTAGATGGAAAAAACACGTCAAGAAAAAAAAACTAGAGCTAGATTTGAAATACAAACAGTTGTACTGGCTAATTGGCGGACATTTATGCTTTCGACGTATATAGTCAAAGTGTTGATCTACAATCAGATATTAAAGCCAGTCTGCGCTGCCGTATTCAAATATGCTGCTATAGTTTGAATATGTTGTACTAAACAACGAAATATTTAAACTATCCAAACATTCCAAAACAAAGTAACGCGAAACATTGTTAATGCCCTTTGATTTGTTCGCTATGTTGATATTCATAGAGATCTCAGGATCCCTTTCATTCAAGACGAAATAAAAAAAATGGCTGTACCCCATAAAAGTCGTCCTTTTCAACATGTAAACCGTTCGAAACTTTTACGTTTAGCTGATAATAATTAAAACTTTGTTAGACGACTTAAACGAACGAAACCGTTTGAACTATGTTAGGTTAAAATATTTTATCTCTCAAGAGTACCTAATGGGATCTTGTTTGATCAAAGATATCTAAAGAAAAGGGCCAAAATTGTATTAATGGTTAGTTTTAAAGACTAGTTTTAATTGTAGCAAATGGATGGGAGTTTTTAGTGTCGGCACATTAAAGTCGGCACATTGAACAGAAGCTGAAACCTCGATTGATTGATAATTTTCTTCTATCTGAAAAAATAACTTAGCACGAAAACTGCAAAATTATAGTAGACAGCACATGACAATCAATTGTTTTGCTATTTTTATTTATAACACATAACTGTAAATATAGAAAATTCAAATTTAAACAATTATGTCAAAAAAAAAATTCTGCAGTATATTAAGTTTATAAAAAGCCCTAGAAATTTTCTTTGTTGACTGTTCTGCCAAAAACCTTTTCTATTCTACTTCTATTCTATTTTAAAAGAATTCATTTTTTCTATTAATATTAAAGAATTTCCGGATAATTTCAATCTGAATATAGAACCATTTTTTTTTTCTTTTTAATTTATCAGAATTTTGATTTTTAACGCCATTTCCAATTCTAGACAATTCTGTTCAGAAAAAATGTCTAGACCAGTTTAAAACAAAATAAAAAAATAAAAGGAGAACAACAATCAATTCTAGTTGATTCGTTCCGAGAATTATATATATATATATATATATATATTTTTTTAACTTAAATACGCAACTATCAATTTTTGATATATAATCACCATAAGACAATTTTAGTCACTTAAGTCTATTACTACCTACTATCACATTTAAATTTTTATCTATCAATTGCCTATCAATTTGACATTGTCGTCTTCATGTGACATAAATAAAAAAAAAAAAATTATTATTTATATACTACTCGTGTTAAAGCAAATTCGCATTCATATTATGCAATTTTTTCTTTTTTTATTGTTATTTTCTTGTTTTAAAAGGATTATCCAGATTATAATAATATCATTTTCATTCATGAATTGAACAACTATCAAAACAGAATCAATAATAAAAGAAAAATAACACCTCTTTTGACCACCAAAAACTCTTAAATTCTACTAATTTTTCAATCAATAATGTTCTATTCATTAACATTTATATATATGTGTATTGTATATATATATATATATATATATGGATATTATGTATAACTATATATTCATTTTGAATTTGAATAACTCTATCCATATACGGTATTAAATATTTTCATCTATCCACATGATATTTTAACTTACCAACAATCAAAAGGGGTAACCATAATCGTAGGTTGCATATGGGTTACCGATTAGCAATTCATATCTGATTTTTTAACCATTTTTTTTTCCATTTATTTCATAGAAGATAATATTATGAATAAGTGTTTAAAGATCACAAAAGGTGGGAATATAATACATACCGGTATAAGTTATATATATATATATATTGGCAAAAAAGGTATAGATAAAAAGT
This sequence comes from Argyra leucocephala, assembly GCA_963942445.1. Taxonomy (NCBI): domain Eukaryota; kingdom Metazoa; phylum Arthropoda; class Insecta; order Diptera; family Dolichopodidae; genus Argyra; species Argyra leucocephala. The sequence continues at coordinate 2,639,477 of OZ012681.1, forward strand.
GGTATGAAATAATTGCAAATTAAATTGCTTAAAAATGAATAGAATAAAAATAATTTTGTTGTAATATTTAAGTACTGTCAATGGCGGTGTCGAGAGGGTCAGTGAACACTGTCAGTTTTCACTGAAATCCATGTATTTGTTGTTGTTGGAAAATAATAAAAAAGAGTTAAAATACTTTTAACTTGTTGTCAGTTTTTCGATTTCAATCGTTCCGAGTTTCATAGCCAATGTTACTAAACTTAAATGTCAAAATATACAACATAGCTATTAACACATAAAAAAGGGTATTAGAGAAGCAACATTTGAATTTTACATTTGAATTGAAGCATTTAATAATATAAACATACCAATTCTTTCTTAAAACGAACCAAACAAATAAAAAATGCTGCACTTTCTAAATATTACTTTTTATTATTGTTTAAGTTTCAATTTTACTTGTCCAGACAGCGCCAATTACGCTAATACTATCAATTCCGCTCTACGAATACGAATCGTGTACATTGAATTCGAATTCGCGTACATACAAGTCAAGCTAACGGTACGGTGGTGTAACGAAATATATATTTTTTTTAATTTGTTGTTATGATGTGACAATTACATTACACATAGCTGACTTATAATCATATGATTTTAGTTTATGATGGTCACACTACAATAATTTATTGACGTTTATGGACACGCATTTTAAAATTCTTTCAAGAAAAATTTTTGTGCAGTGCAATGAAATTTTATAATGCGTAGAAAACAAAAGACTTCAATGCCTTCGAATATATTGTTTTTAAACGAATGAAAACCAATTTTTCAGGCTTTATTAATTAACCTAAGACTAATCTTTTAATATACAGCTGAAGATACAAAAAATTAGAATAAACCAAATCTTTGACTGATATCGGAAAATATAATATTTTAGAAGATAATTTGTCCGAGACTGACAACACATTCATGATAATCGAACCCAACACCTAAATAGTCTATAACTCTGCCAAGTAAATAAATAAATAAATTCTATGTTATGTTATATCATTGGATAATATTTCACAACACTTTCATATCAGTTCAGAAGAATCAAAAAATTGAAATTGGTTGGCGGTAATATTTTGACTCAAGAATATCATTATAAAAATGTCCAAAGAAACAAAAGATTATAAAGAAAGAAAACAAAAAATTAAATTCTTATATAATTTTATTATATCTTTACTTAAAAAATTGTTTACATAACTATACATTATTATTATACATTATGTAGGTATATAGATATTATATACTATAACGAGTATGTTTTCAATTCTTATTTTAATTTATTTTGTTTGCATATTTCATGTGACGTGTTTATACAATATAATATTCTGATGTGAACTTGGAACATTTTCTGATCACAATAATAAATTATCATTTTAACAATTTTTATGGACTTATGTACATACATATATTATTTTTTTTCTCCCTAGATTTGTTATGTATTTGCAAATTCACTTCTGAATAAACCAATATTAAGGGTATTCATATAAATTTATTTATGAAGTTGTTGTAGGTTCTTATTTGGTTGCAAGTGATTTTTTAAAGCTGCAAAAAGAAGTGCAACAATAAAACAATTTACATGTGGAGCAAAATCAGGTTTATTTTTAATATTGACATAAAACAACTACAATATCAAAAAAGTTAATTTAAATATTATAATTTAATTTTAGTATATCTTTATTTAATTTTCGTAATTAAATTTATGATATACTAAAATTACGTTGTTTCGATAGGGCTCGGTTTACTAAAAATATAATTTATGTTAATATAAAAATATTTAATTTAAATAATTAATGTGTTAGTAAATATTAATATGTCAAAAAATTTTAATTTGACATTTTATTCCGAGAATAAATAATAACTTGACATTTATGTAAAAATGACAGATAACTACAATCATACAACAACAACATTTGATGACAATTGATGAGATACTACTACAATAACACAACAAATAAACTACAAGAAAAACGGCAACAATAAAAACAACATTTTTTAAATAATTTGACATTTTATTTCGAGAATAAATTATAACTTGACATAAATGTAAAAATGACAGATAACTACAATCATACAGAACAACAAATGGATGAGATACTACTACAATAACACAACAAATAAACTACAAGAAAACGGTAACAATAAAAATTACATTTTTGGAATAATTTGACATTTTATTTCGAGAATAAATGATAACTTGACATTTATGTCAAAATGACAGATAACTACAATCATACAACAACAACAAATTGATGAGATACTACTACAATAACACAACAAATTAACTACAAGTAAACGATAACCATAAAAACTACATTTTTGAAATAATTTGACATATTATTTCGAGAATAAATAATAACTTGACATAAATGTAAAATGACAGATAACTACAATCATACAACAACAACAAATTGATGAGATACTTCTACAATAACACAACAAATAAACTACAAGAAAAACGGCAACAATAAAAACTGCATTTTTGAAATAATTTGACATTTTATTTCGAGAATAAATAATAAATTGACATAAATGTAAAATGACAGATAAATACAATCATACATCAATGAAAAAATTGATAAGATAACTCTTAAAATAACTAAACAAATACATTGCAAGAATTTTTCTAAAATAGAATCAACGTCAAATATGGTAAAATACACTAAAATAATAAAAAAATACAAAATTTAAAAATTCGAAATGATTTGAATACCCCAATTATGTAAATGTCATTTGTATACAAATCAAAATAAATCAAAAAAATGCAAATAAAGAGTGATGTTAATAATAACGTAGGTGAATTTTTTCACGAACTTGATTAACGGTTATCTAGTTCAATTTTTTTTTTTTTTTTTTTTTTTACTTTTTACTGTTATGAAAAAACAGTTCAATTGTATGAATAATCCAAAAAAACAAAAAAAAAAAAAAATGCAAATAACAAAAAGAACAAAAAAACTAAAGCAATAAACAAATACAGTATTGTGGAATGTGGAATATAAAGAACAGAAAATAGAAAAGAAAAATATTGAAAATTTTTACATAACTCTTAAAAATAAAATACATAACAATTTTTTCTATACCCGAATGTGCCGAAGGGTATTTGTTTGTATATTTGAAGTGTACAAAATAAACAAGAAAAATAAAGATCATGAATTTCTAATTTATTATAACGGTAATATTATCAATATAACAATATAACTTAATTTTTGTAGAGTATCGAGTAAAATATGAATAAAGTAAATCTATGTAAAAGAATAGATGATCGCGAAATTATATTTTTTTTTTGTTTTTTTTTTTTTGTTTTTTTTTTTTGTTTTTTTGAAGGATAGTGAATTTTAAAGAATTTATTATTGTTTCAATTTATAATTCACAGGTTCATAATAATTCAATCAATATAGATTATATTTGTATAAAAAGTCTTGATTATAAATTAATATAAATACGAAGTAAATAAATTAAGGTGGAATCTATTTTGAAATTGTTTTTCTAAAGGATTCGATTGTTTATTAATATAATGAGTGTTTGTTTTTATTTAATTTTGTTGAATATTTATATATAATATATAATAATTGAAATCCAAAAATATTTTTTAATAATTTATTTAATTATAGTTTATTTTGTTTTTGGTTTTGTTGTTTTAAATTTTTTTTAATCTGTAATTGCAAAAAAAAATATTGTTACTATAATAAAAAAATATTTTGCAGGGTGCTTCTTAGAATTGTTATAAAATAGAACAATAATTGATAGTCTATTAACGTAAATGATCAAAAATGCAATAAATATTTCTTCAAATAATGTATTTATGTGATATAAAGTTATTGTCAATTTGTGACAAGACTTGTATCAGCTTAGGGCTATATTTCTTCTTTATTGTTTTGTTTTATATACAAATGATTTCCATTTCATAATATATTACAGAAAAAAAAAATATTCTCTCTATGGTTTTTACACCTGTGACCTACTTTATTAATTCATCATTTACTGTTTAGAATTGCAGATGGTAATAAAATTTATAAATTATAACAATAAATTTTCAAACATAAAATCAGACCACATATTTCGATACAATTTTATTAAAATATCATTCTATCTATCTATTTTTGTTATAATTTATTACAATTTTTTGAAGGAGGAGTTCTCAATAAATTTAAATTTAATTTATAATGACATAATAAAATTCTCATATTTATATTCTTACAATGATTTTTGTTTTTAAATTACTGTTGTTAACGATTGAAAGAATTCACATAAAAAAATATAGACTTGGGTGTTTAATTTTAGTATATTTGTGTCGTTTAAAACTACTTTGCTATTTACAACAATATTTACATAGTTTTAACTATCATAAATAAATTATAATTGATAATGATGATCATTTAAATATAAATTATTTAATCATTTAAATATGTACTTTGAAAAATAATTAAAAATTTGTAATATGTACAATGTTATGACAGTAGTTTTAAATTAATTAAATTCGTTTCATTCGCAAAGGTGATATTTTTATTACTCTTATAGCCTACATTAAAATTACAATTATAGGATTAGTAAATGAAAGTGAGATATTAAAAAATATCGTAAAATTTATTTTCTTAAAATTATATTTTTATATATGTAAATATAATTAAATTCTAAATATGAAAATTATAAGCTTTTAATTAAAACCAGAGTTGGGAGACGAAATTGAAATCTGTCCGACTTCAACTACACTACATGCATTTTTTTTATTCTTATGATTTCTTATTGCATTTCAACTTAATTCTAAATAAACGGATATAAATAAAACCTTCAGATTTAACTTTAAACAAAGGGTGGCATTAATATAAAAGTGAGATTTTTACTTACTAAGGACATCTACAAGTTATTGTTTATTATTTCAAATTGATGTTTCCAAATGTTTTCCAAATGTTTGAGACAAAAGTTAACTATCTCAAAATGTTCAATTATTTAAATATCAAATCCTAACTGGTTATTCCTAAACCTAAATGGCAAATAATTACTCCGATTGAATTACTTGTATTATTAAAATTCAATTCAATTCAAAATTTTAATATTAATTTTTAGTATTAAGAAATAAATAAATTACATTTCAGTTGTGTTAATTATATTAATGACTTTAATATTTGATATCTGTAAAAGTAAAATTATTATATAGAAAAATGTAATAAATAAATGTACATATATGTAAGTATTTGGGTAAATAAAATTAAATAATTAAATTCAATTCAATTCAGTATTAGTTACAGACTCTTTAAGTCTGTTTAAAGCCAATAATATTTAAACAATCAACATATTATATCGTATTACATTTACATATATGATCAGTACAATAGTAAAATATCATCTTCGTGTCAACACTGTCAACTGTCAACTATTCTGATATTAATATAAAAGTATACATTTTTATATTTAAATACAAAATGCTGTTGCAACAGTTTGTTGCATTTGTTTTATTTCACATTTTATTAATCGAAAAGATGATCGTAAATTCTAAAATTATGTATAAGAATTAAATTGTATATATATGGAAATATTTTTAAATTATAACCTTAAAAATTATTTAATACACAGATGAATTAACACATTAAATTAAAAATATATGTATAGAAAAAAATGTTACTTTAATTAAAATTTAATCTGATTTTAATTAAATAAATGTCAATTAGAAGAAATACACCTGAAAACAATGTTGTATAAATTTTTATGATTTTGATACAAAATTTATAGTAAGTTATTATAAAAACATATTAAAGCAAGATTGTCTAGAATTTAAATGATGATGATAATAATGATGATGATCATGATGATGATAAATGACATGTATTTCATTTTTTATATATTAAAATAATTTGTAAACGGATTTGAGTATATCAATTTGTTTTTTTTTTTGTTGGATTGTTTTTCTTAATGTCTAAATTAATATTTATGCAATTTAATTGTGTCAATTATATACAAATACATAAACATATCTTGTAAATATCTTAAAATAGGTATGAAATAAAACAAAAAAAAATGTTAAGGTTAAAATTTATTAGTTAATTTTGAAATATTTTAATTAAAAGTTTAGACTAATAAATGTAAATATCCCTTTAACTACAGTATCGTAGTGTGTATTGTATTGTATTTTAATGTAACATGATGGTTATGTCAAAATGTGAAATTATTGATTCGATTTAATATGATCGAGTTATAATGCTAGAATATAACTTTTTTATTCCTTTACATTTTTAAAATTAAAATGAGTGAAGCTTAGCATGAGAAAAGAAGTGGGAGGAGAATTTTTGGAGTTTGCGAACTAAGTTATTAATGTTTATGTTGAATTTTTGCAAATCAAACACTTAAAAATTGTCCTTTCTAAGTAGTAGCTGTAATGAGGTAAAATTGAATAATTTGAAATGTCAAGTCTAAAAATATACAAATAAATATATCAAAAACTCGTTGATACATATAGCCAAAATTTACAATTGTAGCGTTTCTATTCGACACTATTGGACACATTCCTTTTTTCATTTAATTTTTCATTCAATATTTTTTGAGTAAAACTTCAAAATATCCGTGACATTGGAAATGCAGTGAAAAAAATTTCACTGCGGTTTCAATACTGTTTCGACACATTGTTTAGAGTTTAGATGCATATAATCACTGCAATGTAAAAAAAATACACAGTATCATTTTGACATTTTTGATCAGAATTTTGACTGCACGTTTTGTGTTTAAAACGGCTAATTTAAATTTTTTGTTTTTAAAAATGTTGAAATTAATTTAAATATTTTTGGTAATATTATTTAAAATACTATAATTGATTCGCAAAGTTCATCTTTTGATGATACCAATGTAAAAAATAATAAATATGAAATTTTTTTACTTTGCTTTTGTTTACTTTCCACTGAATTATACTTACCTACTGAATTTTATTGACATATTAAATTGTTTACAAAATTTAATCAAAAATAATTTTTCACCAGAATTTTAACTAAAAATTAATAAAATTTCCTTAAATATACGCCTTTTGACATTCTATTGGGAAACACCGAATGCAGTAGATATTAAAAAATGTATACACAAAATTTTCGCTCCGTACTCTGTTGTTTCACTATAGTATTAAAACCGATAACAAACATTTCTGATCTCAAAACAATGTAAATTTGTTTTTAAAACAATTTTTTTACCCCACATTGTAAAGTTGACGTTTCCACTGCATTTTTGATGTCACGCTATTTATGTACCTATAAAGTATATTTTCGTTAATTTTTTTTTCTCCACAATTTTGGGAAATACCTAAATTATATATTTAAGAATATTAATAGAGCTTCTATTGTCCATTTAGTCTTCATAATACAAATAATTTTCAAGTTTTATATATCTTTTAATTTGATTAATAAACACTTACAAAAAATAGCCAAATCTTATAGAATGTAATAAATTTTGATGAAACGTCAAAAAACTATAATGAAAAATTAAAATGTCAGTTGATGTCAAAAAAGTTGAAAGAAAATTTTTAAACCATAAATTTGACGTTCAGTTTTTAATTCCATTATTTTGACGTTTTGCTTATCACGTTATTTTTCAATTGAGAAAATCAGATGTCATCATAAATGTCAGAAAATTTAATGAAAAATAGAAAGAGTGTTGGAAGTCCCATATAATGTCCCATAAATCGTCAATATTTATTATTATTAGAAAAATATTTCTACTTTCTAATAATATGCTATTCACACAACGAGTGTATAATATGTTATCGAGCTCGGATAATTAGTTATAGAAATAGGCGTTCACACTACGAATAACTATATAGTTTTCATTTGACATTTAAATCTATGTACATATTATTTTTTTTTAAATATTTTTTTGTTGTTGCTTTATAATAGAAAAATGCAAATTGAAAATTTTATTTTTATCCTTTTTTTTTTATAAATGGTAAATAAACAAATTATTTCACATCAATATGACATTGACAATAGTTTTTCGGATAGAGTTGTCAAAAAAATAACACTACGAAAAAAATTGAACTAATTTTCAATTTTTCGAGTTTTCCCGAAAAACATATTATACTCGATAGCTTCAATTACATACAAAATTTCTAGTTATAACACTTTGTATAACTAGTTAAGCGCTGATGCAACATGTTATAGAGCATAGTGTGAACAGGATATAATTTGTATAAATTAAATTAAAATTATTCTATTCACACAATAAATCAAATTTTTTTCGAAGTATAAATTTTCTAAAGATATAATTTAAAATTTAAATGTTTTTTTTTTTTATCTTTTACAGTTATATTAAATCAAAAACTTTAACCAAAAATTATAAAAAGTTCAATAGCCTTTATGAAAAAAAAAAACACACACACAACAGAAAAAACAAAAACCAACATTACCCAAAAACAAATTTACCAATTTAAAAATTTCATTAAAAAAAATGAGTTCATCTTAAAATTTTAATACCCTTAATTTAAAATCTCATTTTCATATAAAAACAAAAATATATATATATATATATATATATTCTTCTTTATATTTTAATTTAAATTCGAATTCCAGTCAAAAGTTCAAAATGTACTAAATTATTCCATACAGAATAATATAAAATGAAAACAAATGCCAAAATCTCATTTAATCATGATGGAATTTCATCCAATATTAAATTAAAATGCGTGATCCTTTGTCATTCTACAATCATACATAATAATAATTACAGTGATTTCTATCTGACAGAATTCGCATTTTAAGAACACGTCCGAAAGCGAACACAAAAAATATAAAAAAAAAAAAACCAAATTAAGAGGCATGTTATTGTAATTCATCACTGATTTTAGGTTCTGTTTTTTTTTTTTTTTTATTCTTTTTTCGACTGTTCTATATACATTTCTGTGGTTTGTGTACAAATTTTTCAGAGACAAGAATTATTTCAATAAAATTCTGAAATTTCATGTGACTCTTCCTTATACATATAAGTACATATTATATTCTTAATCGTATATAAATTAATTTTTTTTTTTTTTTTTGTTTATAAATTTTAATGTGGTTAATGCCATCTGCCAACTTTTTGGCATCAACCTGTCAGTTCATAAAAATGTTGAAAATTTCATGACCATATTTCATTTGATATTATATATATATACTTATTCATACATTTTTATGATCCTTAAAATGTCTAAAACAGTTATATTTAAATATGATCCCGATGTATTTACTCCAGTTACTCCAGCTACTATTATATAGGTACACACATACTGTAAATTATTTGATCAACATTTTCAATCCTATTTGAAATAAGCATAACGAATAATTTAGAACATTAATAGTATTTGCTTATGCATTCGAATGTTTGGACAGAAGAGATTCTTATTTATTAAATAAAAAAAAAAAAAAAAATTAAAAATAATGACAGTCTGAATATATTTGGACATAATTTGGACAGAAAACGAAAAGTGCAATCAAAAACAAAAATAAAATTTTAAAATGAGTTTAATTAAAGATCATGTCAAAAAAAAAAAAAAAAACAAAAAAAAAACTTAAAAACTTGATATTTCAATGTAAATTAGTTCATACATGTATTATGAGTCTTATAATTATTATGAATCCCTTTTTTTAAATTTGATTTTCTGATTTTGTTATGTTTTTATAATTTAAAATTCAGTTAAAACAAATGAAATGAAGTTAACAACAAATTCTTTATAATTTTTAACAAGATAATTTTTATAATTTATAAATTTTATTCAATGTTGTTGTAGTAAAGTGGTGGCAATAACAAAAGCCATTAGGATTAATTTCCTTGTTAAAAAGAAATGTTCATGAATATTATGATGTTTGGTTAGACACTTTGATTTTTTATTTTGGCAACATTTTAATTTTAATGATTTGATGGATAAATATTTTAATGACAACTAATGAAAAGTACACATATATATATATACACCATACAAATTAATTGTGTGCAAATTAATTAGAGAGCTTCCGCGCTTTGTCACAATGATTACGTTCCGGGACAATGAATTTGATAATAAGATTGTTGACAATTATAAAAATACAATAGGTTAGTAAGGATGCTAATATAATTGGCATTTATAGACGGACTCTTCTAAAACTTATCTTGACAGTTTTCTTGACAGTTTACAGAAACGATAGCTATACTGAAAAAAAAAACACTAGGTAATTTTGACAAAAATCTGGGTTAAAATGGCAAAAATTAGGTAAATGTAGCGTCAACAAAAATGATGAGTCAATATGACAAAAAAATACAATTTTTTTTTCATTCTGTAAATATGACAAACAGCTGTCTATATAATAATTTAAATGTGAAGAAATGACAAAACTAAATTTCTTAATATGACGAAATGAATTTTCATTATGATAAAATATTTTGTCAATGTAATAAAATAAAATGTTGAAATTAAAATAATATTTTGTTGATTAAAGAAAAAAAAATATATCAATTTAACTAAAGTTTTTATTAAATCAACAATTTTGTTTTGTCAAAATAACATCTATTTAGTTGTCGATTTAACAGAATTATTTTGTTAATAGGGTATTTTGTATGCATATACAAATAAATAACTTTATTTTTGTTTTAACATATTTTGATGATAAACTAATCTGTAAGTTATTTGTTTGTATGTATGCATATCGTACTCTACAAGTTAAATGTGGAACCATATCTTATATTAGCAAAACAAGGCACTACAATATATGTGGATCTGAAAAATAAATGCATGATATTATTACAGTTAGAAATAAAACAATAATAGTCTTGTTAACAATTAATTTATTTTATAACATTTCTATTATTTGAAAACAAAAAAAAAATTAAATTCATTATTACATTCATCAAAAATTTAAAATTAAGTTAAAAAAATAAAGTTTTTTTTATCACATTATATTTTTCAAAATTATACAAATAAAGTTCGAAATATTTAAAAAATGTTCAGACTTCAGTTTCTGATTGTTCCAGTCCACTCTTTGGTTCATACTGTTTCTTCAAATTATTGATTTAATAAAATAGTAAAATTTATTTTTTTCCATCTTCAAATTATTTACTACTTTTAATAAATGTTTTAGTTGCAAGATTCAACTAAAACTAACCAAATTTATTAACATCGCAAATTAAATAATTCACTAGTTCTGTTAAAATACATATTAAGTAAATAAATTTTAGCTTTAAATATTTCACATTATGTATTTAGTTTTTTAACTTAATTCTAATATCTTTTTTTAATTTAATTCTTCAAAAAACCTTTTTTTATTTCATTTTTCATTTTGCTTTTGAAGGGGTTTAATTTAATTTTTCAACTGTCTTTTTTTTATTTAACTCATCACTTTTTTTAATTGAACTCTTTAATAAGCAATTCAAAAACGCAACTTCACAGAAAATCGCACCTTTACTTTTATATTTTCAACTAAAATAGAATAAAAATTGTTTGTCAACTGTTTACGAAATTCTTTTGTTAATCTGACTATGACAGCATTAAAAATTATAATAATAATTTTCTTATTGACAAAATAGATTTTGTAGAATTAGCAAAAATTTATTAATTGCAATGAACTGCATAGTATAATTTTTTGTCAAATATACAAAATACAAATTTTGAATTTTTTTTGTCAATTTTAATTTCCACTAGGGGCCCCTGTTGAGTAATTATATTTCAAGTTGAAGTCAAATTTAAAGTTTTTAAAAAAACAATAATTTACGTACTGACATAGACTTCGCACGATATAGCAGAAACCACTCGTGTTTAATAAAAAGTTTTGTGGTTAGTAAGTTTTATTTAGGACACATAAATACACGTCCCTCATATACTGCTTCGTTTTCGATATATTCCCTATAGTAAGTGGCATTTAGTGGATAAAATTACTAAAAATAAAAAATTTTGTCATTAAAAAGGTATGTATATATATATATACCTACATAATACATAATTTTAATAAAAACTATATTATTACTACAAATATCCAAAATTTAGTGACAGTTACTTAAAAAGATTAAAAGGAAGATTAAAAGGAAGTATATAGTAGAAAGTGATTTGTTTTTTTATTTTTTTTTTTTTGACATAAGTACATAGATTCATTTGCAAGTAAATATGTAAATTATAATAACTGATTTGTTTGCTTTTGTTTATTATTTTAATAAGATTTCACATATGCATAATGTATTTGCTGAATAATAAAATCATATGAGTAAAAAATTTTCGGCTGTGTGCGCATTTTTGTTTTATATATAATCTTATATATTATATATATTAGAAGTTCATTAAGGAGTAGGAGAATCGAAATAAAATAAAAAGGTGTCTACTACGCAGGACCTTAAATGCTTGTCAATTATAATTATAGATTTTACAAATTATAAATTTTGGAAAAATTATAAACAAAATATTCATAAATTAACAAAAAATTGTTGAGCAAACAAACATTTTTGATAAAATCGAAAAAAAATTGTTATATGAATAAAAAATTTTTGTTAACAGTTTGACAAAATTATTTTGTCAATCTTATTAGGAAAAATTTTTTCAGTGCGTATTCTTGTCATAGATAATAACTCTGTAAGAGCTCATAAGCTTACTTGAGAGTGACTAATAAATAAATAAATGACTCATTAACACTTGCTCCATTTGGAATTAGAGTAATAACTCTATTTAATTATATCTTGTAGAAGTAGGTATATGCTTGAAAGACATGCAATATCCACTACTTTCATCTCTTAGTAAAACCCATCGCAAAATGCTAAAGGCTGCAAATACCCATCCTTACACCATGTATATACGAAATGTATAGTTCAATACTGATTGTGGACCATAATTCATAATTAAAACATCTAGAATATGAAATCGCATTCTACAATAGACATTTGGCATAATTTTTATCCAAGAAGGGATAATTTTTTGTTTTAGAAAATAGTCAAAATGAATATTAATAACACACATCGCAACTACCCGTCGAGCATTTTTTCTAATATTTTCGCGTTTTTCCTCTAACTATCCCGTCTTCTTTTCCTATCCAACAATATACAAAAATATATACAGGCTAACCTATTTTTTGCCAAATAGTATACAAAAAAAGTTGTTAATAGAAATGATAAATATAGATAATGATAAACCGTGATGGCAAATATTTAAAAAAAATTGGATTTAGTTATTGCGCATGATTGCAACCAATTCAAAATATATTTAAAAAAAGGCACAGATTCCATCCATCATTCCAGATGCACAGATTTCCATCCCTGATTGAGTTCTTATAGTTTTCCAACTTAGAACAATAATTGTAGCGCTCATGTTTTTCTAAGTGACACTCTATTACTACAAACGATCTACAGCTGAATATAAACTAAAAATTTTTACAACAATTAAAAAACAAACTATAATAAAGTTTTAAAGTAAACTAAATTTCTTACATTGACATTGACACTAGTTACAATAACTAATAAACACGGGTTATCACAATAAGCGCATTTGCGGCTACGGTGATATAGGGGAAACCACATCCCCTCCCGGAAAAGTTTAAATCTAATCTAATCTAATTTCTTTCATCCATTTTAATAATTAAATATTTATGAATAAAATTATAATTTTTTTTTCTGAAAATAAATAATATAAATTTATAAACAGAAATTTCAATTGATATGCGATATTAAATGCCAAAAATCGTTTATAGTCCACGTGTAAACTGGTATAATTCTGCTTTTGTGAGAAAATATATTAATGATGTAGAATTGCAGTCTTAGAATTGTACATGATGAACTCAATTATTGATCATGCTGATAATAAATAGATTTAATAAATTAAATGATAATCTGCAAAGCAGTTCGCAATCCATTGAGTTGATACTTTGGTTGGACATAAGTATTTTTTATTTATTACATGCGAATATAAAATTCATATTTTATACTATATAGATGAATAACTGTACATGATGAGATAACTTAATCTAATTTTAAGTTCCAGTCAATCCTCTTTAATTAGTAAAAATTAATAGTATTGTTAATTTTCTGGGCATTTGCCAATTTTTCTTTTGACAACAAAAAAATCAATCAATTGACATTTTCAAAATAAACATAAAAGTGTTACCGTGATTAAATTTTCAAAAAAAAAATATATTTATATAAATAACTTTGTCGTAGGTATTTAATGTACTTAACTACATATATTATTATATTTATGTACTTACAATATTAAAATGTTTTAAATATAATAAATTAAATTCGATCCTGACCTTAATAAATTGTCTGGTTAAATTTTGTTTTTGTTTTTTTATATTTTTGTTATTTCTACAATTTAATTAAACGTTTAATTAAGTTAGCACCGATTAACTATTAGTTATTCTCACGCGATTTTTTTTCTTTTTGTTTTTGGTTTTTTGTTGTTTTTTAATTATTTTTTTTTTTTTATTTAATTATATAATTTAATAGAAAATTTATAAAAATTATTGTTCCTCTAAATAATTTTCATTTAATTTTAAAACGCAATACGATGTGGTATTTTATCACAAGTTAAGTAAAATAAATTTTCTAGTACACTAGTTAAATCATTACAGTGAACATTAAACTAGTACGAGAGCGGGTAGGGAGGTTAATTTTCTTTAAAATTGTTTTTTTGCTATTAAAAAGGAAATTATAAAATAGATAATATTTGTATTTCCTTTCTGGAGACAATAATCTTATTCAGACAATTTTAGTAAATTAATAGGGGGTTTGGGGAATCACTCGTCAAAATTTGGGTGCTTTGGGTGTTTGTTATAAACCAAAAATTGTATTGGGTAGAACTCTTTTCATTTATAGAATATGCTGTAGGCTATAGGTGGAACATTATTAACTCTAGATATGTATGTTTCACAATTTTTATTAAATATCATAATCGATTTCGGTTATTACACCATCATCAGAAGACTGATTAAATTATTGATCCAAATATATAACAGTCAAATAAAAATTGAAATTTACAGTCAAATAAAATAATATATATTATAATCTATGATCTTATTGGTCACCTTGTGCGATCTAGAAAGTTAATCAAATCTCTAATTTTGCTTTTCGCGATAAAACCTAAAGCTTCGCCTTAAGTCCGGAGTCTGACTCTAACTAATGCTGGGCAACTGCAAAAAAATTAGTTCGAGAGTTTATGTCTCAGTTTCATTTCAGTTGCGACAATGAGGATTGAACAGAATACCTACCTTCACAGCATGGCTTCCTATCAGTCAATGTTCCATACTAATGGATGGCTACTACTCTTGGGATGGCTAATAAAAAAGAAAATGTGCTTGACGACTCTCATTAGAAATTGAATGTACTTCTAAAGAGGCCTGTCAAAATTGAAATCTTGCCTTATCAGTTCACCGGCTTACGCTTTCCCATCTATATTCCTGTGACCAGGAACCCAGAGTAGCGAGATCGAAAAACGACCAGTGAAAAATTGAATAATACTACCACTTTTGAATAATGTCAAACCTTTTAAAACTACTTGTAGAGGATATAGTATCAACTCTTGCGATCGTACTAATAAAGGACGCCCGTTTTTAAATAATTTGTATGCCATTGATTACTCAAATGATCAAATAATATTGCTAAAAATGATTACAAAAGGTTATTCTACCTAATTATAGTTACTTTCAATAACATAAAACAAAAAAATCATTAAAAATGTTAATATGATTACCATACCAAAACTGATTTGTATTCATAAAATATGAAAATATAATTTGTGCTTAAAATCTCACGATTCCAACAATAAAGGTCACAGATTTAATCATAAAAAGGGCTTTTATATAAATAAAAATAAGATCATCTATGATTTGTGGTATAAGATAAGAAAAATAATTATGGGCATTTAAAGCTGATCGAATTACTCTAAGCTTCTACGTCTCTTCTTAATTCAATTTGTTGGTTTGTTATAAAACATTCATTTCAGCTATAGCAGATTATTACCGACACACACCGTATTTTGCATTTACCATAAAAATCCAGTTATTTTTTCATTTTTTCAATTTCAAAGTCACAATATAGTTCCTATTCTAAGGCATTCTAGAATCTAGAGTAATAATTTGAGAAGAATAAAATAACAATAACAATAAACTCAAAGAGGGAGCGAGATTAATTGCCATGAAATTAAAATTTAATGTAAATAGTCTTTGATATTCAAAAATAAAAAATGCTCTTTTTTTTTTTTTTTAAATATATTTTCTTATGATAAATACGTGATCGCAATAATCTACCGTTTTTTAATTGAAATTCATTGAAACTCTTATATACACGTAAATTACTTAACTTATAAAATATTTTCAAAATTCTCATGTAGATCGCGTACCGCATTCTGAATGAACAAAATTCAGTATTTTTTTTTTTTTTGAATTTTTGTTATTTGTCTTACACGTATACATTTATATGTGGGTACCTGTAATGAAATTAAAATACTTAATGGTGAGAATTCAATAAATAAAAAAAAAAATCAAATTAAGAAAAACTGTTAATTTCAAGTGAAAATTTAACAAAAAAAAAAAAAAAAAAACTATTTCCAAGGTAATAAGTTCAGTTCTAAATCTCTTCATATACCCATGATATAACAATTTAAATGTTAAATGCATTTTAATTAATTGTCTCGAATTTGTAATACTCTAGAATCATCAATTATTCTTATATGGCTCCATTGTATTCTATATACAATTAGTCACGTTCTAATTTATTTGAATTCTTTTACAGTTCAATTTTGGTTGTTGTTTTTTTTTGTTTCTATTCCCTTCATTTTTTTATATGGGGCCAGTTATAATTCCTATTAAAATAATTTAAATATCATGAATTACTTAATTACAGTTTAAATTGTGGACTATGCATGTGAGCGATTTATAAAGGAAATTAATTTCATGTCAAACAATACACAAAATAACCATAAGTAAAAATTAATTAAATTTGGACGAAGTTTTAAAAATTGATTGTCTTAAAAAATTTCAGATTATGTTACTGTGACAAGTTAAACAAATCATATCTATACTCATATTTGAGAAAAAAAAAAAAACAGAAATGTTTTGTATATTTTTTTGTTAACTGCGCATGCTCTGCACAATTAAGTTATTTTACGAATTCACATTGTTATTGTATTTTTCTTTTTTACTTGAATTTGTATACATTATATATTTTGTGGTACAAAGATTCAATTTAATTTATTTTGAATTTAATTACAATTTGATTGATCTGTATTAATAATAAGGGGTACCAGGAGTTGAGACATCAAGAAGGCGCAATTTAGTACTATAATTGCTGTACCAGAAGTAACTGGAATAGTCACTTACAATTACTTACCTTGTATGTTTTAAGTGAACAACAATATGTTATTGCAGAGTACTTAGTTTATTATCACCACTTTAATGAATATTAACAAACCTCATTTGAAATTTCATTATCTCTAAGGAAATAGATAATATAAAATTTAATCTACTCAAAAAATGTATGTCTTTAGAAGCGACCAAACTTCAGATAAGTCTACTTTGACTGTTTTATTGTATTGTTTTATGTATAAAATAAGTTTTTCATACCGCTTGATATATTCTATAGGGACGGAAATATCAATGGTGAAGTATCTATTTCGTTTTCCCTACCATTTAGAATGGAGATTTAACTATTGTAAAAAATATAAATTGAAAATATTACGAATAAAAAATGTGTTATTAAAACTCATCTTAAATTTTAATAATTTTAATATCAGATTTAATATATCTAAACAAATTTATTATGCTCCATATTAAATTGCTACTCTAATCTGTCCATAATCAATCTGTTTCCAACTGTCCACATTTTTTTTCTAAATTTTTATATTAATTTGCCAACAATTTGAGTCTGAGAGAAAAAAAATTCAATGTTTTTTATGTTGGTTTTTTTTTATTGCCGGTTCGACATTTCGAAATATACATAAAACATAAAATCTCTCCTCGTCCACACGTGGTATTTTTTTAAATTAGAGATAAAAATTCACTGATGTCTTTTTATGCTCTTTCTAAATTTTTAATCTGAATTAAGAGAAGCTGGAGTTGATAAACTAATTTTCTTTAGAATTAAATACGCAAGAAATTTCAAAAAATTCAACTAATCAAAATATTTTTGTTGCAAAATTCATAAAAACAAAATATATACACATCAAGGCTGTTCTGTGGAAATATTCTGAAGCAAAAAATGTTTTACATGATTGATGACAGATGCATATTTAATTCTCAAGTAATTAAATTTTTAAATCCAGCTTAAAAACATAAATTTTTATAATTGGTTTAGTTTAATTAGAGGTTAGCACCGGCAGGTATTCATTGCTGCAACACCACTACGCCACATGTAAGTTATAATAGTGATCCCCTTCACTATGCAAATTGTGACGAAATTGTGGATATCCTGTAAAACAACCTTTGATGAAAGAAATGACAGGTTATCAAATATATTAAAACCACTTAAGCTTGTACTAAACCTGGGCAATCACAGAAAATATGCTTAATGTTTTTCTGAGTATCAAGACCATCGCAGATTTGGCAGTTATCATTATTGACAAGCCCCATCATGCACAGTGGCAATAATGACTGTGCTTGAATATTAAATTATGGAAGTTGGAATTTTTTATTTAGTATTTATAAAGAGTGATTTTAAAATAACTTTAATTGATAATGGCCGTGACAGTGACAATAATGATAAACTTGCAAATAATGACAGTTATCATTTTTGACAGTTAGCATTATGTTTTTTGGTTTACCTTTAGACCTACAGTTTATTTTCGATTTAAATTTATCATTAGGAACACACTATAATGTTGCAAACGCAATTCAATTCGAAATATTTAATATGAATATGTTCCGTATTATTCACAATTTTCGTATTAAATTTTAATGATGAAGGATAATGTACAATATGGAATAGACTCTTAAACTCTTTTATATCACTTTAGTTGTTCAATATAAACGGTATAGTACAGTATTTTCCAATTATTTTTTAAAAGTCTAGAACATTACATTTAAAGAGAATAACTTTCTTTTAATTTAATTTAATTCAGTAGAGATGCCTAAGGTTGAGAATTGATGTGATGTATATACTTAAAAATACATAAAATATTGAAGAGTCATATTATTATGGTCATTTTTGTTTTTAAAGGTCACTCATCACATCTGGATAAATTTAAGTGATGACTATGGATCTAAATGAAAAATAAAATCATAAAAAAAAATTTCATTCATTTCAGTTTGGAATTTAAACAATTTTTTTTTTTATTTCTTTATTGTCAATAAAAAAAACATATATGTAAATATATATATACATATATATATATATATATTTATTTATTAACTGATCTTTTTATTAAATACAAACATAACTATAACCAAAAAAAGAAAGTTTGGACAAATCATATATGAGTTGATACTTTATATGGTCATTTAAAAAAGAAAAACAACAAAAAAACAAAAAAAAATTATTTTTTTTAAATTTTGGATCATCATCGTACCTTTGGTGTTCACTACTTTTGGTGTAAAAAGATTTATTTTGTTAATTTATGCATTTTGAAAATTTACTTTTAATATGCTAAATATCATTTTAAAAAATCTCATCTTTAATTTTAGTCGCAGTTTTTATTCACAAAACGAAAACAAAATCAAAAACAAAAAAAAAAGAGATTTTGATAGTCACAATTGGAAATCATTTAAAATTCCTTAATTGCGAAGAAAGTGAAAACGAACCGAATATTTGTGTTGAAAGTGTAAGTGGCAATTATGAATTTTAATAGGCTCAAAATTTGATATACAAATATATAATGTTTTTGTTTTTTTTTTTTTATTTTTATTTTTCTATTTAAAATATTGTTTTAAATATTATGTATAGATTATATAGAATCAGTATTTTAATTTGTCCAAATGGTATACTTAGGGCGTTTCCGAACCTCTCGCACTTGTACTTGATACTCGCACTAAACCTATCAAATCGCACTTGATTTGTTGTCAAAATTTTAGTGTAGTCTCAAGTACACCAGATATCGCAAAATTAAATTTATTAAATTTAGTGCGATTTGACAAGTTTAGTGCGAGTATCAAGTTCAAGTGCGAGAGGTTCGGTAACGCCCTTAAGACCTTGTAAAAACATAATTTCAATATACTTAAAAATATTCAAGAAAAATCTAATGAAACCCACAAAAACTATACTCATGAAATATTCAAACTAACTTACTTAATTATATTATTGTTTGCATGCATGCATACCTAAGACTCATGCAAGGTCTATAAATATATGGAAGCAGTTACTTAAACAATCAGCCTGAACAATAAATTGCAATGAACCTTTGTGCAAAATACTTCACTGCTTTGTGGAAGACACGAAATTAAATACTTTTTAAATATATTGTAGAGAATATGCTGTAGAGTGTAGGCTATAGATGAAACATTATTAAAATTAAATAAAAATCAAAACTTTAGTTATGTTTCACTAATTTTATTAAATATTTTAAGCGATTTCGGTTATTACACCATCATCAGAAAACTGATTTAGAATTTTAATATTTATTTAATTTTAAAATGTTTCCCATTTACAACTATTTATGATTTCGAAATGTGACAATTCAATCCAATAAGCCCATCCCTCTTTATTTTTTAATATAAACCAATTAATTATCGATCAAATCAATGTAAAAGCAAAGTCTCAAACCTTTCAAATGTCATTTTTTTCTTTTCTTTTCTAGCTACATATTCAATCCACTATACTAGATGTTTGCGATCACATTTCTGAAACTCTCTCTATTGTGTGCCGCGTGCATTAGTTCTCCCATCATTTGGAGCCCTGTTCATTGCCTGGATGCTTCTTAGTCATGACATTTGTTTTCTGACAATACGTGCTCTGACTTTAATTTTACCTTGTAGGATATGATATTTGTCATTAATCATATTGACATTTGTCATTTTAATCCGGATAAGTTGTTTTTCTGCGTTTGATTGTTAATAAAAAAACTGATAGCTGATCGTGGTTAAAAATTCTAGATGGGCCAGCTGAAATGCAAAAAAGAAAATATTTACCGTCGTTGAAAAATTTGTAAAAATAAACAATTTTATACAATTATGATTCAATAAAAATCATACAGAAGTAAAAAAACAGATTGCACAATAGTTTTAGGGTGTATTGAGTTTCAGAGCTTAAGAGTTTTAAGTTGTTTTTTTTCTGTTTTTACTGGATATTATTGGGTGGGCAGTGCCCAAATTGTCCATTATGATAAGCCGCAACTTTTAATTTGGTTCTGTTGATTTGCATTTCATTCTGGTTATTTAATGTTATTTCCCTTTACTGCAAAAAACTTTAATTATAGACATTGCCACCCCTCTTATCGGCTTTTCGTCGATTACAGGTACTTAAGCACTTTTCTAACTCACAGTCTCTATATCTATTCTACTTAGAACCTCGAACACTCAATCTACCCATAATATCTTCAGTATTCTACAGTATAGCCACGTTTCAAGTGCTTCAAGCTTATTAATGGTCGTTATTTTCAATTTTATTTTTTATTTTTCGCTCAACAAACAAAACACAGGCGGACATGTCAAGAGATGATAGTAAAGGAATTCAAATAGGATTCAAATGTTTAAGGGCAATTTTTGATAAAAAGCTAAAATGTTTAAAAAAATGTGGCACTTCAAAAAATATGGTTAACAAATTTAGGTTACACTTAGAATCTATTTCGAATAAAATCATGTAATGTTCTTCGAATTGAAATCAATTCTTAAATTTAGCAAATTCCAAATTTTAGTAAATTAAAATCTCTTTAATGTGAGTCTGGAGACTAAATTTTTTTTTATATTTTTCAGAATGGTTTTCAACAAGTTTATTTTTGATTTGTTAACTCTGATTTTTTCATTGGATTTAAATTTTAATTAATTTTACTTAATTTTTTATATATTCAAAAAAACTACACATAGGTATTTTTGTAGTAAAAACAAAAACAAATAAAAGCTTTTATATTTAAAAAAAAACATAAAAGCCTATAAAAAGGGATTGTATTTGTACTATACTTGGTCGTTTTTCAGAGAAGGTGACAACCACCATTGTGTAAACTATAACTAGATTTCATTTTCTTTATTTCAAACAAATTAAATACAAATTTTGTTTTAATTATAATTTTATTCAATTAATTATAAGTTAAAATTGTTAGACTATCTTAGAAGTGGTACAAAATATACATAGCTAGAAAGTTACTAATTTCACGATCCAAATTTATTTCTACAGCAAAACCATATTTTATTTATTTCCATGATCCATATTCATCATTTTTTTTAAACAATATTAAATTTTTTAGAGCTTATACTATTGTATTTACAACCTATGACTATTCTTAATTATTACTTAGGTTAGCTGACTTATTTATTAATTAATTTATTATTTAAAGGAAAAATGGCGACAAAAAACCTTTTTGAATATTTATGTTTTTTCATAAAACTTACCACAACATACATACTAAGAAATAAACCTAAACAAAATCATATTTTATAATAATATATTCAAAATATGACACTTATAGATATATGTCTCAATCCATAAAACATATTATGCCTCATCATAAAGATTATTTAATAACTACTAGTATTTTTGCCGGCTCTTCGAACTCGAAGCAGTTTGTTAAAACAAAAATCGTATCCAAAATTTCATTATGAATTATTTTCCATCTTTTGAACTTATACTTTGGTAATATATTTTTAAATATATTTAGTATTTTTTATTGATTTATCTTAGACAACAACCGCATTATGTAATTATTTATTAAAAAAAAAAAAATTAAATTTAAATTTAATTCTGGTGATTGGTGTATATGTTAAAATGGCTTATATATGGAGTGAAATTTTAAATTGAAATTGAAAAATCATTTGATTTCGCTACGTCTCCATATTTTAAATATCTATCATTTAAAAGAATAATAATGAAAATCGAATTTGAAATGGTTCAGATATTTGTACTGTACTGATTTTAAATTTACAAATCTAAAGGTTTTAGTAATCAATCGTTTTAATAAAGCATTATTTTATCTTAAAAACTGTTTAATTGTATACCGAAAGAAAAGCTTCATATTCTTTTCTCTTTAAGAGTATTAACAACCTTTTTTTTCTGTTGCGGTAAATTATTTGTTGTTTATGATAATCTAATAATGTATAGTAGGTGTGATTACAAATTGGTTAGGTAAGCTTCCAACATATTGTTATATCATAACAAACTCATTCGTTTGTTATAACTATATATTGGCCACCACAATAGAATCAAAGTAATTTTTGTAATCAGAGTGAGCCATCCTACATCAACATGTAAACATTTAAGTATGCTAAATGTTTGTTATTATAATACTTTAAAGTAGTTATAATAATAGTATTAATTGTTTTTCTGCGATGCAACATTATTATGGTCACTTGGATAGCCAAGAGAGAAAACTGTTGCAAAATATTTCATGATAAACTGTTGAAAATTGATTATAAAGACTGCAATTGCATTGTATTTTCAACAACCTCATACCAAAATATTATTTTTATTACTGCAGTTTTAATGGTTTTCTTTAAATTTATTTTTTTTTTTTTTTACACATAGCCAAAACACTAGGAAAACGTCTATTTGAATGTATCTCTATGTCAGTTCCTTATGAGCCTAAAAACTTAATGGTTTGTTTATCAATTAAGGTTAGGCTAACTATATTTTTATGGCAAGGTGCATGTCCCTCTCCAGTTTATTCTTTGCAATAACAACATATTGGGGTTATTTGACAATATTGGAGTGGATGGTTATTTAATAATTTAGACCGATATTCATAAGAAAACTGAATTTGCAAATCAAAGTAGAAAAATCAGTTATGATTGGTAGGTTGTGTTATTTGAGCTGGAAAAGCAATTTTAATTCTCACCCCATTTAAAAATTTAAAAAATTGACTCTAAGTTACATAATTGCGAAAAAAAAACCTACATAAATCTCTTGGAATCTCAACAATACCCACATTATAAACCTAATTTAAAACTTAATTTAAATTCCTGAATTAATATCGATACAACATTTTAACAAAAATTTATTATTCTCACTATCTGAATCGTTGTTTCATTCAAAAATACTTGTCGTCTTGCACATTTTGTGAACACTCCTATACAATAAATATTCAGATAAATATTTTAATTTATAATAAAAATTGAAAAAGGACCTCATATATATATTCAGAAATACCAGTTTAAAATACAAAATCTATAAAAACTAAGTACTACATAGAGACCGGCGTAAAAAAACGCAATCCTTTAAAAAAACAGAGAACCGCTGATCATAATAATTTTTATTTATTTAATACGATAAAAAAAAAACTACTTCCCCCAAATATCATTTGAAGAGTACCTACAAATTTTTTGTTGAAACTGAATTTTCAGGTTACAATTTATATATATATCTACATCTTAAAATCAAAATGACCTTCACCTTGATCATATCATCATTAAAATATTTCATATACCCGGTGTACTTTAAAATATAATTTTAAACAGCCTACTTATAATATGATGAGTCCAAAAACAAAATTTTTCATAAAAAATTAAATTAAAAATTTACTTAAATATAAGAAAAAAAAAAACAAATAAATTTAAAAAAAAAAGTAGAACCAGTCCAAAATAATTGTCTGTATAAAAATGATAAAAGATCATCCATAATATTCGACGCCTTGATTTTGAAAAAAAAGATGCTAACAATCTGATTCAAAAATTTACTTACATGGCAACCCATAATATAATCAAAACTGGTCCTTTCCCGAATTGAAAACAAAAAAAAAATTTACATAATGTTTAGGAGCGACAATCACCCACCCGTCTTTCTCCCTCTTTATCTTTCTCTCTCTCTCTCTCTGTCTTTACAAATATATAAAATATCACTTTTTTATTACAAAGTAAATCCAGATCGAAACCAAAATAAACATTTAGGAATCATTAATTTGGCGTCATTGTAAAATATTGTACTGTGGTGCACATAGGTGCTGTCCATCCGGTTATCAAAAAAAATTTGTTTTTAATGGTAGTTAATGCGATTATTTTTGTAACTTCATTTTGTTGACTTAATAAAAAACAAAACAAAAAAAAAATTATTTTATTTTTATTCTTATTTTTGGTGTTACCATTTTGTTGGTTTATTTTTTTTTTTTATTATTATTATTTTTTAACGGTAGGTACATTGCATGCATATACGTAAAAAAAAAAGTAAAGTTTGTAAAAAAAATGGAACTGGTTGAATTCAAAATTATGTTTTATCCTTGATAATGCAAAAAATTACAAAAAAAAATGAACAAACAAGAAATACAAATTGACGAGTTTTTTTCGCGTACCCACCACCACCACTGCTAAAATTAATATTTTATAAGATACAATAATAAAAAAATATATATATAAGTAAGATCTATAATACCAGATAACCTTGATAATACCTTTGAAATAGTTAAAAGTTCAAATTTTAATTTAAAATAAAAAAAAAAAATAAAAAGATACCGAAATCGAAACGTTTTATAAGGAATGATCATAAATCAAAATAACTGTGATAAGATTTGATAAAAAGTACAAAATAATAAATGCCGGCTACACAAAATATATAATATATATATATATAATAATGATGATGAAATGACTAAAGCAAATAATGAAAAAAAAAAAAGGAAATACTTCACATATTTAACCAGGTAGGCGCATGAATATCAGAGCCCCTTAATACAAAACAAATAAAAAATATTGTCTTCTTTATTTATTTACAAAAAAAAAAACTTTTAAAATTATTTAACTGTAATTATACGGCGGTATTAATTTGTACAAAATTATATAAGACTTTATCGTAAAATTAATTCATTCCAAGAACAAACAAAAAATTGTAATTACCTCCTTTTAATTGGTTTTAATTTTTAGTCCTAAAACTGCACTCATAACTGCAATAGTAGAAACTGCAATAGTAAACTATTTAAGTCTTCAGATTGTTTAACTATACATGAGCATTCCGAAAAGTTTCATGCATTCATATTTAAAAATGTGTGTTTTTTTTTTTTTTTTTTTTTTTTTAAACATCAACTCATCAACATCAACATCAACCAACTCAATACACTTTATTATCAAACGTTTTTCAAGCTTTTCAGTTCCGTTTGAAAAATATGATTTTGCATTGCATTGCTAAATGCTTAAAGTGAAACAGCAACAATAAAGAAAGGTGTACCACAAGGCTCTATACTAGGTCCTGACCTCTTTAAAATATACATTGACGATCTTTTGCGGCTTAATCTCAATGGCTCTGCTTCGCTTTTTGCAGATGATGCAGTCATAAAGTACTCTTTAAGCAGTGAATGTGATTTGAAGATTGTGATGTTAGAAGACCTGGTATTAATCGAACACTTTCTTTCTAAAAATAGACTACTATTAAACATAAAAAAAAAAAAAAAAAAAATCCTGTTATTTAAAAATAAATTATTTTCTGATTCAACATTTCTACACAACAACTCACGTATTGATGTAGTGAAAAGTCATAACTATCTAGGTCTCGTAGTAGATTCCAAAATTAAATAGGAAGATCATATTGATTTTGTCTGAAAAAAAATTTCTCCTTATGTTTTTATTCTATGCAGACTAAAAAAATTTCTCGATAAAAAAAAACGCTACCTTTATTATACCGGGTGGTCCAGAGCATGCGTATCAGCTTTTTAAGGAGCCGTTATTTTAAAATTTAAAAAAAAATTGTTAACTAAATCGAGGGTGCTCTATCGATTGGTGGTATTTTCAACTTTCGGAAAGGACCGCTAATCGGTTTTTTAAGATCAAAAATCGCCGAAATTGGTCGAAATTGAGATTTTCAAATGGGAAGAGGTACTTTTTAATGCAAATTCGGATTCTACATGGAAAAATAAGAAACAAATTTTTTTATTTTTTTTTTTTTTTGTTTAAACTTTGTAGGAACCCAAAACTGAGATAAAACTATGATAACATGAAAATTAAATTAATTTATAAAAATGATTATCATTAATTTTAGTTTACCAAAGGAAAATATTGAGCATTTTTGTTTTATTGTTATTAATTTTGAAGAAAAATACTAAGAAAACAAAAAAAAAATCATTTAACATAATTTTCTTATTTTTTGTCGTAGAATCTGAATTTGCATTTAAAAATACCCCTTCCCATTTGAAAATCTCGATTTCGGCCAATTTCGGCGATTTTTGGTCTTAAAAAACCGATTAGCAATCCTTTCCGAAAGTTGAAAATATTACAAATCGATAGAGCACCCTCGATTTAATTAACAAACTTTTTTCTAAATTTTAAAATAACGGCTCCTTCCTCTCTTAAAAAGCTGATACGCATGCTCTGGAATACCCAGTATACTCGTCATATATTTTGTCAAACGTTGTTTATGTCAACCCCCTATATGGAGTGGAGCACCAAAAATTAGTTTAAAAAAAATGAAAAATCCTATTAAAATAATTCATAATTACCCAATATTACAACCAACGAGTATGATTTTAACCTGATAAGTACCTTAGTTTCGATAATATATGTAAGCGTGAATTGTACATTCTGGGCTTTAAAATTATAAATAATCAAATTAAGCATTATTTCATTTTGCAAAGATGTGCATAATTATAACACCCGAAACAAATGCAATTTTTATCTATCACTGTTCAAAACAAACCGTCAAAAGACAAACTGTCTCTACAATTGTTTAAAATTTTTTAATGATCTACCTAGTAATATTAAGTCAATTGATAATTTCTGTCAATACAAAAAAAAAAATCGTCGAACTTCTTAATGTTTAAATGTGCAATTTTTTAAATATATTTGAATTAATGTAAATTTTTAATGAATTTCTAACTGATTGTATTTATTTTATATTAAAAGAAAAAAAAAACTATTGTCAAACAAAATTTAATTTTTGTATTTAATGCTTGTAATATTTTGTTTTGTATCCATTTATGATCCATGATTATGACCGAAAGGTCGAAACACGTGTCGGAATAAAATAATTTTGTGAAATCAACACGAGTCTTTAATTTTTTAAAAATTGAATTTTTATATAATTAATAAATTATAAGACCAGCAGACAGCTTCGGCTACGGTCATAAAACTCTTATGTACAATATGTGTCAAAATTACAACTTTAAAATTGTTTTGCAATTATATTGAATTAATTTGTAACTATTTTTGAATTATTAAAATTGTAAGTAAACACAGATAAATAAAGCAAAAAAAAAAAAGCATTCGAAATGTGCTTCAATTTCAGCGATAACCATTTTACACATCATTTTATATGAATTCTCTTTTCAGCAAGCCAAATTTTTAAATTCGGAAACAAAAGTAATCACTTGGGGCTTATAATCTGGACTGTATATGGTGGATGTGAACAAATTTCGTACCGTAATTCATTCAATTTTATTTTAGTGCATTGTCTTGATGGAAAATCACTTTTTCTTTGCTAAATGTGGTAGTTTTTTCTCTGGCTTTCGTCATTCAATCGATCCAATAATGCACAATAATATGTAGCATTTATTGATTTCCTATTTCAAGATATTCGATGAATATTATATCGTATGCATAGGTATGGATAAGCATAGATATGGCAAAGTGCATAGGCATAGGCATAAATATTGCTACAGCTGCCATAATATTTTCTGCTGATTTTTATGCTTTTGCTTTCTTTGGGGCACTTCCAGCAGTTTTTATCCATTGTTTGGACTGATTTTTTAGTTTCTGGTATATAGTAATGGTATAGTCTCACCAATAGTTATAAATCGACATAAGAATTCATTTGGATTACTCTGATATATTGCCAAAAGCTCCTCGCAACGAAATTTAAATTTTTTTTGCCAATGTTAATAAAGGTGGCACCAATCTTGCTGATAGCTTTTTCATAAGAAGTTCATCATCTAAAATTCGTTCAACACTATCTTTTGATATATGTCTGCCAGCTCACGAACTTTTACTCGGTGATTGTTTGTCACTACTTCATGTTGTTTTCTTATCATTTCAATAGATGTATACAGCTGGTTTTGGTCTCCCACTTCTTTGTTTATGATTTACACTTGTATGACCACGTTTAAATTCAACGAATGGTTTTATATGATAGTCATGTAGTGCCTAAAGTGCTATCCATATCGGTTGCTAATAAATCTGATAAATCGGTGATAAATCGGTTGCTGATGATCGGTTGCTGATTGGATATCGGTTGCTCATAAACCTTTCAAAAACAGATAATGATTTGTAGCACAAATTTGAAATTTATCCATAATCTGAAACAAACATAAGTTTACTGATTAGATAGCTGTTTTGCAATACACTATTTGATAGATCGAATTGAAAATTTAAGAAAGACAGATTGTTTTTTGAAATGGCAATCGTAAAACTTTATAATATTGACAAAAACAAAAATATATCGTTACTTTTCAGACTGCCCTCGTATGCCCCATTTACATTGGAGCAAACGTTCATCTATACAATATCTTCCCATGTAGATTAATCAATAGTGTTATTAATGAATTTGGTTAGCAGTTAATTCTGTTAGTATAATCCCATCAACTTGGGAAGATCAACTGAATCAATATAACGAAAAGTATTTGAATGAAATTACGACTGTAAAAGAAAATGTTGTCAACCAAGAACATTCGAAACAGAGAAAAAAATAAAAATAGAAATAAAATCTTCTTATTCTTCATTTATTAGACTTGAGGCTGTTTTTCAACTTTTTTCAACTGGTCCACTTCTTACAAAGTCGATATTAAATGTTCGGTCCATCATTTTAGTAGTCCTAAACTAAAATAAAATACAGAAAACTGTATT
This sequence comes from Argyra leucocephala, assembly GCA_963942445.1. Lineage (NCBI taxonomy): Eukaryota > Metazoa > Arthropoda > Insecta > Diptera > Dolichopodidae > Argyra > Argyra leucocephala. The sequence continues at coordinate 2,669,272 of OZ012681.1, forward strand.
GGTTGTTGTATAAGAAATCAAAATTTTATTTAATTTTTTATTTTTCTTGTATATATATGTATACAAATATATGTACATAAATATGCATATAAATATAATAAATAAAATGTTTATGGCCCTTTCAATATCAGATTGAACCATAAGAAATCAACTGAAACAAAATATTGATATACAAACAAATAATAAAGTTAATATGAATGAGCTTATGGATGGTTATTATTGAATATTTTTCTCTTTACTTTAATCCAAGCCAGTACTCTTCTGAATATAAAACTCTAAATTTCAACAATATATTTTTTCCATTTAAATTAAAACTCACCTAAAAACTCTATAAAAAAAAAATTGTATTCAATCTTGGATCATTATAACAATTTTTAAGTTATAAGATCAACGGAAACTGAACGATTTTTTCTAGCCTGATTCGATTAAGAATTTTTGCTATAATACATAAATCCTTGCCCAATGAATCAAGGCACACACTCTCCTTGTAGTGTGTTCAAATATGTGAAAATTAAATTTTAAAGAAAAAAATCCAATTTCATTTTAATCGGTGAATCGAACATAAGAATTAACAAAATTCAAATTATTCTCAAGCGACCACGCTACCAATTTAACCAAATTCTAACTTAAATATCGTTGCTTATAATTGTATCAAAACAAATTGTTATGTTTGATATTGTATAACATCATAATACAAATTTAATAAATACTTGTTTCTTGTTTCGTATTGTATAGAGACAACATCAATCCAACATGTATGAATGGATTTTGTTGGATTTAAAAAAAAATTCTTAATGACGCGTTAATTATTTTAGTTTTTTTTTATCTATTTGTAGAAATGGAAATGTTTGTGTGTAAAAATAAAAAAAATATTAAATTGTATGTAGATATGTACATATTTATTTACTACGTACTTAAATTTAATTTACAATGTATGTACACTAATTATATTATTATTTAAAGCAAAATAATGTATTTTTCAAGATTTTAAATGTCAAACAGTTATGTTATCTGTTTATGAATGTCAAGTAAATTTTTTTTAGTGAAGGTAATAAAAGAATTATATCAAATGAATAATTTGTATGTATAAATGTATTTAGTTTATATATGGAGACAATGTGGTATGTATGTAGTACATTTTTGTTAAAAATAAATTAACAAATTATTTAAAATAACAACTAAATTTGAATAAAAATCTCACAATTTATTGTAAAATATTGTAAAAAAAAAGACTATAATTTTTAATTGTAATTAAATAAAATTGTAATTTACGATATTAAATTGGAATTTAAAGAAATAAAATTATAAAATTCATAAACAGTTATAAATTATTCATTTCGAATTTGATATTCAGCAAAAAAATAATTTAAATCAACGATCGTTGAGAGATAAAAAAAAAAAAAACGACAATTAAATTCAAATATACATTTATTCAGTATTTGAGAATTGATAATCAAATAAATGTACAGGTTGGCTTGAAATTAATTTCAAGTCTGGAATATGTAGCTCATAATTATGTAAGGAATGTTATTGTGTATAGGTACCTATTTGTTAAGATTGTTCTTAATAAATCCATTTTTCTTAATATTTGAATTTCACAGTTGTTTTTGTAATTAAATTGGAAGGTCGAAAACGAAGGCAAATTTTTAGTAAACAAAAAAAGAAGGTGAATATGAATACATATTGTAAATTTCTCTTAAATGGGTCTAAAATTGAATGAAAATAATATTTTATTATAGATTTAGAATTAGGTTTTGTGATTTCTTAGATAGATCTTGTGAATGAATGTATGTAACTGTTGTTCTTGTTGTATCAATTTTAAGCAACTGTGTCAATTATATAACTATAATTTATTATACCATGTTCATAGACTATAGTGACCTCCTGACATCTTTTATGGACTCACAGAAAGCCATGGGTTCATAGACTATAGTGACTATAGACTATAGTGACCTCCTGACAACTTTTATGGACTCACAGAAAGCCATAGGTCCATAAAATATGTCAGGAGTTTACTATAGTCTATGAACCATTTGGATTAAGGTAGCTATCTTATTTTGACAGCTTTGCTTAGACTCTTTGTATATTTGTATAGCTGTTTCTATACTGTGGGTACCAAACTTTAACTTTATTAATTATTAAAATACTTTAAAATGGCTATTTAATGGTTCTTTTCAATTTCTGTTGTGATCATTTAATGTTTACATGTGTATTCTTAAGACTTGTTAAAATAATAATTCATTCAGTTCATTTTTGTTAATTATAGAGAAAACACGTCAACAACATCATCTTATCTAGTAAATTTCCTCTTTTTGTACAGAGTGTTTCAAAATTTAATTCGACTTTATATACGTTTATTTTTTTATAATCAAATCGATGGCATAGTGTACTTTTTTCAAAATCCAGTTTATGGCTAAGTTTAATAATCTGAAAGTGCTGTTTTTTCATCATTTTGGTATAAAAGTCCGAGAAACAATTTTTGAGATATATAGAACGTAAAAGCAGATTAAGTGAAAACGTAAGAGTCCCCAAAGTGCTGTTTTTTCATGGTTTTGATATTATAAACGTCTGAGAAACAATTTTAGAACGTAAAACAGATTAAGTGAAAAGGTTAGAGCTCCCTAATCCCATCTTCCCTCAACATTAATTATCTTATGGGATAATATTCAAAGTCCAAAATTTATGTGTGAAGTAAAACTGCACCTGAAAATCAATAATTTGGCATATTTTCTGTCATCTTCAAATATTGGCAATTGCAGAGCTGTAGTCCGTATTAAAAGATATACCTTAACTGAATATTTCCTTCCATATTGGTCAGTTAATCTTTCCATAATTACCATCATCTTAGATATTTCAGCACGTGCCATTTCTACCGTTATTTTGTGGTACAGTTGAAAGTAAAAGTAAATAAAAAAAGGTAGGTGACAATGACAAAAACATAAAAAAAAATAATTTGCAAAATAAATGTTTACATGTATGTTAAATGTTGACATGAATGTGTGTAAATTAAATTTATTAATGAAATTCCTTTATAGTTTTTAAATATCTAATAATATGTAATGTACACGAATATATATATATATATATATCTATATATATGCACCTATTCGCAACAATTTTTTACAACAATTGATTCACTTTTAAAATGCATCAAAAAATTGCAATCATGACTGACTAAAAAACAGTAAGAGGTTAGCAACACAAAAAATTAAAAAAAAAAAAAAACGCTTTTCTTAAAAAATGAAATGAAAAATTATATATACAAATACACATATTATTATTATGTTTATATATACTTAGATGTATTTTTTTACCTACCTTTTAGAAAATAGTTTATATTGAGGTTATGTAACTTATTATTATTATTATTGTTTTTTTTTTTTTAATTTTTCGTTTTAAATTTTATTTTTTTTTTTATGGGTTACTATCGCACCTCCTCTGCACTATGACTGAAAATAGTTATTTTCTTTTTTATTATTATTTTTGGGCTCGGTATTGCACCATACCATCACACTATTATATCTTCATCATTTGTAATCATCATCATCATCATCATTATCATCATTATTATTATTATTATAATCATCGTCATTATAAAGCGGTATCGAATTAATGCAGCAGAGTAGAGTAGCAAAAAATATCAACACGATTTAAAATTTAAAATAAAATTCTTTTAAGTTTTACTCATCTAAAATTCATTTGATGGTTAAAAAAAAACCAAAATATTGTGATTTTTACGATTGCATTAAGAAAACGATGACAAAAAAAATAATAAAAAAAAAAAAAAATTAAAATAAAAAGAAAATAGAAAAGATGCAGTTAACAAAATTTTTTGTTTTAATTTTAGATTAGTATTAATGCACGAATTCGAAAATGTTCTTCAATCTTCTTCAATACATTGTACATTTTAATCTCTTCGAAATACCTATGTACATCTAAAGATTAATTCTTAGATTTAAAAAAAATCAAAAATATTGTTCAAAAATTGTATTAAATTAGTAGAAAAACATATTAAAATAAAAGTGAAGTTTTATTTAACATTTCAGAAAATCGTAAGGGGGTTTGATTACAAAAGGTAACGAACTAGAAACTAATTAGGGCAGACAAAGATTGTACCAGTACTATTCTAGGTATATTTTTATTATAGCAATACTTCTATTTCTACATTTGTACGCTACCAGTTATATTTTTTATATTTATTATAATATTATAACTGTTATAACTGTTATAACATCCACAAGAGCTAAGTGTAAACCTACAAAAATACTTTTACACCAATATTTTGTGCAATTTAATCCATTTTACACGATCAAAATATCATTCCAACAATTTTAATTCTTATCGGCAATTTTATAAACGCGAAACACTACAGAAAATATAAATTTTATTATAACAATAATTATTATGGTCAATATAACGGATTAAGTAGCAATGATTCTAGAAATTGTATACCAAAAAAATAAATTCGAAACAGAAATTTTCTCCTTAAAAATTTCTCTTTAAAAAAGACTCGGTGTTTATTTATTAAAAAATTCTGCAGAATAAAATTAAAATTGAATAAAATCAAAATTTATTGGTGAGGGGACATTTTGGTAAGGGGTAAGCAAATCTATCAAAATTTTAAATTTCTGGTAGATTTTTGACGTTTCAATTTTTTTTCTGGGAATATATGTCAGTGTCAAAATATTTTTATTATTTTTTATTCACAAAAAACAAGTAAATTGTTGTTGACAACGTAATTTTCGGATCGAATATTAATCAAATACAAAAATATAAATTTTACAAATAATAATAATGTGGAATTGACACTAGAATAATAATAAAAAAATATTTATTTATTTCTTTGCCAATAATTTCAATTGCGGCCATCTTGATATTTCAATAATCTGACAGCGACAATAGCAGAAATCTACCAGTTTTTTTTTTTTACGTATGAACATGATGGTAGATTTCTGCGACAGATTTATGCCTAGTATAAACATGTGCATACACGTAGATTTTTGGTTGTGATTTGCTGTGATTTGATTGAACAAAAGTTTGACAGCTGCGTATAATTGTATTGAAAAACCACCTGCAGAGAATTTTATTGAAAAACCACCTTAACCAATCCTAAATCGTTCAAAAAGATTCTGAAGGTGTCAAGTTTTGATTGATTGAAATTTTTTAATACGGAATTAAATACGGAGCTGTCAAATTGTGAAAAATTACTCTGTCAAATCTTGATTGGTTGAAATTTTTGAATGCAGAATGCAGAATAGAAAATGGAGCTGTCAAAATGCGTAAAATATGTTTTGAATTTTGATTGGTTGAAATTTTGACAATTTCGTATTTCATTCTGCAGAATTTTAAATTGAAAATCCAGCAGAATTCTTATATTAAGCCATGTTAGATTTTTTATTCCATAGTCATGCTTTGAACTTTTTAATTTGTTAACCTCCTAAACAATATTTTATTTCATTTCAATACAATTTAAATAATTTAAATTGAACTTAACAATAATTTTTAAATAATTTTTTTTTCTTTTATTTACAGAAAACCAAAATTTTTATCAACCAACAGGTGGTAATCAAAGATTTATATCATCTAGTTTAGCAAGACTGCAACGAGAAAATTCAGCTAAAAGTAATCTTTTTCCAACTTCAGGAACTTCAAATTTAAACAATGGAAATGTTGAGACTATTCCAGAGCAACAAGAAATTTCAATTAATACCAACGGAGATTCTGGCGTAGTGGTGAGTTTTTATACAATTTTATTTATTTATTTAATAATTAGTTATACTTATATACACATAATTTTTTCCAATAACTAATTTTAATTGTTTTAATTTGAATTTTATCAATTTAAAAAAATATAAAAAATTTTTTCTTTCAAAATTCATTACCACTCTTGCGCGCTTGAATAAATCTAGTGGTCCCCTTTAATTAAACACACAACATAAGTATAATATAATAATAACACATTATGCCAGAGAGATTCACATCAAATAAATTCAAAAATCACTTAAACAAAAAAAAAAAAAACGAAAAAAAATGTCTTGTAATTTTAACCTTGATACACTTTAAGAGTTATTTATTTAAATAGTATAGATAAACACTTATGAATTTTTGTTAAATATTATAAAATCTTCAAAAAATGAAGATTGTAGTATATAGAAGAACTCCCCTAAAAACAAAAGCAAAAAAAAATGTTTTCTCTGATTTATATACCCAGTAGTTATAGGTCAGTAAACTTGATTTAAATATTTTTTTTGTTTTATTTTTAATTTTTGAAATTATTTAATAATAAAATAATTTATGTAAGTACTTTACCTCTATATACTGGGATTATTATGAAATCAAATAATTAAACCAGCACCATTAGACCATTACTAAATTACAAAAAAAAAAAACAAAACTGTGTATATTATGTACATATAGATACATCTTTCTTATTACCTAAGAAAATAAACGATTATTACAATGACCTATGATAACAAAATAAAATAAATCTATATGAGTTCGATATTACTAAATCCGATTATTAGGTTCTCATAATTAGGGTATTTTAATGAAAAAAAAAAAAATTAAATCTAAAAATTAAAGTATTCACAATTATCAGTACGTAATTGGTTTATGAAGGTTTAAACCATTTTGTTTAAAATAATATTTATATTTATAAAAATATTTCAATTTATCATTAGAAAATTTTGTGCAGCATTTAAAAAGGTATTCTATATCGATTTGACAATACTATTTTCTTGTTATGTATTTGTTAGAAGTTATTTGACATTTGTCATCGTAAAATTTACCGTTGAGTAGCTTTAGTGGTTACGCGAAACCGTCACTGTCTTGTTTTGACTGTTTATGTAAGACGAAACGTAAAATTTTTGTCTGTGTGACATACATATGTCGCATTTTTACTGCCAATACAGTTATAATAATGACATATAACTACATATGCCAAAATGTAGATGTCAAATTGCCTAACAAAGCTGACACAATATGTCGACCCATAATGACATAGAAACATAAGAAAATATAAACAAAAACAAATTATATATTATGTTGAATTCGATTTGAATGGAGTTTGACATAAGAATTCTATGTTTAACAAAAATATAACAAAATTTCAGGTTCAACTCAAATAATGGAAAATACATGTAAATTATGCACATGTATACAGTAATATGTCGATTAAAAGTATTTACATGTATTTGCCATACATTCAATTCAATTTTGTTCAATTTAATTTCTACATTTACATTTAAGTTTTATTACATTTATATAAAGAGTTCAGATGTACTTACATTTATACAACTGAAATTTTACATTATGGTTTTTGTTTTACATTTTTGTTTAATTCATTAATATTTACGAGTTTGTAAGGAAACTTTAAAAAACCTTATATCTTATTTTTTATTAATTGTCATATATGGAATAACACATATGTCATGACATAATGTAGTTCTATGTTATTATAGTTAGCAAATATATTTTGAAAAAAATCTATGTCAGCTTCGGTAGGAAATTTGACATTTATATATTATGTAGTTCTATGTCATTGCCCATGTTTATATGAGGGAGAAATTTACAGAAGATCTGCCGCAGAAATCTATACCATGATGTTCATACGTACAACAAATTGGTAGATTTTTGCCATTGTTGCTGTCAAATTATTGAAATATCAAGATGGCTGATAATTAAATAAATTTTTATTAATATTTTTTATCTCTTATTGTTATTCGATCCAAAAATTACATTATCAACAAAAATTTCCTCCCCATTTGTATACAACAAATAAAAAAATATATTTTGACACTGACATATATTCCCAGAAAAAAAAATCAAATGTCAAAAATCTATCAGAAATGTTAAATTTTGATGGATTTGCTTATCATTTACCGAAATAACTCCTCAACATCAAGTTTCGGTTGATTTCAGCTTCGGTAGGAAATTTAACATTTATGTAGTTCTATGTCATTCTAATGCATATAAATGAGCAAAAGAATCTTTGCAAATATTATTAAATGTCAAATTTCGATATCTGTCAAAAATGTGGGAGCACAAATATTTTGACATCTTAAAACATCAAAAAATTTAATGAAAAATTGCAAAAAAAAAAAATGGGACGACATGGAAGTATTATAATATTTTATTATCCTGCTGCAAATCTGACTTTTACAGTACTAGAAATGAAAACGGCATGTTTTATTCAGTGTTATTACAAAAATGTGTTGCAATAATTGTACTATGTCTGAATCAGAATTGCAAAAGTTAATTCAACCAATGTTTGTGCCAGGTTTCCATAGAGTATGTCTGTCTGTTTCAATACCTTTTTTTCGAGTTTTAACATCTACTAACTTGTTAAATTTTGTTTGGCGTGTTTAGGTTTGTTGAATTTAAATATATTTTAGAAATTGATTTTCGATCGTATAGAAATAAATTTCAATAATATAATTTTTAATTAAACATTCCTTTCTTTTTAGAATACATAATTAATTATGTACGTTTTTTGAAAACTAAAACAATTTAATAAAAATAAGAAACAAAATACCAGTTTAAGATTTGTATGGTGTGCAATTATTTTATTTATTTTTTGTTTTTTTTTTCTTTCAATTCTTAAGCCTAATTAAGTATTAAGAATTATGAAAATTAAATGACCTGAAAGTTGATTATAAAATAGAAATATTTATAATAGTTCTATATATGAGGGGCGAAAATCATGGTATAAACGTGCGTACTAAATTATATTTTTTCAAATTAGTAAAACATTTCGCTATAATTAGAAAACGACTTGGTTTTTATTTTTCAATTTTTTTTTTTTTTTTTGATTTGGTAACCTAGTTCTTAATTTGGAGCTTTAAAACTGTGACACAATTATATATAAATTATTTATTTATAATTTGTATCGCCTCGTTAAGTACACATTTTTTGTAAATTTTATTAAATCGATTTAAAATTATTTTGTTTAATATAACGGTATATTTTTTTATACTTTATAACGGTAATAGTGTTCTATTATTAAGTCTTTTTAAGTAGGTAATTGTGAGAAAATAAAATCGTTGTCTCCAAAAATGAATATGCGAATATATTTTATAAGTTTTTGTAATAATAATTTTATATTCCAAATCAACCAACCTGGTTTTAATTGTAATGCAATTTTTCAATTGTAATAAAACATTTTTTTTTTGTTTTTTGAACAGATGAGTGGTATTTTTTTTTATTTGTTTTTTTTTTTTTTTGTACTTTTTCAATTTTTTACTCATTGTTTGTTCATGAAAATGCAGAAAAAATTATTAAAATTTTATAACGACAATTGGAATTTAATTTTTGTTGTTAAAGTAACACAACATTAATTTCATAGAAGAAGAGAGGGTGTGAATGTTATTTTCCGCCCATATTTCGGCTAATTTATTAACTCAGAAATTTTTGAGAAAAGTTTTTTAATAAGTTTTTTATTTTTTTTTTTATTTTATTCATTGCAATTATATTCACTTTTTCAAGAAAAAAAAAAAAATTTTATTTAAAAAACTAAAAATATTTATTTATAATAAAAAAATAAAAGAAAATGAGGCAGCTTAATGGCCTTGAATAACATACGAATTTGAATTGGTAGGCACATATTACATTATATACTACTTATTACGTACATATGTGTATGTAGGGAATAATTCAGTCGATGGGAATTTTATAAACGGATTGAAATAAATATTTATGAGGTTTGAAATTTTTGAATTTTAAAATTCACTAAACAAGAAAGCTTAATATTTAAACTACTGATGACTTGCGGTTACAAGACTTAACAAGGCAGGGTGGTATGGACATAATATGTTTGTACTATGTACATATATATAATTTTTTTTTTTTACGTTTATATTAATTTTATAGTAAATTTAAATTGATTAGTTGCAAGTTATTTGAAAGTACAAATTAAATGTTACACAATTTTTTTTTTTTTTTAACTTAAACTTTTGTTGTTGTAAAATAAATTATGACTCATTATCTACTTTAATAAATTAATTTAGAACATACGTACGTACGGTAGGATGATAATTGTTAAATCAAACATATAGAAATTAAAATTATTGTTTTATCTAATTTATATAATATGTATAATATGGCAACCTTGAAATTGTTAATTTAGTCTATCAGATAATTTGTTTGTAATTTTGTAAATTAAGTTCAGTTTTGCGATATTTTGTTTTGAAGTATAAGAAATTTAAATGGAATTATACATTTTTATTTAATTATATATGATTTATATTCGAAACATTTTTTACATACATATAAAAAAAATACCTAACTGAATTTATCACTTTTTTTAAAAATTCAGTGGTTCCCTACCACTTTTTCGCTTTTAAATAACCATTTTTGTATCCTTTTACCGATTAACCGTAATCCAATTACCGATTAAATGTTCGATGTGCTATTTGATAAAAACCAAAAAGCTTTCAATCGACAAAATTAACATTCCACAACTAAAAAAGTTCAAGTTGAAACAACATTGCATTTCAACAACGTCGTAAATGTCTTTCGCGTTGTTATCGAGTATAATCTACTTAATGTAATGTCGGTACAAGACTCATTAAATAATTCATTTTTTACTGATATTTTGATACGTTAAAAAATTTACCTTAAACGTACGTCGTGTTCGTTGAGTTTGACTGGCTGGGCCTGGCCACACTAAAAAATGCTAGTTAGACAGTGCACACTTTCAATCACAATTTTTTTATTGTCTTAACAAAAATTTGAAATTTAGAATAGTATAATTTGACATTTCGTACAAATAATCGTATCGTGTAATTAATTTCGTGTAAAATAGAGACAAATGAAAAATAATAATTAAAAAAAAAAAATAAAACAAAATTGAATAAAGAAAACAATTTGTTGAAATTTTTTAGAAAATATTTTATTTAAAAATGATTATGTAAATTATAGAGATCTGTTGTTTACTTGAAAGCATTTCAACATTAATGTGCTAACTATAATGGCATAGAACTACATATTATGTCATGACATTATGTTTTTCTTTTCTCTCTTAACTGTATTTATTGAATATTTCTAAAAGAAAATGACAATAATTCCTAACAAATGTGACCTTTCTGGTGTATTCAAAACTTAAAATCTAAAAATGTTGGAAGGTCTAGTCCATTGATTTGACCCTTCATATTTAATCGTTCATTCCAATATTGTGCCTTTCATTACTGCTTACTATATATTACGTATGTGATATTCCGTTTATGGAAAGTACACGTAAATGTCCACAATCGACATATGCAACAATTAAGTTGAATCCGACAATTCGTTCGTTAAATTTTCGTTAAACATAGAATTCTTATACTAAATTTCATACAAACCAAATTCGACAATGTAATTTATTTTTGTTGTTGTTTTTCTCAGAAATATTCTCTTATGTTACGAACGATGTCATTATGAGTCGGCATATGTTTTGACAAATAAATATTACCCCGTAGCTTCGACCAAAAATACATTGGGGTTGATTGTTGATTGAAAACGAAACGGAAAACGAAACGAAACGATCATCACTATCACCTTCTTCACATTTTGATATGATTGAAGACGTGTGAATAAAAACATTTTCGCAAATTTTCGAAACTTAACTGACAGTTGTCAAAAACATATGTTAAAACAACAAAACAAAAACGAATAGTGTAGAGTAGAGTGTGTCATAAATTATAAATCAAATTTAAAAACAAATTTAAAAACTGTAACGAAAAAACAAATTTAAAAACTAAAAAAAAAGAAACAAACAATTCTTTTTTTTTTTATATAGAAAAGAATTTTTTTAAATGCATTACTTGTTAAAATTTCACTTTTTTTTGTATTTTATATGTATTTGTTTTTAGAAATTAAATGTTTTATTTTACAAATAAATATAAATAAAGTAGTTTCTAAGTTTATATTATATAAATTAATAAAATTATTTTAATAAATAAAATAAAATACTTGTTAATATTTCACTGATTAAGAAAATATATACAGATTTTCTTATACATTTAATTTTAATTTAATATTTTAATAAAAATAAAAAATAAAAATATGAGCCATATTATAATTTTTTATTTACAAAAATACAAATATAAACACCTAAATTAGTTATATAAAAAAATACTAGTTATATTTTGTTTATGTTTATAAACTTTTTCCATACAAACGTTCAAAACAACTGAACGTTTGATTTTTGCACTACAAACGTTTTCCGATCGTTTTCAATCATATGAAAAATTATTTTCGAAATTAACGTTTTTCGTTTTTGTTTTCTGTCATACCAAATGACAAACTTCAGTGATATTCGGAAAACGATTGAACGTTTTCGTTTTCAATCATAAGCCCCATTATGTCAAACTCAAGACATTTTCAAGCTAACAGCCACTCAGGCTGGTCAATCGAATGCACAGCTTGAAATTTCAAGAAGAATTCAAGTCAAGTATACTTAAGCTATCATGTATACGTAGTATATGCTTTGACAAATATCTATGTTAGCTTCGTTAGACAATTTGACATTTACATATGTCGTTCTATGTCATTATATAATTAGCGCATAAAATCTTAAAACAAGAAATATCGAATGCTATCGAACTTGAAATAGTAAGTATTCTATGTTTAACGAAAACTTAACGAATTTTGAAATTCAACTAAATAGCGGCACATGTCGATTATGGAATATACATAATATCACATATGTCATATGTCATTATAATAAGCTCTGCGAATTAGTATCATACTATAAGTAGTTTTGACTGTATTTACATTAGCAGAACCACAAAACATAACTTCCAAAATGTAAATATAAATTGATAAAACGTCAAAAAATTTAATGTTAAAAACGAAAGAAAATTTTCAAGCTATATTTTTGACGTTCAATTTTTCGTTCAATTTTTTTGACATTTCCATACCCTTTTTGCAAATGAAAAAATTAAGATGACAAGGTAAATGTCAAAAAATTGAAAGAAAAATAGAATGCATATCTTATACATATAATCCTGGGGTGGCATTATGTAACTTTGTCGAAACAAAATGTTGTCGAAACAAAATTTGAAACGTTAATTTATTTTGAAACGCTCGAAAAAACAGTGAAACACTTTACATAATTCCATTTTTGATTTGTTACGTTAAAATTTCAACAATTACTGCTAGAAAACAATATTTAAAAAAAAAAAATGGAACTAAAAGAAATTGCAACTAGATACAAGTAAATGAAGCTAATAATAATACCAACATTTTTTTTTTTTTTTTATTCTGAAAATTTTTTTTCTTTACAGAAAATGATTATAAATTTGCCTAATTTTTCATTTTATTGGAATTTTTATTTCTCTGCGTTTCTAAAATAAATATTCCAATAAAAATCATGTATTAATTTATTATTTTTTTTTAAAATTTACCTAAAAGCGTCAACTATTTTTCAATCGCCAAAATTTGGTCGTATCAAATGTAAAAAAAGTAGCGTTTCAACTTTACGCAATACCAAAATATGTCGTACCAATTTTGAAAAGATTGAAACAAAATAAAAATGGTCGAAACAAAATTATGCAATGCCACTTTTTGAAAATAGTCAAAACAAAACGACGTTTCAAATTACACAATGCTACCCCAGTACGAATATTAGTTTAATTAAAATTATGGAGTAAGTCCAATACTATTTTTTTTTTCAATATTAAGGCTACAAAATACATGCTGAAATTTTCTGCAATGTTAGAATTTTGTCAAAAAGTAAAAATAATTTATTAGTAAGAAAAATAAATATTCAAAAAAAAATCATTAATAAAACAGCTGCATTTACTAACTATATTTAACATAATACTAAACGTTTAAATTTAATTTTATTAACTAAAAAATTCATTTGAAAAAAAAAAATGGCAAATTGCAACTCAAATTTTGGACATGTTTTTTTTTTTTTTTACAATGCTACTTAAATTTACAATTCACTTTTTTTTTTTAAATAAACCTTCTTTGCATTTGCTTTCAAGCGAAATTTTAACGCGATTTAATGAAATTTGAAGAAAGTTCAAATCGTGATTAAAATGTTTTCGCGATTTAACAGAAGTTATTATAGTTAATAAATTTTGTATACATACAAAAAAAAAAAAAAAAAAAACAAGACATTTTGTTTGTATATAATAATTTCTGGATAAAATATTGAAAACTGCAGTTAAAAGTAATTGACATATGATTATAACGGAAAACAAGAAAAAAAAAAAAACTGTTTTTTTTTCTAATTTGCCTTCAGCTAATCATTTTAAATTAAACCAATAATGAAATTAAAATTATAGTGAAGGCGTGTGGTGTGGTGCTTCGCCACTGATTTGAAAAAAAAATATTAAATTTCTTTTTATTATTTTCTTTTTGTTTTGTTTTTGTTGTGGTTTCTTTTCTGTTTTGTTTGCATTGCTTTAAATTAGAATTGGTTAAAGGGCACAATTATTAAAATTTCAATTTTATTGATTTTCTACTGGTGTTACTTGTGTGTCTTGACTTTTGTTAGTCAGAGTTTTGAATTTAATGAGTTTGAAAATGTATTAGAGAAGAAGAATGAAAGGAAGGGAAATAGTTTTGGATTTCTCTTTCATCCTACTACTGTCAGTAACTTAGTTAGAATTACTTTTATGTATATTAACGGTATTGCAATTTCTTACATAATTGGAACGAGTAAAATTAATTATACTTATAATTCGTCGCCTGAATTCTCTTTTGCTCCATACGCACAAAAGTATATTCGGAGATAATCGAAAAAGAAAGTTTGGACGTTAAAAGAAAAAATTGGATTTACTTTATTTTTATCATTTTAGCGATAAAATATAATTTATTGGTTCTTTTTGCATATCATTGTCAAAGGTACTAAGCCTTTACTCCCAGATCAGTTTAATATTTTCATTTTTATATCTAAAGCGTTTTGAACACATTTTACATACATAGTTCAAATTCGACTTTACACATTATTGTTAGTCTTACTGTAATTTTTTTATTTATTTTTATTTTTAATTTATTTACCTTCACTGGACCACACATAATTTTTCCATTGAGAAAAAAAAAGAAAGAAAGAACAAAAATAATAAACAATTACAAATTATTTACTGTTGTTACAATTGAAATTTTTAACTGTATTATTTAAAAATTTACTGTTTATTTTAATCTGATTAAAATATATTTTTTTTTATTACAGCCTACTAAATCACCAGATTATTATGATCAACCAAGACCATTTGGTGCTGCAAATCCAGCTAGAAAAATCAACTCATTTTCATCATTAGGTCAGACATCATCATCATCATTATCAACAAGAGGTGCTCGTCCAAACGGAAATACTGGTGGTAGTTTTATACCATCATCACAAAAGATTTCAACAATAAACCGAGGAAATGTTCCATATCAGCAATCACAATTTTTAGCTCAATTTAATGATCAACAGGTGGGTGATAAAAAATCATAAAAAAAAAACAATGATAAACAAAACAAAAAAAAAACAAAATTACTAATTTTAAACAAAATGATAATAAAAATTGTACAGATATAATATTTACAATCTTAAACGTTTATAAATGCGACTAAATACAAAATATTAGTAATAAAAAAAAAAACAAACAAAAAAAAAAGAGAAAAACTTTCTACACCTGTAGGTGTTAAATATCGGCTACCAATGGTTAATTTTAAATTTCTCTGTTAATTTAAGAAAAAATTTAACTCATTATATTTATATTTATATTGTTGTAGTGAAGCGCCCTATCAAATTATTTTAAAGATACCCCTTAATTATTATAAATTTAGATTTAAAGAAATAAATAAAAAAAACAGAAGAAGACAACAGTTAAAGTAATTATAGATTTCCTATTTTTAACTATTCAAAATTAATAATGAACCGAATAATATTTTAGCCATCCTCATAAAAATATTAAATAGAGAAGAGTGAGTGACTATTATAGCTATTAATAACTTTCCACCTACTTAAGATTTTATCAATATAAATAAAAAAAACGAATTTTCTTTTTTTTTAAATTTGAAGAAAAAATTTAAAAAAAATTTCATTTTGATTTTGTTGTTTTTGATTTGATTTTAAATAATAACAATAATATTATTATTTTTGTACTTTTGAATAGAAGTAAATCTGATCGATAAATTTAGTCATAAAAATTTGGTAAACTTTTTTTTTGTTTAAATTTTTTTATTGAGTGTTTCACCTAGAGATGCTAGTTTTATACACCACGTAAAACATTTTTTTGTGTCAAAGATTAAAAAAGTTTGTTAAGTAGATTTAGAACAGAATCGGACAGAACTATTTTGGACAATGACAATTAAATGTCAATGTATTACTTACTAAGAACAGAAAAATTTACTGAACACTTATTTTGATATTTTTTAAACTTTTTTATTTTGATTTATTTACTGTTATTACTCTCAACTTTTTTTGTTTAATTGTCAAAGAAAAAGCAACAATAAAAAAAATTGCCCAAAATTGTTCTCAAGAAAATTCAGAGCAAAAAAAATCAATTTAAAACTGTTTTGGACAATCTACTGAACATCAATCAGCTCAGAAGAAATCTCGGCAAAAAATTTTAATTAACGAAAACTACTGAACACACAAAAGTATTATTTTTTACTCTAGATCGTTTTAAATCGTTCTAGAACAATTTATTGAACACACCAAAACTGTACTATTTGATAACGGTAATTTTGACAAAAATACGTGCCTGTCAAAATTTACATGTTTATTGTTTTCTTGATGTTAATATTTTTTTATTTCACTAAGTCAATTCTGATGATGGTCTAATATACGAAATCGATCAAAATATTAATTAAAATTAGTGAAACATACTTAGAGTTTATAATTTTTATCAAGGGTGTGTGCCTAATGAAAAACTAATTCTAATTTCCTAAATGGACAATTTTTTGACAATTTAAATTGACAATTTTTATCTTTCATTTGTATCGAATAGAACTGAGCTGTCATCAATTAGAAACATGTCAACTTGGCTAAATCCAAGACACAAACCAGGGAAATTGCAAGTTAAGCAATTCTAATTAAAATTCTTATTTATATATATGAATATCTGTCACAATTATATAATTAATTGTCTCATTAGGCACATATACTCTAAAAATGTTTTACCTAGGGCCTATATTCTATAAGATATATTGATTTTTCTTCGTTTATTCATTCCGAATATTCAGAACAAGTAAAAAACATTTTTTATTACTTCAAAATATTCTAAATAATTCTGTTCTGTAGTTTTTTTTTATTCCCAATATTCCGGACGTATTCCTTTCATTCCATCTTAATTATAGAATTAACAGAATACAATGACGGAATGTTTATTATTTATTCTTTTTATCCTATTCGGTTTATCATACGAAACTCGTTCAAAATATTATATTATTACGTCAATAAGTATTTTATTTATATTATCTTTGGGTTCGTGTCATACGCCTGTATTTGAATTGTATTTGTATGCTTGTATTCTTTTTAACTGGATATGTAGCTGTGGATACTAAATTATGACAAAAATGTAAAGTGCGAGATTCTGAGTTAGAAGAGATTTTAAAGTTGGATTCAAAATCAAGGTTCTACACCTTTTACAGAATATTTAACATAAATTATTTTTATGCAAAGCCACCGTTGAATACAAACAAAATGATTGATGTCGAAAACACTAAATGAATTGAAGTCGAATTTTAAATTTTGGTATTTCGGAATTTTGTATTTTGGTTGGGATTTCGTGACCAACGCATAAATTATGAAATACAGGCATGTGATAGTACCCCGTTATCTTTCTATTGACTCTTTGGAATAAACGAAAACAACCGTTATTTTCTGTGTCTGTGTCTTATGTTTGAAAATACTAATTGTATTCGTATGGCTATGAAAATTACTCAAACTCGCTATTTATTAATGTCAAATATCTAGATGTCTAGTGAAATATCAACCGTTATTTTTTAAAACAAATAGAAGAAGATTAAAAAATCTATCCCCAGTAGGAACACTCTTAAGATATTTTGAAATTTTATTGCAATAACAAAAAAAAAAAATATTAAAAAAAAAAAATAAAAGTAAAAGTTTTGTTTTTGGAAAAATTTCGATTGGAATTGAAAAAAATAGAAATATTTTTTTACTTAAAATCTTTTTTATTGAAAAGGGTTCAGAGAGAAAGAGAGAAATACAGATTATTAAATTTTAATCTCTATACTTTGCAAAAATTTTCTAGAGAATAATTTTTTTTTTGTTCAATTTTTAATTATAATTCCGGAAATTGATGTTACAATTTTTTGACTAAACCTTACTGGGTGCAAAAAAATAAAAGAAAATAGAAATATAATCGGAAATGATCAGAAAAAAGGCTTCCTGGTTTAATTTAAAAAAATATTTTTTATTTATTTTTTACTACATTGGTATTTTAAATATTTTTGAACTTAAAAGTTAATCAACTAATTTTATTTTTCAAATCTCAATCTATATGTTACATAAACTAGTTTCCATTTGATTAATAATGCTGGTTAGTTTGATAAATTTAGCAGATCACTAATTTTTCAAATATTTTATGTATAGATATAAAAAATGAACTTGGTTACTACTTCATTAGGGTATATTTTCAATAATTGCAAATATTGAAATTTTTGCAAATAAAAGTTTTACTAGAGTATTCGTCCGTGCATAGAAGTTCGAAGAAGTTTGATAATAATTTAGACACAGATTAAATATTATGATCTGACAGAAATTTGTATTATCAATTTTAAACGATTGTTGTTTTTCCATTATCGAGAATTACTTCAATTATAATCTGGTGCAAGAAAAGATGCGATAAAATGTGGTGCAATAATTGGTGCAATAATTGGTGCAATAATTGGTGCAATAATTGGGGCAATAATTGGTGCAATAATTGGTGCATGTTTGTTGATATTCAATAATAGCCAGCCACAATAAACGCCATATATAGTTATTTTACACATTTTATTATTATTATTATTTCTTTATTTACTATAATTAAAATTATAATAAAAGTAAGCACTAGGTACCAGGGCCATCGGTTTTATTTTTGAATACACACTTTATACTTTGTTTAATCTAAGCTCTATTTTTATTGTTTAGTATATAAGATATTTGTATTTTCAACAGAATTCTTTAAAGTATTATGACTGATAGTCAGCCTAAAAAAATATATCTAAATAAAACAAAAAGAACACGAATTAAGTACTCGTTCATACAACTGACATAGACTTACCTTTTAAAATATGTTATAACAAAATATTTACCTAAAATTATATGAAGAATTTTTTTTTTTTGTTTACTATGTATTTCAAAATCTTGCAATCTATATATTTACTTATATAATAAATATTTTTAATATTTAGTTAAATATTATAGAAAAAAAAATTTAAACTTACGCTTTATTAAATACAATCATTGAATGTCTTTAGGTATTGATGTAAATTACGCCGCCACCAACTACGCCCAGTGTGTACATAAAAATAAAAATTTATTAATTCAAAATAAAGAAAAACACCTTTTTTCTTCCAGTTACTTAAACATCTATAAGGTTATATTTTAATAAATTTAACATAATTTTTATTGACACAATAAGTTCAATATGAAAATTTTCAAATAATTTTTAATTACAAAATTAAAAATGGCAGTTAGTTTCAAGTAACTGAATGTCCTAAATGTCAAACAAGCCGCTGGCGGTTTTTAATTAAATTACAAAAAAAAAAATGTTTTTTTTTTTTTTTATATTTTTTATTTCTCAATCAATTGAAATTAATGAAATTTTCATTTATTTTACACCACCATTACATTCTTTGTATTTGTAACTATATGTTTGTGTGTTAAAAAGATCAAAAACAAAATCTTATTTCAATCAATTTCAATTCTCTTAAACACTACAGGAGTGTTTAATCAACTTGGAAGTATAACAAAAATGGTTACCATTTTTTTTTTCCTTAACGGTAAATACTGTCATTTAATTCAATAAAATGTCATTATTATAAAAAAAAGTGTTATTCAACTGTTATTTTATTGCTAGTTGAATTAAAATGTAAAAAAAAATTACAATGAATGACTTATTATTATAGGTAAATTAAGATTAGAGAAGCAGATTTCATTAAATTGTTTCTTAATTTTAATAAAATTGTTTATTTGTCAAAATTTCAATGGTTCATTGAGTACAGATTTTTTTAAAAGAGTTTGTCGTTATATTTAATTCAAAATTTTAGTACATATCTTGGTTAATAATTGATTTTAAAAATTCGAATAGCTATAAATTAGTGTTATGAATAAAAAAATAACAGTTAGCAAGACACAAAGAAACAATAAAATTTAATTTTATATATTTTTTTTATTTACTTACAGAGTACATCATCTGAGAAACCAGCTTCATTCCCACAAACAAATCGACCAAGACCATTCGGTCCAAGAATACGTCCATTTGCTCGTCAAACACCAGCACCATCTTTTCCCGTTCAACCAAGTGAAGAATCACAACAAGTTGGAAAATTCCAACAACTTCCAGCACGTAGTAATCGAAATCGTTTTCAACCAACATCTGAACGTGGTAAAATACAAATAAAAACAACTACTGAAAATGAACCAACATCAACAGAACGTTCACGTTATAATCGATTTGGTACATCTCCTAGACCAAATAAAAAACAACAACCACAACAATTACAATCAACGCAGCAGACATTAACACGACAATCTAATGTACCAAAATCTCGTTTCAGCCCCCATTCATCATTAACTACAAACAAAACTGGTAGTAGTGGTTTTCAACCTAAACGTCCTGTATTTATTAGTAGAGAAGTAAATGAACCGATTCATACTAGAAATCGACCTTCATTAAATAAAATCGGTGGACCAAATCCAAAATATTTAAAAACATTTAATCCATCGAAAAAACAAGAAGAAAATCAATTGGATGATGAATTATCAGAAATAAATCAAATAACAAATGATCAACAACATAAAACTTTAATTGATAGTCTGAAAGATTTGAATGAAAATCATGAAGATCGTATAGAAAAATTTATTACAACCGAAGAACCTTTTGTTTCAACAACTGTTTCAACAACAACCGAACATAATGTTGATGATTTTGATGAAGTTCTGGAAATCACTGATAATTCAGATAATTCTGATAGCTTAGACAAACCAATGATATTGACATCGAATTTCTTCCTACCAGGTGAAAACAATCAATCTGAAGAACAATCAAATGAAAATTTTATGGAAGAATCAAAAGAAATTTCGGATAGTTCTAATGAAACTAATAATAATGTTGAAATTGATCCCAATATTTTGGTAACACCTAAAACCATAGACTATGATAATAATGAAGAAAAGGAAATGGAAAAATTTACTATGACTACAGTTATACCATCATTAGAAATATCTGAAAATGATAAAAAATTATTAGAAAATATAGAAATGACCACTGAAGGAAATAGATTTATACAAGCGACAACATTCAGAAGAGATTTTAATAAAGTTATGGAAAATATGGGACAAAACAATGATGATGATGATCAAATTGATGATTTGAAATTAACTACAGTACCAACAATATCAAAAGATATAAATGGTATGGATAATGATGATGCAAGTATAGAATATGTCGAGGAGTATAGTGATGAAGAACCTGAATCCGATGATGAAGAATTAATTGAAGAAGATGAAGAAAATGGCAATAATGAAGATGTTGATGATGATACTCTATCAAATGAAAAAGATGTTGAAATTGTTCATGAGAATGAAGAAGATAAACAAATGGATAAATTATCTGAAGAAGAGGATGAAAAGAAGCAGGAAATTGAAATGATAGAAAAACTTATTGAAAAATTAGAAAATGAGAATGAAGATGAAGAAAAGCATGAAATTAATGAAGATGAAGAAAATAATAAAAAGGTGAATAGAACAATTTCTATTGAAAATGAATCACTGATAACTCCAAAACAAGTAAGTTAAATTATTTGATTTTTTAATAGGTAATAAGAGGTTAACTTATGGGGTTGGGTACGAAATTTCAAAAACAAAATTCCACTTCCACAATTCCATATACACAATTTCAAAAAAAAAAAAAAAAATTCCAAGATTAAAAGTTGTATGACATGAAAATAATGAACGCCTAATCATCTGGAAAAAGGAGATATTCCCGTTTGTAACAGCGGCTACACGCATTTATATTCTTATGAGTAACTACTTAAATCTCTCATTTTGAAACCAACTGGTGAAAGCATTCATACGTGTGTGGAATTTTTGATTTGGGATTATGACATCATCCCAACTTATGATACTTTAATGATCCATAGTCTTATCGACTTTCCTTTTTTGACCTTAATTTGTTTTTTGTTTTTATTTTTTTTAATTTTGGTCTATTCCACCCAATGATGGGGTTACAGAACAATTCGTATTCAGCGAACCGAACACTTGAATATCCTGGGCATGAAGGTGAACAATAAAATGATATGGAATGACCATATCTTTGACATTGCAAAAAATTCCGCGAGATGTTTGGGGTTTTTGTGTCGCTGCAAAACCTATTTTTCTCTCCAGTACATGCTTAAATATCTATAAATTATACTTACAATCCAAGTTGGAATACAATTCACATATATGGGCCGGTGCATCACGAACCGCACTAAATTTTCTTGACAAAGTTCAAAAGCGTGCCTTTCGTCATATTGACAACCCTAATGTGACAGCCTCCCTTGTACCACTTGAAAATCGTCGTGTTGTTGGAGCACTTTCCCTATTTTATAGATATTTCGTAGGTTTAGGCACTTGTTCAGATGAAATAAAAACCCTAATGCCACCTCTCAAACATTTCCGCCGAGAAACAAGAGAAGCATCAAGTGCCCACCCCTACTCAGTGCAAATTCCAAGGTGGCTCAAAACTGGCTATGGGAATTCGTTTGTAGTCAAATTTTCTCGAATGTAGAGCCGCATTCCAATTAAAGTGTTTCACCAATTTAAAAATATACTTACGTACAATCTACAAAAGTTCAAGAGTAATATTAATAAATTTATTCAAAATGTCCCTACTGATCAAAGGGGTATTTTTCTTTCTACAATCCTCAATTAGTCCAAGCTATATATTCGTGTATAAAGGTATCGTTTGAAACCTAGTCTTTGGCTTAACTTAAAAAACAAAAAAAAAAAAAAAATGATGATGATTTGTTTTTTATATAAATAAAATTTAGTTTAGCAAATTGACGATTCATAAATACAACCATAATGGCAACCATAACCATACTTGTATTAAATACACTTGATCCATGATTGAAAAATTCTTACATTTAAAAATGTTTTCCTTCTTCAAAAATATCATTTTTATTGTCTTCTAGGATGTAATCAATGAAACATTAGATAACTTACAATCACCAACACCAACAACAACAACTGAAGGCAGCCTAGAATCTAATATACAAATTAGTAAACCTTCAGAACTTGCATCAGAAAATGACCAATCGGAAATTTCAAATGGTGAAGATCAAGGATTAAATAATTCAACAGAAGGTTATGTTGTTATTGCATCAATTCAAACAAGTCGTAGTTTAAATGGTGCTCGTTTCTTACCATTCCCTGCTATCGAACAAGAAGAGAAAAAACAAACTCTATCAGAATTGGAAAGAAAAATTAAGAGTAAAAAAACTTCAACACAATCGGAACAATCAAATGATGATAATGAAAAATCTGTATCAGTTGAATCATTATCAGAAACAACTGCAGTACCATCACAAAATCAAGAAGAAGAAAATATTACAACAATACCAGAAATAATAAAAGAGAGTTCATCTGAAGTGGAACGTATTGTAACAACTACACAACCAACAACCACAACCAATAAATTATTTAGAAAATTTATTCCAAAAAGTGCTACCAAAGCACCCAAAATTAATTTTGATGAAATAAAAATGGATGATTTAAGTGAACTTTTACCATCCGGTTTTAAAGCAAGACCAAGTGGTTTTACTTTAAGAAATAAAAAACCAGCTATTACAACTACAAAAACAGCAACAACAACAACAACAACCACAGAAGCCAATACAAATAATGAAAAACCAATTCGAAATCAAACTATTAGTCGTTCATTTAAAAATTCTCCTGTTACAGCACAAGAAATTACAGTATCCAGTCTATTGCCCAAAGGTTTTAAACTGAATGAATCTACAACTGAATCTTCAAGAAAATTGGGGGGTAACAATGTGTCAAGTAAATTGGCTTTCGAAGAGAATAATGATAAATTTTTACCAAAAGATTTTAAAGAAAAAAATACAAATAAATCTGGCCCAACAATTGTAGATGATGTTAGTAAATTTTTACCACCCGGTTATAAATTTAAACCATCTAAATATAATACTTCTACTCAAAAACCAGAAACACAATCTACAACACAAAAAGTTGTAGCTGTAACGGTTAAAGATGATATTAGTAAATTTTTACCACCTGATTTTAATCTTAATAAAAATATGAAAGAAGATAAAATCGAAGCCATTGACATAACTCAAATACTTGGAAAAGATAAAGTAGTTGAAATAAAAGATATATCAAGTTTACTTCCACCTGGTTATAAACCATCATCAGATACCACTGTAGAGACCAATAAAACTGATAGTATAGAAATTGCCGAAAATTCATCAAAATCATTAGATTCAACAAATAATAATGTTAAAATTGTATTTCCAAGTTCATTAAATAAAAAACAACAATCAAGGGTGTCAAATTCAAGACCAAAAGTTAGTGGACCACCACCTCCACAAATTACAATTAAAAAAGGACCACCAACTAGGTAAATTAAACTTAAGATACACAAATATTAACATATTTTAACATTTTTATTTTTTTTATTTTTGTATTTTAGAGCAACAACTGAATTTACGGGTTGGCCAACACCATCAACAACACCAATTTCAATTGAAAAACTTCTTGAAAATGCTCGAACTGTAGACATTTCAGAATTATTACCATCATCAACAACTACAACGGCTAAAACAACAACAACAACTACTACAACTACAACCGAAGCTCCACATCCAACTCAGCCTGGACATTGTAAATCTGAGTGCAATTTAGCTGGTACTATAAAAATTGTTGAGGGAGTTAAATGGACACCAGAATTACTCGATCATAATACAGTCGAATGGAAAACATTAGCTAAAGAAATTGAAGCTCAGGTATTTGATTATAATGAAATTCGAATTAATTTAAAATAACTGTAAATAAAATTTATGTCAGCCACAAAAGTGAGTGAATTTTATAAAATATTTTTGTTTTTTTTTGTTTTTGCTTTTCAGTTGAATGAAGTTTACATAAATGCACCATATTTAGGAAATTGGTATAAAAAAGTTCGTATTGATAGTTTTAGCAAAGGAAGTGTACTTGTAGATTATTTTATTGAATTAACAAATATTACACGTGATGTTAATACACAAGAAATAAAACGTCTATTTCATGATGCACTTGTTCAAACGCCATTGACTGTTGTGCCATTAAATTCTGATAACTCATCCGATGATGATGATGATGAAAATAATAATTACCTTGAAGGAAAAGGTGAAAAACTAGTCAAAGAAACTTACATGTTAGGAAAATATATTGTAGATCCAGTTGCAACAGATTTTATTGGTATGTAATAATTTATAGACACTACACTTCTGTATCAGTTTGTTGGGATTGATTTTAAATGAGTGCTTTTTTTGCAATATAATTTCAGTGATACCAAAATCTCGTTCACCAACTATTGATTTCGAAGAACAAAATGTATTGATACCACAATGGGGAATTGTTTTAATTGTTATTGGTGTTGGTTCCTTCTGTTTTATATTCATTTTTGGTATTACAGTGGTAAGTTTTTTTTTTTTTTTTATTTTCGAATAAAATTGGAATTATAATTTTTGTTTTTCTAAAGTTATTAAATCGAAATAAAAGTGCTAAGAAAAAAGCACCATCACCATTAACAGCTGATATGTTAAATGAATTAAATAAAAATCATATGGGTGGAGTTGATAATTTCGGAGCTGAAGAATTATATAATGTAGATGATGCTTGGAATGATACAAAACAACCAATTAAATCTAAGGTAATTAATTTTATTTTGTATTTTCATTAGTTTTAATTCAATTTTTATTGATATAAAATTGATATTTACAGAGAATTCCAAGTTCAATGCATGGTAGTCAATCAAATATTTATGATAGTTGGGGATCAAATCATGGTGGTGCAAATGATTATAATTATTATGATACAAGCTATAAGCCATATAGCACGTATCATCAAAATTTTAAAATGAATCCATATACAACAGATCCAGTATGGGATGCACATCAAATGTACACATATAATTCAAGAACGCCTAGATATCCAAGAGATCCTAATTATAATCCTAATTTTTAGAGTAAATCTTCTAAGATATTAAATAGGAAAGATTAACTTTAGGATTTTTAGATTTTTTTTTTTATTTTTTTTTTTGTTTTAGAAATATTTTTTTAAGAGCAATTTAAGGCCTGTAAATTATGCTTATAATTTCTTAATTTTTTTTTTTTTTAATTTTATTTTATTTTATTTTATATTTTTTTTTTAATTAGTGTTATTTTAATTTCATATACGTTTTAAGTTAGAATTAATATTTTTATAAAATTAAATTAAAAGAAAACAATAATGATAGTTTTTAAGTTTAGTTTCTTAAATTAAAAAAAAAAAAAAATGATTTAAATGAATTTAAATTAAATATTTTTTGTTTTTAAGTTTTAATCGGCATTACGAAAAAATTAGTCAATAAATTTTTTTATTTAAATAAATGTTTGTTTTTTTTTTCAATGAAATTTGAATTGGACTCATTTTTTCATCAATTTCATTTCCATAATATTTTTTGTACCATCTCTAGTGAAATCTCTTTTGCTACTCAAAAATATTTGAAATAATTTTCAATCTTGAATCATACATCATACATGTATAATCAGTTTTATAATCATACATAATAATTATTATACACAATAAATATACAGTTTTTTATTAGAATTTAATTTGAATTCAATTTGAAGATATAAAGACGAAATTCTGGAGTATAATTCTTAGTTTAGAGTCCATTGTTTTACTTGATTCTGTGTGGTTGGTATTTGTAGGTCATTTTGTATTACATTTGTACAACACAAGCCTCATGGATTTACTAGTGACCTTAAATTGAAAGTTAGTTTTGAAGTTTTTACAAAATTTCAATATTTGAATATGCAGCTCTTCAACAGAAATAAATTCCATATGCCCATGTAGATTTTAGTGCAGTTTTATAGAGCACTTTATCTTCTAAAGTTATTTTCGAATTTTTATCTGAACCAGTTTATTTGTTTAAATTTGAAATTGTTTTTTTTTGTGGAAATGTGGTCTTTTTCCATGTTAACCTTTGGTTCATATTCATACAGGGTTTCTAATAACCATTGTGATACTCATTATATTCAGAAATTCATATTTTTTTATTTAAAAGATTTAAGGTTGAGCCCATTAAGTAAGTAGATTTAACAAGGGTTAGAATTTTTTCGTCTTTCCACTGTTTTTATAACTTCCATTGCTAAAAAAAAAATTAAAAAAAAAAAATTAAAATTTTAAACAAAAATAAACAATTGTATAATTTTTAAATTGAATTTTATTGTTTCATGAATACAATATTACTTATTTTTATAAATTAAATATAATTTTTTCGTTTAGCCTAAATAAAAATTTTCATATTTTGTTCTATTTAGAACATCAATACTTTATTCTAATTAACCATGCTCCGCTATGCCATGGGTTGAGTAAAAATTTAAAATCAAAAGAATACAAATTTATTAAATTCTATTTTTAAATACAAAATACATTTTCAATTGAAGCCAAATTTTTTGGAGTACATGCATGTCTTATTGACATTTCCCAAGTATCAAGTAAATGAGACAAAGAGTGAATTTTAGGGAGTTTCGATATTCTAGCAATCAATGTATTTTGTACAGTTAATAAAAATGGTGTTGCTGGATACTCATTATTAGTTAATGAACAACTTGGTGATACCATTGGATAATCTTCAGAAATACTTACTAGTATTGGTGGTACACATGGTAACTTAGTGTCATCAATACAACAAATCAATTTAATAATTTTACCATGACTTTGACATGATGAATCAAGTGATAATTTAAATTTTTGATCAAGACGTGCTATTTCACCTTGTAGAACATGTGGTATTTCCGAATTATTAATAATATTATTCTCCCTAAGTTTTGCTCCAGATTGTCTTGATGATGGAAATGATTTAATATCTGAACCGAACAATGCTTCAAGACAAGGTCGAAAAGTTCTTTGAAGTGTATGATTTCCTATTGAATTTTGTAAAGTTGAGTTAACGGCTTCTAAGAGTGCATTATTACTACCAAATTGATAACCAGCTGGCGGATATGATTTAAAGTCCATTTTTTCTAATGCTTTTTCACATTTTAATAAAGTCTCTAAAGGTATTCGTTGATGTGGATTGCATAATATTTCTAATAATTTATTCATTTTTGTTATTTTCTCAACATCATCGTTACCAATTTTCGCAACCATTCTTTTAAGAGGTTCGATATACTTGGTCAATTGTTTGTATTTTTCTCTATATAATTGATCCTCTTGTGGATTAAATGGACTTGAACCAGTTATTTGACCAGGTGTATTTAATGGTTGACTTGGAGATTGTCTTAAATTTCTTTGATTGGCTAAAATATTTGCCATTTGAGGACTTGATGTTGGCACTAAAGCAGGGCTTGGTATCATTTGAGAACTAGATTGTATCTGCTGCGGTGTATTAATAGAAACTCCTGCTGGTGAAGAAACTGTTGGACTAGGACTTTGACGAAGGTATTGACCAACTGGTCTATTTCCTTGAAACATGGGATTATTAGTGTTATTTAACATTGTTTGTCCAGTTGGTCTTTGTATAGCTTGATTCATACCTTGCGCATTGTTCATCACATTTGAAGCTTCAAGTTGATTCATATTACCAATGTTTTGAGGCATTTGATTTTGATTAATACCTTGATTGTTCATTCGAGTTATCATTTGATTAAGTTGAGTATGATTCATTCCCATAGCCATTTGATTTGGAATATTGTTTTGCATATTCATGGATTGATTCTGTGGCATTGTTTGCATTTGATTTGCCATTATATTGCCACTTATTGGTTGACCTTGAGAATTAGTAGCTCCAACCATATTATTTATACCCATAGATGGGTTAAAATTTCCCATAGAATTATTCATAGTACCAACATTCATTGGAGTAGTTAACATTTGATTCCGCATACCTGCAACATTTTGATTTTGTGCATTTGGGCGAGGTTGTGTTAATGTTTGTAAAAGATTCGAAGCTGTTCCAACCATTGAATTTGTACCCATAGGATTTTGATTTTGATTCATTTGCTGTACTAATTGAGGATTTCGATTACCTTGAACTGCCAAATTTTGTAAGGCATTAATTGGATCTTGAACAACATTACTTGTATTAGGACCCATATCATTTGTAACTTGAGAGCTACCAGCTTGTTGTCTTCCCTTATTGATTTCACGGAAATGAATAAATAATTTTGCAAGTAATCCCAAGTATTCTTCTCTGCTTTTAGCTTTTTTAAAAATGTGATTTTCCATCACAGTGGCATCTTTTGATGGATCCATAACTGCTGTTTTAGGGATTACTTCATTGATTTTAGCCACTACACTTTGACGAAATTTTTGTGATTGCCAGTCATCAGCCATTTTACACCAAACACGTATTTTTACCTTTTATATTTAAAAATAGTAAATTATTATATAAAAATTAATATATACATATATATTGTAGTTTTTTCAACTTAAAAGATTTATTTTTAAAGTAATTTTTAATGATTATTACTTCTTACAAAATTTTTGCAAAAACTAATTTCTAATTTCAATTCTTTGAAATAATTTTGAAGTTTTGTTGACAATATATATAAGTCACAATTTTTGACAATTTAAAACTTAAAATTTGCTTAAAGGCTCTTGTTGACTTGCATTATAATTTTTTACGATATACATCAACATTTCATCATAATTTAATTTCAACTATATTCTAAATAAATAAGCAAAATAACGTTTATTTTATTTGATTATAATACCGAAGGGATTATGAATTAAAAATACTTAAAATGTACAAAAATGTAGACTGGCGAAATTTAAATTAAAATTGTTTCAATTAGTAATTAAAAAATTTCGCTAAATGATATCGTAATTATAATTTTTACGGTCTCTGGTAATCATATGGGAATGGGAATAGTTGGGAATTGACTTATGTCAAATTGCTGAAAATCAAAAACAAAAATAAAAGGAAAAGATTTGTTTATTGTTTTCAAAACAAAGATAAAATCAAATAATATAAAAATGTATTCTAGTTCTAATAAAATTAAACATTTCGATGATTTGATTAACGTTTTAAATGGATTAACTCATATAAACACAGATGAATTTAATTTTTCAAATATGTGTTGTACTTGCCTCGGAGAAACTGAATCATCCAATAACTTATATTTTGATATTGAAATTAATGATTCATCTTCCGAAATTTTAAAACCTGATAAGTTTAAATTATCTTATATACTATCAGAAACAACTGGAATATCATTGGATACTTTAAACGGTTATCCGAAACAAATCTGTAATCATTGCATTGAAAAACTTTGTAGTTCATACGTCTTTAAAGTGCAAAGTAAAAAAGTTGAAGCGACTTTAGCTAAATTATATCAGTTACTCATAACTGAAAAAAACCAAAGTGAAATATTGGAAAATGTATATGCTGATCTTGAATCCTTTCCTAACAGTATTGAGAATTGTGTCGTTGAAAATTTTATTATAGAAAACTTAGAAACTGATAAAGTGAATGAACATGAGCTAAACTACAGCCATAAAGAACTATTTAGTGAAGACAAAAATACTATAAGCACTGGTACTAGCAATAAATTAAAGTAAAACTAATTTTAACATCAATTTGAAATAAAATTAAAAAATTTCGGTTTCATTTTAGGGTTCCCACAATTAAAAAGTTATTTAATTGTTCCATATGTATATTTGAATTTAAAAGTCGTAAATTATTTGAACACCACATGAGAAATAATCATCCAAGTGAAAAATATTATAAATGTAAAATTTGTCCACTCACATTTTATAATATAGAGAGTTTTCGAAGGCATGAAAAAATTCATCAAGACAATCCAATTACATTTTTGTGTTCTTTCTGTGCAAAAAAGTTTTTACGAGCAGATGCCTTAAAAAGACACAGTAGGATTCACACTAATGAACGACCATATAATTGTAATGTTTGCTCAAAAACTTTTAAACAGAGCTCTGAATTAAAAGAACATCAATTAATTCATCAATCAGACCGATTACAATATTTTTGTCAAATTTGTAATAAAGTTTTTAGGTCTCGATATGGTTTGTATGTACATATGAAAATGCATTCAAATGTACGAAATTATAAGTGTCATTTTTGCACAAAAAAGTTTGTAACTGAAGGATTAAAATCACATTGTAAATGCCAAATTGACAAATTATAAGTAAATGTGTATAATATATAGAAATAATTAATTACAGTAAATTTTAATGTCATTTCAAATACGAAATTTTAATTCTGGATTTGAAAAATCACTTGCAGCAAATTCCAAATTCATTTTCATGTTTCATATTTTCATTTACATATTACAAAAAAAATTTGTTTTGATGGTCCCTGTACTACGGTAGTACTTTTTAACAGAAAAAAGAATGTACTGATGACTGATGAGTTCCGATAAATGTCATTTTCAACTGACAATTAAAAAAATTTTTTTTGCAAAGATATACAAATTTGTAATTTGTTTGGATTTGCATCAATTTTTTTGTAAAATTTTACTTATTAAAGTTTAATTTTGAATTTATTTCAAAATACTCAAATAGTATTTTTTAAAAAAAAGTAGAAGCACAAAATGGATAGGTAAATTTATTTTGTTTTTTAAATTGTTTCCAAATATAGTTAAAAATTTTAATTCTGTTCGTTTCGATTTTTCATAAATTTTGTGTACCTGTTTACTTGAACTTATTATTTTTAGTCTAATTGATGAGGTTGAATCCTTGGAAGCTATTTTAATGGAAGATGTTAAGATTCATAGAAATTCTATAACGTAAGCAAATAATTTATTAAAAATTGGTAAATTTGTTTCAAAATTTTGCCTATTTTAGTAACAATCCTGAAATAATTGAAACAACAATTTTTCCTACTGGATCTGATCGATATATATGTGTTACTTTACAAGTAATTCCTACATCTGGCTATCCAGAAGTTTCACCTAAGTTTAATCTTTTGAAACCACGAGGTTTAGACGATCAAAGATTAAATGAAATAAAATCTGCATGTATTGAAAAAATAAATGAATCATTAGGTTATCCTGTCGTTTTTGATTTAATTGAAGTGATTCGAGAACACTTAACTGGAAGTAGTTTACCAAGTGGCCAATGCGTAATATGTCTTTATGGTTTTCAAGAAGGTGATGAATTTACCAAAACAGAATGCTTTCATTATTTACATAGGTATTATATCATAGTAATAGTTGAAAATTTTGAATGCTAATTAATTAAATTTATAGCTTTTGTTTGGCTCGTCATTTAGTTGCTTCAAAACGCAATTGGCAGGAAGAAATAAATAAGCTGCCAGCATGGTTAAAAAAAACTGCCGAATCTTTTCAAGCTGTATGTCCAGTGTGTCGTGAAAAGATTACTGATAATGTCAATATTTTGCAAGATGCTAGACCACCTACAGAACTGGAAAATGCTCCCGATTTTAAATTGACTAAAGATTTGAAAGAACTTCAACAAAGAATGTCTTGTCTTTTTATGCATCAAAAAAGTCGTGGGGCTATTATTGATATAAGTGCTGAAGAAAAGAATGTAATTTCAATTGAAACTGAAGAACAAATGTCAGCCAGATTAGAACAAGAACGTATTAGAAAATTAGCTGCAACACAAGGAACACAAAAAAATACAAATGATGCAACCAGTTCTACAACAAATGGAGAAGAAAATGATGGGAATAATGTTCAAGAAGAAATTGTGGTAAAAACTTTGTTAAAAATATTTAAAATAAAAATTTGTTATTTTTGTTTTTTTTTTTTTTTAAATTATTAGCCAAATCAGTCTAATGGACAAAATTGTAACAATACTAGCAATAATAGTGCCAGTTCAAGTCGTATTACAGTCAATCACACAAATTTTGCACCGATTATAAACACAGCACCTACACGTAAGATTTTACTGCTAACAATTTTATTATTTTATCATAAATTTTTGAATATTTTTAATAACATTTATTAAAATTAGGTTATGCTCCAGCTGAACCAACTAATAATAATTATAATCATCAATATAATAGACGTCATTTTAGAGGAGGTAATAGACGTTTTCATCGTGAACGTGATCGTTTTCGTATTGAAAGGGACCAACAACAACAGCAACAGCAGCAGCAGCAGCAACAACAACAAGTACCAGATGAAAATAGTGGTAATAATTCAAATGCAAACGCAACAACTAATAATTCATCGGATGGTACTAATCCTCAGTCAAGTGGTACTGTTAATGGAAAAGGTCGGTATTCGAGCGGTAAAAATCAAAAATCCGGATTTCATAAAAGGTGACAAATGTTGCAAGAATTCATTAAGCTGTGCTGCAATAATTGCCACAGTAATTATCGAAAAGAAATTTTCAAAAAATACGACAACATGGGTAAACCTATAATACCATTATTATTATCATTATGATTTATCTTAATAGAAATTATATCTAAATTTGATCCAATTAAAATGAGAACAACAATAATATCAAAATACAATAATTATTCTATATTAAATAATAACTGTTGTCCAATGAATCAATATCTACATTTGATCTTATTATTATTCTTGTCATCAAATAAAATATTACTTAAAATATTAATGGAAGTAGTAATAATGTTAGTAACAGTAAAAGTAGAAGTAGTAGTAATAATTGTAGTAAAAGTAGTAAGAATAATTGTAGAAATTTTAACCAAAGTAATTTTAAATATGATTCAAATTGAAGTTTTATTTAATTTTATTTGTGATGGAATAATTTTATTCAAATGGTGCAGTAGAAATCGAAGTAAAAAATACATTTCTTATTATAAATTAATATTAACGTGATTTTATATATGTATATATTTATATATATATACGATTTAGTTAGTTTAAGATATACAAAAATTTTTTTAAATTATATTTGTGATATTTTTAATCTAATTTTACAAAAAAAAAAAAAATGTTTATTTAATTTTTTTTTATTTTTACCAGTAAAAATAATTCTTCATTGATAAAAACAAACAAAGATAATATTTTTTTACTCATTTAATTTATTTATTTAATCATTAAACATTTCACCACAGGGAAGTAATGTACTTTCAATCACCAAGAACTATACTAAATTTGAAAAGGAAGAACTAGAAATTTAATTACTTCAATATTTATTGTACCATTGATAAATTTCTTATTTTTTTGCAAATGGTGCAAAAAACTTTATATTGTCAAATATCCAATTCGGTTTAAATAACCCTAGTATTGTGGTATTGTATGTATGTAGTGCAATTTTTTAAATATTTAAATTGAACTTAGAGTACAATGATACATGGATAGTTTTTTATTTTGTCGTGAATACTCATTATACTTTTTAGATTACAATTTTTCATTTGGACACAAATTTTATGTTCTCAGTAGAATAAAAAAAATGTATAGAATAGTTTTTTTTTTGTTTGAATTTGAAATGTTGACGAGAAAACTTGTAACCTGTACAAAAAGAGACAAAATGCAGTCAACGTTTTTTTTTCAGAAAAGAAAACGCTATAAAATTAATTCGCTTTATTAAGTTAATATAAAAATGTCAGTAGCACGCAATCCAAATTATTATTATTTTTGTTTTTATAATTGTTTAGATATTTATTTTAAGATAAATCATTTTTATGTTAATGATGATGGTATTAAAAAGATTTTTTATTTTTTCTTTATAAGAAAAGAAAATTTTTAATAACTTCATTCCTAGTCGAAAATTATTCTATGATATTTTAAGTTATTAAATTTTAATTTGTTTTCTTTATAAGAAAATAATTGTCGTATTTTTTGTTAAAAAAAAAATTATTTAAAATAATATAAAATAAAATATCTCATATATAATTAATAATATTAAAAATTAAAGTATATTTTATGAATTTAAAATTTGTAAAGGAATTGTTACATTCAGTGAATTATGGTTACTTCCGAAACAAATCACATTATGTAATCAAAAGATTCAGAAGTAGCCTATTTGTTTGACCCTGTTCATAATAATATAATTAATTAATTTCATAATGCACTTACATGCGAAATAGAAATATTTTATTCCAAACAGTTTGATTTGGTAGATTTGAATGAAAATAAATGAATGCAACAGCATGTAAGTTTGTCGTCATATAAAATAATAATCATTTTCGCACTGCTGAAATTTAAAGGTCTTGGAGTGGAAATGAATTGGAAAAATTGATAAAAGAATGCCGTTACTTTTTTTGATTTTTCGAAAGTGACTAATAATTGATCACAACACTTTTTCAAATTCTATTTGCATGTGTATAGAATATGTATCGATTAATTATTTCGAAGCTGAAAACACCTCAATTTAATACGAAAATCTAATTGCTATCAAATTATATGTATTTAATTTTTATATAATATTGATTATAAGATAAAAGATGTAGCAATACTTTCATCACACAACTAATACTCATTAGTCCAACTACTTCTCTTGCCAATTTCTTGCCATGTATTTTGAAAATTATTTGGTCATTGACATTTTGGTAGCATTTGGGATATTTAAATTTAATCTAAATATTCAAACATAATTTAATAATTTCTGTATATTTTGTCATTAATTTTTAGTTTAGTTTTAAGAAATATTTTTAAGTAATTTTGAATAAATAATATTTTGTGTTTTTGTGTACAATTGTGTTCTCTAATAAGAGTAGAAAAATAGAAAAAAAAATTTGTTTAAAGAAAAAAAAATGAATACAAAAGAAGAAAAAAAAAAATACAATTGAAAAATACATAATAATAAATATGAGGTATGTTATTTTAATTTTTTTCAACATTAAAAATAAATACATACATAAAATATTTTGATTAAAAATTTCTTCCCTTGGATCACAAAGTAGATATTAATCCCATTTTTGAAACAAGAAAAATACATAATTATATAACAAAAATTAAAAAAATCATTAATAAATCAAGAAAAAAAAAAAAAAAAAACAAAAAAAAAAAAATAAAAAAAATTAATATTAAAACATTTCATGTAAACTTACAATTTCAATGTCAATAATTCAGAATGAATAAATATAATTAATAAAAAAAAATCGTTGATAAATATGTTTTTATTATAATTATTTAGAATTCTGCTTTAGAAAATCGCTTTAGCATCATAACCTCATTGTATTCCTGATAACGTAGTTTACATACTATTATTAGTAGTAAGGTCATCTGACGTGTTTAAACTGGTGAGAAATTCGTATCGCAAATATTTGCGAATGAATGTGTTGCGATGCGAAAATCAAGTAGTACTGTATATATCACATACGTATATCAATTAGTGTGTATCAAATTTGCATTCAAAAATAGTGCTGTCATTTGTAAATTTTTAAATTTCAGTTTTGACATTTCATCTCATTGTCAAATTTTGTTTTATGTACTTTCGATTTTCGAATAAATTTTTTTGCTATCAAAAGAAGCCTTTATGTATGTAATTGAGGAAATTAAACACGATCTAAGAACACCTTTAAGAAGTACTTCTATACCCCCTATGATAGATTAAGTTCGCCATAAAATTTACCTACCATTGTTTGGAACTGCAATGGTCTTGTAGTTTGTGTTGAACCAAAATATTTAACTTTTTTTTATAAACCAAAACAAAATAAAACTAAATTTAATAATAGATAAATTAAACTAAATTTAATTACTTAATAAAAAAAAAAAATAAAACTAAATTTAATTACTTTTTATATTTATAACATATTTCTACTTACATTATTACGCTTTTCCAATTTTTTTTTATTTAACAACTCATATCATAACACATCCGAAAATAAAATGGCTATCGAATAAAATATGTTAAAAAATACTCGAAAGTGGCAGTATCAAAATTTTATTTTCGCATTCGCAACCGTGCGTGCGATTTTCGACTTTCACAGTGTCAAATTTTCGAATGCGATTTTGATATAGCGAAAGTAGCATTACACAGTAAGGGCCGACTCCTGAGTTAAAATAATCCGGAAACGGATCACTCAACTGACCGATGGTTCAGTTCCTAAAAATAACGTCGTTTATCGTTCACTTCATTTCATTTTAAAACAAAAAATATTTTTAATAAATGTGGTTTGAGTGATATGTCAAATTTTCGGGAGAATTGTCAAATACGTACGTTAGATATGATTTCGACTTTGTTTTACGTATTTTTGTTTGAGCATTAGAAATTGAGTGAAACGCCGTGAGATAAATACATTGTTTGGATATTCAAAGTAAACCACAATTTCAAAACTCATTTAGCTATATAATGTTATTTACCTAAATAAATTAACTTAAATAAATTATATATACATTATATACAAATATGCATGTATGTATGTATTATTGTAATTGGACTGTTATTTAAAATAAACTTTTTTTTTTTATAGTTTTCAAGTCAAATTTATTTAACTTTTTATTTATTTAAAACTAAGATATATTATTTTTTTAAATTATATATATATATATATATACTTATATGTATATAACATTTTTTTACACTTAAACTTATAATTTCTTTTTTTTTTCTTTGTTTTGTTTTTTATTGAAACACAGTCAATCTCTAAAGTTTTCATTTCAGTTTCAATTTTTTTTAATTACTATATATAATTAATTATTAATTTTACATAATTTTTCTTTATTTTTTATTTTTTGAATTTAAATTATTAATACTAAAATTACAATACAAGCTATTTAATATTACTGTATATATTTACTTAATATTTTAGTTTCAAATTTTCATTACTAAATATGAAAGATGGCGATATGTTTCCTACTATCTATACGTTTTTTTTTTTTTTTTTTTTCAATTGTTCAGATAATAATGATAATAATAAGAATAATAATTAAAATAAATAATATAATAAATTGTTAAATTTTTGAGTCATTTTAATTTAAATAAAAAAAAAAATACTGTATTTTTTAAAGAAATTTATGGAATTTTATGAATTTCAAATAAATTAAAATTATTTAAAATTATTTTTTTTGTAAAAAAAAAAGCAAATTTGCGGCACAAAAACAATATTCAAACAAATATAATTGAAATCAAACAAATACAATTGCATTAACACCAAATGAACTATTCAAAGAACGTAATCGATCCCAAGGACTACTAAAAGTCAAAGCAGAGAACAAAATAAATAAATTTTTTTGTACAAAATGTTTTGTACAATTTTGCATTAGCACACAAATTATTTGCTACAATGCCAAAACAATTTTTGAATTATAGTGGGAATTTACTTCTAAAAAGATTAAACATTTTGATGGGCAAGATAATTTAAATAATTCAAATATTTTATATTATCGAAACGAATTTGTTAGAAATACCATTTTCCAATGAAATGATTAATAAATGTTGCTGCAATTACTGTATCCTGTTTCAAAATTAATATTTGATTTAGCAGTGAACATTATTTAAAAATTAACATACATTATTTAAAAATTATTAAATTTTATTAAGTAAAATTTTTATAACTGTAATTAAATTTAAATATTATTTTGTAATCAAAACTATTTTTAATAAAGACATTAAATTTTTCATTTCTAAAATTTTTAGGACTTTTTAAAATAGATAGACGACTTTTATGAAATTGATACTAAGTCAAAATTTTGATTTCTGTAACTCAAAACTAAAAAAATATCAACAAATTTTTACATTAACTCATTTCGAATATAAAGTTTTAACTACATTTAGCAGGGACTGAAGGTGATTTATGTTGAAAATACAATCACGACGAATGACGAGTGACGAATGACCAAAATTCGCCCTTAGAAATTTTTGTGTTTTGAATTTTCAAAATTTGTTTATAAAAAAATTAAAAAAATGGAGGAAAAATTTTAAAAAAATTTTTTATTTGAATTTGAATTTTAAAATAAATAAATTCTTGTGTTTTTGAAATTTCAAAATTTGTTTAGAAAAAAAATGGAGAAAAAATCTTAAAAAAATTAATTTTAAAAATTTTGTATTTGAATTTGAATTTTAAAAATGTTTTATTAAAGCCATTTTGACCAATTTATAAAGTCATTCGTCACGATTTACATATAATCTCATGTATTTGAAAGCGAAACATTCGTCATTCGTCGTGATTGTGTTTTTGACATTAAAATGTAGAAATTTTCTTTGCTTATTTGATTATAATTTTTTACAAATAATCAAATATAATATAATATGTACAATGTAAATTATTTAAAAGAGAAGTATATATAAATAGGTAATATCAAAAATAGTCTAAACTATATACCTATAGTATATTTAAAAGATTGTACACAAATTTTGCAGATACAAATTTAGCTTTTAAATAATTTAATTAATTTAGTATTATTGTAGTTACGAAATTGTTTTTGTTTCCCTTTCAAAATAGTTAGCCGCAATTTTTTTCTAATTCAAATTTCTTAATATATAGTAACGTTTCTTATAACACAGCATATTATATTTGTATAATACATGTAACTTTAAAATTTTAAATTTAAATAAATAAAAATTAATTAATTTTGATCCGATGATTATTTTAAATTTTAAATTAAAGATTTAAAAATAACATGAAATAATAATATGAATTTATTTAATTAAGTGAAATTAATAAAAAAAAAAAAAAAAATGTCTTTGAAATAAAATAAGGAATTTTTACTTGTTTTTCATGAAATTTGAAAACTTTTAAATTCTATTATTATTATTTTTTTGTTTGTTTTTTAATATAATATTAGAGCTGATTTTTATTTTATATGAATATATTTTACCTAATATAAATTCTAAGGTATATTTTCTATGAATTTTTAAGGTACTGGTTTGGTTATAATTAATACATTTTCAATGTAAAAAAATAAAGAAAATTATTGTCTTCTTCGAAGACCTTATGATTTTAATATTATTTAATTATAATATTTTTTTTTTTTTTTATTTATATAAAATAAAAAAATTATTTAATTATCATTTATGGTTAATTTATGAATTTTTTTCAAAATTTTTTATTTTTATTTTTTTATTTTAATAATAAATAATTTTTATCATACATATATTTATATATATATATATATATATATATATATATATATTATATAGAAAAATTCACAGTTATTTGGTATAGAATAGTTAATTTAAATTTATATTTTAAGAGAAAAGAAGCACCAACTTGTAAGTATTTGAAAGAAATAAAATGTGAAATAATAAATTTGAAATTTACTTGAATTTTACCACACGGTATGAAATAATTATTTTACTTCATGTGTTGTCAAAGACAGTAAATATTATATTTACTGTTTTTGATGTGTTACATTATTAAATCATTGATTTTATCATGTAATTCCAGAAAATCAAAATAATTTTGAAATATAAAATAATATATATGTATGTATTTTTTCGGTATTATTGTTTGATTAATTAAATTCAGAGTAGATTTGATAGGTTTTAATTTTATAACTGTCAATTGACATCTTTATTAGGATTGATAAACTAATATCCGAAATGTCAAAACAATTCTTTTCCTTTCAATTTATGTTAAGTTTTAAATTAAATAAATAAAAATAAATTCATTTTTAAAATTATTGTACACATTCTACATTATCAATTTTGATTATATTAATACAATAATTTTATAATCGCTTGTATTTTACAATCAATAAAAAAATAAAAAAAATTTTAATCAAAACTGGAGTTTCGTAATAATTGTTTTAATTTTTGTTTAATTTGTTTTCAATTTTTAATTCAAATAATATGTTTAAATTATTAGAGATTATTTAAAAATTAATTTAATTTATTTTTTTTTTTTTTTTTGTATTAATATTGATTTAACATATTTTTTTTTTTTTTGTTGAAAGGTGGGTTTACGACTCATAACTCATTTAGATTTAGAATAGAAAGTGAAAAGAAAAACGAAATTAAATATAAACAATTTAATTTAAAATTTCTGAACAATATTGCTTCATATAAATATTATTAATTAATTAATTAGTATTAATCAATTAAATTCTGATTAAAATTTTTTGAGCAATATATGTATATTATAATTAATATTGTAATTAAATTTAAATGTTTTTTTACCTAAGAATTATTTTTTTTTTTTTGTTTTGACTATTAATTTATTTTTTATGTAAAAATTATAATAAATTTTTTGTTTATAATTAATATTATTAGGATTTTTTTGTTTGTTTTTGATTTCCATTAAATAGCATATTAAATAAAAATTTTATTTTTATTTTTTTTTTTTTTTTTTTTTTGTATTACTTAACAATTATGATCAATATTTATGAAACAGTACAAAACAACATTTAATATATTTACCGCGATTCGATTTGATAAGTTTATAAATATATGCTTACATTTTAAACATTAAATTTGGTTTCATAAATATAGACCTATACCTACTGAAAATGTTTTTTTGTAACTTATTATTATTTATTTTTTTTTAATTATATATCCATATAAAAAAAAAAAACGAAAAAGACAATACATTTTGTGTATTTTGGAAAAAAAAAGATTGCAAAAACTTTAAATTTATAATAATATTTTAATATTGGTTTTGATTTTTTTTTTTTTCTAACATTCATACAATTAATTTATACATTAATTTTTTTTTTTTATTTTAATAATATAATAAAATATTTACATTTTTAAGTTATGAATAATTTATTATTTACATATTTAAAATTATAATATTTATTTAATTAATATAATTTAATATAAAAAAAAATTAAATTAAATTAATGTCCAAATAAATTACCATGAAAACTATATAAAATGTATATTAATATTTTATTACGAGTGAATTTAATATAGTTAATATTCGTTTTTATAAATTAACTTTTTAATATTCATATAGTAGTAATTATATTGAGTTTTAGTAGACTTCTTATATTAAATGGTAATTATTTGTAAAATAACAGCCCGAATCGAACTTAAAATTTGGAAATATTAACTAAAACCATAAATAATTTTTTGTTTTTAAAGTTTAATTTGTTATTTTCAAAAAAAAAATTCAATTGTATGAAATCAGTTAATATAAAATACGTTTGAGTAGAGACCATAATATATTTCTAAATTCAAAACCCATAATTTTTAATAAAAAAAAATCAAATCAAAGATGTATTTCTACGGCATTTACATTTTTTTTTTTTTTTTTTTTTTAATTATTTATATGTAATATAATATATTATGTTTTATTTATTTATTTTATATTTTATTATTTTAAACATTGCAAAATGTTGTTTTAATTTTAATATTTCAGATTTTCCTTAGATCACCCATTAGTCATAATAACTGATGACACTGTTTGAGTAATGTGTAAACGCAAGCTAATATAGTTGCTTATATAAAAAATTAATATATTTAAGCTAATTATCTATATTTTAGCTTTAGTATCAATATTTTTGGTTAAAAATGATTAAAATTTTAGCTTGACGAATAATTTTCAATGTCAGGGTTAATTCACAAAATTTTCGTAAATCAATTTATTCTTATTATTTGTCTATATAGGCTTAAATAAACATTGTAAATTTTGTTTTAATTTATTCATTATTTTTTTTTTTTAATAAATATATTTTTATTATATGTATATAAAGTAGAAAATATTATTTACTAAAAACAGTACTTAATAATATTAAAATCCCCAGGTTCGATTTCCGATGAAAGAAAAATGTTTTATAGATTTGTCGGCCTGGTTCAGTACCCCGTGTCATTGGAATAAGATAAAAGGCAATAAAAAATAATAGGCCCACATCTTGAAAAGGAAAAGGGGTTGAAAGTTTGGCTGCATGTTAATATGCTGATAAACTGATATATAAATAAATAAATCAAATATAAACCCATAATAATTTTGTATAAAGGAATCCTTTTCTAGTGTTTGGGTGGCGTGTAAACAAAAATATATATAAATAATATTAATGAAAAATTTATAAAATATTAAATTGAATCAACAAAATAATTTGTCGACAATCAAACTGACATATATATTAATTTATTTTTGTTTTTCATTGAATCAAAATTCTGCAATTAAAGTTAAGGTTAATTTTAAAATTAATAACCGTTAATATTATTGAAATAAAAATTGGGGGATCATTTAATTTAATTATAGTATATGAATTAAGAAATAAAGTCTCGAGTTTGCGATTAGATATTTTGCATTTAATTTGAAAATTTTACGAT
This sequence comes from Argyra leucocephala, assembly GCA_963942445.1. Classification (NCBI taxonomy): domain Eukaryota; kingdom Metazoa; phylum Arthropoda; class Insecta; order Diptera; family Dolichopodidae; genus Argyra; species Argyra leucocephala. The sequence continues at coordinate 2,712,734 of OZ012681.1, forward strand.
AAAAAAATGTGTAAACACTTGAATTCAATATTAATTAATGATGTCAAATTAATAATAAAAAATAAAGTTAATTTGCAATTTTTCATATTTTTCCTTATACTTTTTTTTTTTTTTTTTGTTAATATTTAATTTTACAAAATTATGTATAGATGTTTCTAAAAAGTATATTAATATTATTAATTAAAAATTTATTAAAGTTAAATATTTAAAAATGAATTTACAAATTTAAAATTAGAATGAAAACACAAAAAAAGAAAACAAAATTATAATACTTATTAATTAATAGGTTTCATAATTTATATATATATATATATATATAATATATTAATTTTAAAATTAATTCAATTAAAATAGAATATAATAAGTATAAGTATTAAATAATTGTATTTAAAATAAAAATCTTAAAATTAAAGTCTTAACAACCGTATTATTAATTATTAGAAAAAGAAAAAAAAAAATAAAATATTTATTTTATTTATATAAAACTTAAAAATTTTAAAATAAAATCTAATCATTTAAAATAATGTATATGTATATATATAGCTATTGTTTATCAATGTCGAGAATATTATTATAGAATTATTTATTTTTTCTATGGGATTGTTGTTTTTTGTTTGATGAAAATTATTTTTTTTTTTGTTGTTTGTTTTTGTTTTTTTTTTGTATTTTTATTTTCATTTTCAAATATTTTTTATAATTTGATTATACAATAAATCATAAATACTTTTGTTTTTTTGTTTAAAATGTGTATTTTTATTTTTTTTTGATTTTTTTTTTCCTAATTAATAATCAACAACTTCCATTTTAAATGGCTTCTTTTTATTTAAGCTCGTTGGCAACGTTAAATGATTACTGCTACGCATCTGCATTGGTCCATCATCTTCTTCATCCGAATCACTTCGTATACTGATACGACCACCGATTGCTGGACCACTTGGATTGAATTCGTCATCGTCGTCATCCTTTTTTAATTTTAATTTGTGTTTTAATTGAAAAAAAAAGTAAAAAATTGAAAAAATAATTAATTTTTTTATGAATTTTTAAAATTTTAAATAAAACAATTAAAAAAATATAAACTAGCAAAATTAACTTGTAATTTTTACAACTATATAACTATATATAAAGTTGGTTAAAAGTTAAAATGTGAAAAGTCGTAAGTAGAAAAACAATAAAATTTTATAAAAGTGAAAGAAAGTAAATTCAAATTACCTGTCACATATGTCAAATAAAGTGATTTTTTACAATTTAAAAATTTTACAACTTTTGTGATAAAATTTGCCAAGGTTAATTTGATAATTTTTTTTTCATAAGTCCATGACAAGTGACAATTTACAATTAACTGTTGTAAAATTTTTATCAACTTAAGACAAATAAATCAAAATTTCTGTTTTATAAAACCGAAGTTTTTTAGATAATTGCAAAGATTTTTAAATCAGCTTGTAATGACAGTTTTTTTTATGAAACAATCAAAATTTTACAAATACAAAATTGTTTGATTTTTTTCACAATTCTCGACAAGTAAAATTTTGTCTATCAATATTTTATTAATTAAATATATACATATTTTTAAAGCATAGTTAACATAATTGTATTATTGTGTTTTATACCAAAACTATGTCCAACAATGCGTTCTAACTGAACTTGTGACTAATATTTTAATTTTTTTTTTGGTTTTAGTTTTTTCTTTTTAATTTTTATAATACAATTTAAATAGTTTTTTTTAAAAACACAATAATACAATGTGTTTGTCAATTTTGTTGTGTTTGACAAGTTTTGTCTTCTAAATTACTACAACAATTTTCTCAATTTTACTATAAAAACCAACGAATTAGAATTAAATGGAAGTGAGTATCCCATACAAAAATACAAACATTTTGTCCATATTTTTTTAGTACTTCTCTTTCTGTTTGGTTTCTATTTATATAATCATATGTTTGACCAAAAACCTTTAGAAAATCATTTTTGTTTATTAATAAAAAGTATTGCAGAAATTTATTTTAATACACGAATACATCATTCCTTAAAACTACATAATGAAAGAAACAGTGTAAGAAATAAATTAACAAAATTAATCCATTTCAAAGGGCACTAATCTATATTTTCTAAAAGAAACTTCAAAAGTGTAAAAAACTATTGCATATAGTCCATATTGTAAAATGAAGTGGAATAGGCCTCTTGGGGAAACCACTTTAAAAAAAAAACGCTCCTATTTCTTTACCTCAATGGTGGTGTGGAAAAAAGAAAATGTTTTGATACAAATATATTGGGTCTTATTCTGAGAAGCGAATTTTTCGGTACATACTGAAAAATATGATAAATTTTATTTTTGGTATTCTGCGAAGCGAAATAGCGATACTGATCGGTTTTTATCGCTACGTTTCGATTTTCATGGTATTACGAGAATCGTTTTTTTTGTTCGCTGTCAGAAAAAACGATAAATATATCATTATAGAAAAAGTTAGTGAAAGATGGCGAATGAGAAAAAGTAAGTATATAATTAAAGTAAAATTCAAGTAAACTAATTTTACTTAATTATATATTTGTATTTAAAAATAATTATTAAATTTAATAATACATTTTTAATTATAGAAAAGTTACAAATATTAGGCAGTTTGAATGTTTGTTGGTGCAATGATTTTTACATGTGTTTCATCAACCCATCCAATTATTCCTGGAAATCCAAATTTATTATAAAATCCGAATTTGATGGATGATTTTGTTTATTTTTGGTTTCAGTAAATTTGATATACTCTCGACACAATTCCGTCTCAAATATTGACAATGTTTCGTAGCCAAACCTACCAGAAAATCGTTCCCCACGCCTTTTGATAACTTCCTTCAGCAAGGAAGCGCAATGTTCCAGCCAATATTGGCTTTTGCTGAATGTGGACTAATTGTAGGATTTAAATTATTGTCTAATTTATCTAGAACCATTACAAAGGTTTCTTTCGAGAGCCTAAAATACTTAATGAATCTAACAAACCAAATAAAATTGATAATATTTTTTTTATTTCATATCATATTCATACATATATAGTTGTTATAACTTATACCTACGTTAAAATAGGTAAATCTAATGGATTCGCTTTATCCCTCAATTCTCTTCTTTTTATTCCAAGTAAAGTCATCTCTTCCTTCTCATCAGACGATGTTTCGTAATATAAATGCAAAAATATTTTTTAATATCTATAAAATTTGAATTTAACTTCATTTAATTTCACTTTTCAAAACAAAAAATTAAAACAAAAAATGTCAAAACATAAAAAAAAAATAAATTTGACAGTTTTAACCAGCAATGCTGTCAGTTTTGCAAAATATCGTATCATTCGCTTCTCAGAATACCAAATGTGATACAATGTGATGCTCTACCGGTACGTAGCGAAAAAGTGATTCGCATCTCAGAATAAGGCCCATTAATAACATATTATTTACATATTTATAAATATAGGATAGACAATCGGCAATAATAAGTTTATATAATTTTATATAATAAATATCAAATATGTAAAAATTTTTATAATCAATCTATTGAAAAAACTTATAGAAAAGAATTTAATATCTAAAAAAAAAGAATAAATATTTTAAAATACAAAACTAGAAAGCGCTGTATTTCTCATATTTTTTTCATATACATATATATTAATAATAAATTTTGATTAATTTATCCATTATTGTTAGATATTTTTACTCATCATATTTAAAAAAAAAATTAAGTCAAAATACATACAAATTGAGGCATATTAAATTCTGAGCACTATCCTGTTTATTTATCAAAATAATTTCCATTAAAAAGAGAGAAAATATATTGAACGAATATATTCGTCTATTTCTGTTTTTTGACAGTAAAAAAATACCAAAGAAAGAGGTAATATACCCAAAACATTGGACACTTTTTTGTATGGATAGCCACTTCTATTTAATTCTAATTCGTTGATAAAAATAAAATTGTAATATTTTTTAAAACTAGCTAGTTGTCTCATTTATTAGAAACAAAAAAATACTTGTCACAAAATGTGACAAATTTATAAAATTGTCACATTTGTAGTACTTGTCGGATTTCACGACACATGTTTAAATACATATTTACGTATTATAATTCAAGCTATGAACGAGTTTTAAATATTTTTAATTACTAAATTTTGATTCGAATAGTCTTACAATTTTTCACATTTTAAACGGTAAATATGTCTTACACATTTATATAAAAACTATATATTTATAACTTAAGAATATGTTATATATATATTTTAAATTAAAAAAAAAATGTACATTATAATTATTAATAAACAGAAAAATTCAATTTACAAACAAAAAAATAAATAAATAATACATAATAATATACAGATAGATACAAGTTCAATGTACTTTGACATTACATAATTATGATATAGATATATGTACATATTATGTAATGAATTCTGATGTATGAAATAATACGTCAACTCATTGATGTAGAGAATTTCAGAGACATTCGTCAATAAAATGCAAAATATGGGTATTTACCAAGAATAATAGAATACAATAATAGTGTTCTATAAATCATGGGTAGTTACTGCGTTGAAAATACAAAGTATTATGATTATAAACACAAAAAAAACATTTATACAAAATATTGTAATCCTAAATGTGGTTTCAAAGTTTGACTAATTTTAAAATCCTTGTATTCAAATTTATATTCTGCATATTACATTTTTTTTTTAAATATACCTAATTACGAGACATAAATCTTGGATACCCATGCACATAGAAGTTGTGTTCTTTTATAAACATTTTGTTATTTATAAAGTACTTCGAAGTACTTTGAATCGGATTAACAGTGTTTTGTATGATGACATTTATATTACTTAAAGTCTTAAAGTATTATGGGTCTTCACTTTTTGTGACTTTTTTTCCAACGTTGTAAAATAGAATACCACTTGAACGACCAATTGAAAATAAAAAAATTTAATTTAGGAAAATAGTGGAAATATTTTAAAGTGTCAATTTATACTTCTTGTTAGTTATAAATAGTAAAAAAGTAAACCATTTTAAATAGTAAAAAAGTAAACCATTTTAAAATTTAAAATAAATATCCACAGTGATTTTTACAATTTAAGAAATAATGGGCGACGATATAAGCTGTGATAGTAAATAATTAATATTTAATCAAAAATAAATATTTTTTAGTTTAGACTTTTTGTAAATCTTAATTGACGTTTATTTTATTAATTTAAATTATGTGCGAATAAATCATTAAATTTTTATTGAACAAAAAAATTGTTTAATTTCATTTTAAAATTTATTTAATTTATATATTTATAAAACAAAAATATTTATGTATGTATATATACATATCTACATAATGTAACAAAAATAAATTTCATTTCCATATACATATGAAAAAAATTTGTTTTTGATAGGAGAAAATTTTCTAAGTAAATTTCCTATAAGTTTAAGTTTTGGGAATTTTACTGTCGAAAAAGACCATTGGAAATATTTTGACAAATTTAATTTTTCAAACTAAAAAGTCATAAAACGTGAAAACCCATATTTTAAAAATAGAAGTCATATTTTTTAAATTTATGTATTTAAGATAGAGTAATTCGTGTCCTAAAATAATGCCACCTCTTAAAAAAATTATAATGTTTATTGAAAAAAACATAATTGTTTTTTATATTATTTTTATTATTTTAAAGTGTTAAGATAAATTATTTGAGTTTATGAAAATAATTATAATTAAAAAAAAAATATTATAAAATAAATAAATAAATGGTATAAATTCGGCAATGTAAAATGCAAATTGAAAAAAAAAAAAATAAAAATAAACCAAGTCTATAAAATCGAATATTGAACTTAATATGTAATTCAAGTTTAATACATTTAATACAATATTAAAGCAACCATCACTACTAATATAAAAAATTAAGCATTTTAAAATCAATTATAATAATATCAAAAATAATATTTACAATAATTAATAATCTACCAATAAGGAATTCAGATTATTTAAATATAAATAGTATAAAATTAGTCGTTAATATAGTCGATGTATTCAATGATTATATTAACGACTAATCGAACGATTTACGTGAAATATTATACACAGTCATTGTATGTGTGTTTTTTTTTAACATTGACACATAGTGTCAAAATGATTATTATAATGCATGTTTATACTACTATAGATAAATTGTTCTGGTTTTTAGATTAAAATCCTCTGGAGACGCACGATAATAGAGATAATATGAAATAAACGTCAAACACCAAAATATGTTCGTGTCACCCCAAAACATATTTTTTTCATAGAAATAATTCAAAAATACAATCTTGTCAATTTTGAATACTGCTTGACATCTGTCAAAAAATAAAACGAAATGGTTTTAGTAAACAACTGACATTTATTTCGACATATTTCTATAATCGTGAAAAATATACAAACATCATTTGTTCGAGTAAAAATAGTTTTGCAAAATTTTTAAATTGAGAAGATAAAATAACAAAAAATTTGTTGTTTTGAAGTAAAAAGTATGCAAACAGTTTTCTTAAAAAATAATTATCTCTATTTTGACATTTAAATCTCAGGTCATTACGTTTTGAATCATTTTTTTTTTTTGCTCTAAAAAAGGAAAACAAAACTCAATTTAATTAGTGTCGCCATTTTAGCTTTTAAAGTTCTGAATTCGTTATTGGTAGGAATTATGTACAAAGAGCTTCTCATACGAACAAATAAATAAGAGAAAAATATAGTACTATGGTCATATCGTAATATATGTATATAATATATATCATTATATCTGCATTTTAATATGCAGGCAAACTGTCAGGCTACTCTCCCTTTCGGAATGGTCCTAATATTTTTTTGATCATTTATTTTATCCCAATGACAAACGGGCCAGGTCAAAAAACTCATAAAAAAAATTGGTTTTTCACCTGGGACCACGTCCTGGGGACCTTTCGATTGACATCTATTTCGTGTATTTACTATTTATTATTATTCGTATGAGAAATCTTTAGAAAAAAAATTATATTTATATAAAGACGAAAAATTGAATTTTTATAACAGTGAAAATAGTCGAATATTTTCCTTTTAATTTTACTGATGTGCTTATCATACAGATTTTCACTGTTATACCAAAATTTTACTCTAACGCTGGAAAACAAGTTTTTATAAAAACTAAATATTTATATATTAACACTACATATAATTTTAATTAGTAATTACCATTAAACTATAAGTTAAGTATTGTCAACAGTATAATATATTAATATATAATTATTTTAATATTTAAATATTTTAATGAATTTACTACGATTTTTATTTCTATATAAAATATTATGAATTATATTTTATATTTAATATAGTTTTATTATTTTTTTTTTCTCTTATTTTTTGAATTGTTCTTAATTTTTGTTTTTTTGGTTTTTGTTTTTTTTTTTGCTTTTCAATTAATCAAATGTACATATTATACTTAGTTCGCTTATTCTAAATTTTTATATATTCTTATATTATGTATTTGGTTTTTTTTTTTTTTAATTTATATATAAGTACGTGGATAAACACATAAACGTTATTAATTACATTCACAATTGTTTTTTTTATATTATTTTATTTATATATACAATTTTTATATTATATTCTTATAATATTAAAATATTTTAATTATTATATTGGATTATTTATTATAATATAAATTATAATATATAAAGTAAATTAATTTTGTATATTTAGTTTCAATTAGTTATTCCGAATATGGAATTTTGGAGTATAGATTTTATTTTTATTAAATATGTAGACTGGTAGATGTAATTTATATATACATATATAGTTATATATAATATATATATGTAGTTTGAAAATGACATAATTTGACTGTAATTGTGATAATGATGTTGATGGAATTCAATTAAAATATTTCTATAGAATCAATTTTAATTATTTTTTTTTTTTTTAATTAATAATATTATTTCTATTTATTTTTTATTTATTGTTTTTGTTTTTTTTTTATGATAACTTTTTATAATGATTTTAATTCAATTTACTGATTTCCTATTTAATAGCTTCTGATCAGGCTCATTTTTTATTATTTTTTTTGTACAGTTTTTATTTATTTTTTTTTATTGTTTTGAATATTTTATTTCCTTTCCTTTCGTTTAATACCGATCTTCTTTGATTTCGAGTCCAAAATTTTATTACATATTTATATTTTTGTATATTAAAATATTGAATTATATTAATTTTTGTTTTAAAAAGCTGTTTTAATATTTTAATTTATAATTTTCGTAATGTAACTATACTTAGTTAAAATATTTTTTTTACTACTATGAAAATCATAATTCGGATAAATTTTAAAATTGTTTTAAAGTGTTGTCATCTTGTTAATTTTTATTTTTTTTTTTTTTTATTAATTTGATAAAATTATTAATAATAATAAATAATTAATTATTTATTTTATTTATAATAATAGTAGTTATATTAAATAAATATATATATATATAGTAGAGATTCGTTAACCTTTAATTTTGTATATATTATTTATAAAGAATTGTTTATAAAGGCGCATTATTTTACATAAGTTTGTTTGCATATATATACGTACGAGAGTATATTTTGGTATGTAAATTAAAACAATTAAAAAAGAGAAAAAAAAAATGGCGATTTCTGATCAACATTATTAATTTAATATATTATATATTATAATAATATTAATAAACGAATATAGAAGCAAATTTTAGTTTAACCAGAACTGTAATAATATGAGTATTTTTTTATTTGAAAGTAAATTAAATAGAATATCGCGATACTAGTACCATTAATGTGATAAGTACTAGTGTAATAAATAAGTAAATAAATAGAACGCAATATTAAAAAATATAGATATGCACTTTAAATTTTTTTAAATAAAATAACTACTATTTTTTTTTTTGATTTTTAAATTTATATTTATTATACTGTTGTTTTTTGTTCAATTCATAAAATAACGGTTATTAATGTATCTGGTATATATTTTTAATACATAATTTAAGTCTTTTTTTTTAATTTAAAAAAATTCGCTTTTTTATAGGTTATGTGATATTCAATATGGCCGTTTCAATTTGTTTTTTGGTTTTTTCGAAGTCTATGATTTACTGTTATTTAATTAGTTAGTTACAAATATATTTATTATAGTAGTTGTATATAGTTTTAGTAGTAATGTAATATTAATTTAATAGTTAGTATTAGTTTTTTTTTTTATATTTTTACTGTTTCTCTGTAATCCATTTATTTGATATTACCGTTATTTATTATTTTTTTCGTAATTCTGAATTTTTATATGTCACTTTTATAAGTTTTATTATTTAATTAAATTATTTTTAAAAATCTTGTAAATTAACATTAAAACGATGACTATATATATATATATACTGTTAGGCATTTTTGTTTTTTAAAACTTATTTGATTACTTGATAAAATTAAATTTATTAAAAATTTTATTGAATTTTTTTTCTTCTTTTGTTTTTTTTTTTTTTCTAATTAAATAATGGCCAGATTTTTATTAAGTCTGTTTGTTATTTATTAATTAGTATATTATTATAGTTTATCGAAGTGCAAATTAAAATTAACTAAATTATTATTATTATTATTATTTTTTTTAATATTTACGATTTGATATTATATTATTATATTCTGTATATTATATAAATATATATGTATATTTAAACGTTAATTAATTGTTGTTATACTACAGTTGAATTTTTGTTTTCAGTTTTCTTATTGAATTATAATATATTTTGTTTTTTGGTTTTTGTTCGAATCCTTTATTCGGGGGGGGGGGCTAAATTATTGATTTCCTTTAACTTTAGGTTAGTTATTAATGCTAAATAAATTAAAAATTTTCAATTATTATATAATATGTTGTATAAATTTCTCAAATTTCTGTTTGTTTTTTTTTTGTTTTGTTTTGTTGTGAAAATTTTATCTTAAAAATTTCATGCATGACTTAGGTAAGTTCTTCTTAAAAAAATTTTCGAATATAAAATTTAAAATTAAATTTTATTTTAGTAATTTGTATCGAATAACTCAATAACGTTTTCTTGTTTTTGTTTTTGTTTTTTAAATTAACACTTAATTTTTAAATACTCGTAGAATGAGTTTAAAATTTAGTTTAGATAGAATTTTAGGTCGTTACAAATTACTAGGATTTTTACATCTACAAATAAAAAAGAAAACGAATATTGAAAATTAAAAAAATATTTTTTTTTTGTGGATTTTGGATTTTGAGTTTTTAATTGGAATTGGGTGCTAATTTTGTGTTCCTAAACTTACATCGAAATCTCCAATTGTAAATCTTGTTCCAGGTGGTGCTAATGAATTCTGTGGCTCCATATCTGGGCTTAACATCTGCGCGATTTTAATTTTTTTTTTTTTTCGTTTATTATTATTTATTTTTTGTTTGTTTTTTTGATAAATTTAACGAAGTATTTTATTTTTAGTTACAAAAAAAAAAAATGAAATATTTTTGTTAGTAAATTATTATATATATATATATATATATGCATATGTATATATATAGAGTGCTTATTACAAGAACATAAATTATTTGAAATGTTATTAAAGCTAAATAAAATGATTTATAATACAAAATAGAAATTAATATAAAACATTAAATTAAATATAATAAAAACTTAATTATACTATTAACCACAAAAAACTTAAAAACTATTAAAAAAAAAAATAATAATATAAAATTAATATAATCAATTATTTCTTATATTAAATATTTTTCAATAAATTGCAAAAATTAAAAAAAACTTAATAAATAAAAAATATATAATATATTTTATATATATATAAAAAAAAATGAATATAGAGATTCGTTGGTACACGCTCTATTTACGATATTTCAAAGTAATCATTTAATATATATATATATATATATATATATGTATATACTTACATCATCATCTCCATCAATCATTTCTTTAGTTGATGCTGTTGTTTCATTACGACGTATAGAACCTTGATGAATATCCAAGTCAACACCCAAAATTTGAAATCTTCTTAATAGGAAGACTATTGGAATTGGTAAAATTCCAGCCAATATCATAGATAATGCAATTCCTAGTGCCCAATTTGGATATGGTGAAGCAACCGTTTTACCCTTTTTAATTAATAAAAAAAAAAACAAAAAAAAAAATGTTTATTATTGAAGACATTTTTGTTAGATTATTTTTATGTCGAAAATTTTCTAATTAATTACAATTTTCAAAATTATTAAAAAATCAATAATGTATATTTAAATTTTTAAAACCCATTAATGTATATTAATATATAAAATATATAATTATATTTTTTTCTGTTCAAAATCAACATTTTTTCAAACAATTTAAACAATTTTGCATTCAAATTCAACATTTTTTCAAACAAATTAAACAATTTTTTATTCAAATTTCAGCGTTTTATTCAAATTTCAGCAGATTTGATTAAAAAAATGTTAAATTTGATTAAAAAAAAAATAAAAATGTTAAATTTGAATGAAAAAAAAAGTATATACTTTTTAAATTTAAAATTGGAATCGAAATTTCCTAGCAAATTTCTTGACTCATTGCAGAATTTCAAACTTTTATTTACATTTAATTTCATACTTCTCAGCATAATCTCAAATATTACTCTTATTTTGCTTATATATATATATATTTTTAATATAAATACATAATATTGTACCTATACTTATATGAAATATTATATAATTTATATAAATAAAAATATTTTAAATTAAATTGATGTTGTATGTTGAATTACGTTTTCGATTATAATTTAATAATCATAATATTTAGTCAGTACTAATGTTAAAACAATTATTTAGTATAATATGTATTATGCTTATGCAGCATTATAAAATATATATATATATATACATAATATTATAATAGTCGGATTTGTAAGGGTCTTGATATATGCAAGTATTTATTAAGCAAATCGTTTGTGGTTGACTGACATAGTCAAACCTAATTTGTATGTGGTTTATATGGTCTAGTTGTTGTAACTGAATACTATAGTTATTGTTATTACTCAATTCACAAAGTGATGAACAATTTAGTGTGTCTAGCATTCATTATTAAAATATAAATTCAAAACAAAACTTATTTCATTTTTATTTGAGTCAAATGATTTCTTAAAAATTTATACGAGTAGTTATAATTTAAATGTTTAAATTTTTTATTTAATTTCAAATCGTTTTAAATTTAAAAAATTACATTTTTTTTTTAAAAATATATAATAAAATTTTTTACCTCATCTTTACTCCATGCTCCATATGTTGGATTCTTTAGAATCATGCCAATAATTGATGCAGCTAATATAACAAATGTTATTGCTGGACCAATATATCTCCATGTAATTTGCCAATAAAGTCCAGGTCGTATACCAGTCATTTGATATATATCTTCGGTGAATCTATATATACATACATACAAATAGATATAAAATTAATTTAATTAAAAAATTTATTTATTAAATAAATATTATTTACTTTTCATGTCCATAAATATAAACGACAGCAATCATTTCCATAAGTGCAACAACAACTAATCCAATTGTGCCAGCAAATGAATCAAACATTTGTAACCAATATTCACCAGCTCCAGTACAGAATATTAAACCAACAAAGAAACAGAATATACATACAGCTAATGTAACATGTTGTTTTTTAACTCTCTTCACAATATCAATATCAAATAATGTACATAGCATTCCCTCTAATATACCAATTTGTGAACCTAATCCTAATGATAGTAACATTGTAAAGAATAATACTGCCCAAAATGGTGAACCAGGTAATTCAACAATTGCTTGTGTAAATACAATAAATGCTAAGCCAGTTCCTTCGGCAGCCTTTTATATATAAATATTAATTAAATTTTTTTTTTTGATTAATTTTAATTAATTAAATTTGATTTAAATATATTTTATTTACATCGTCAAGCTGTTCTGATAAACTGCATGTCTCAAATTTCCATTCTGTAAATATCGTATCATTGATATTGTTGTTCATAATTATCTCTAATTCAGCATTTGTTATGTTTACTGCGCTAGTCATATTATGATTAAATAAAATTTCTTTATTTCTGAAATATTGAAATAATTTTAATTAAAAAAATTTATTTTTTTGTACTTTACCTCTGTTTTTATGTACATTTCATTAACGTTTTAATAATGACAGAGCGTGATTTTACTTTATTTTTATTTTATATTATTTTTTTATTTGCTCCTTAAAATGAATTTAAAATGTTAAAAAAAATTTTTTTTTTTTTTGTTTGCTTCTTATTTATTTGAAAAAATATAAAATTTAATTAAAAATAAAAATTAAAAATAATGTGTTTTAAAAAGAAAAATTAAATATATAATATAATATATAAATGTAAGTATATATATAATAATTATGTACCATGAAAAGTGTTACTAGTTTAGATTAATATTTTGTTCGACTATTATTTTATTTGATAAATCGTACAACACTGTTTTGGTGAGAAACCATATTATGACTTTAAGGCGTTATAATTAATTAATTTTTTATTGTTAAAAATTATAGAAAAACACTGAAATGTTCTGGTATCCAAATGCATTAAAACTTTAAAAATCATAACATTATTGTACTGATTTCAGCTGAAGAACATGTTATTGAAAATTAAATTTGGTACAACCTAAAGTTGTTTAAATTTTATTACGATTAAGAGTAAATGACTTACTCATAAGTTTTACTGTCGTAATTTTTTAATCGAAAACGTTATTGCAAACTAGATGGGAAATTATAGGAAATTTTTAAGATACATACAAGGTATTAATTTATTGAATCTCATCTAAATAAGCACGTATATTACAAAATTGATTGTAGAAAATTTGCATACAATTTAAAAATTACGATATATTTGCAAAGGCCGATTTGCAATAGATATTAATATCAAAAATATCAAAAATTTTATGTGCAAATATTTTTTTTTATTTTTCAATTTCACCAAATCAATGATGGTGGTGCAAATAATTCTTATATCGTAGTATTGAAAGCAAATATTGTATATTTGACAGTATGATGGGTGGAAAAAAAAAGTAGGATCGGCGAATTGTTTAGAGCGTGACAAGATAGGAATGAATTCAAGGCTATTGCTAAAAACACCATTTATCAACAAATAAATTGTTAGCAATGAAAATATTGAATTGCAGTATATAAGCAGAGGTATTTTTAGTATCATCATACATATAATATGTAAGTCAAACTAAATCAAAACAATTTTGTAAAAAAAAAAATTCATATTTGCAGAAATATCGAAAAAATAAAATAAATTTATTTTTAACCATTCTGTATTAAATTTGTGCAAGTCTATTATCTCTATAGTAATAGAATTAATTTTCATTGTAAATTTTTAATTATTGTGTTTTTATGAATACTATAAAATGTTTCCTCTATATTAATTTCCATTTAATTCAAATTTTATTTACTATCAAAAATTATTTATAATGTTATTATGTAATATTTATTGTCAAAGTATGTGAATTATTTCCATTTTTAATTAAATATAATTAAAATAAAAAGTACCTACATATTAATTTATTACTATATATATATATATATATATATATATATATAAATATATGTATCTACAAAATATTTTCTTTTAATTAATTTATTTCTTATTAATTTGCGTACCTCTTTCGCCTTATAAAAATGACGCGATTTTATTGACTTCTGTTTGAAAACTTTTCTTTTTTGTTTTTGTTTTTTTTTTTTTGTACTAAAATTCAATTTTAATATTTACATTATTTTATTTTATTTATTAACTTGAGGTTTTGAATTGAAGAAGAATTAAATTGGCACAGTTTATAGGTCGTATTTTGTTTTCAATAAAAAATTAATTTAAATTTTTTTTTTGTATATACATGAAATTTAATCAATTATTATTATTAACATTATTATTTTTACTACTATTATATTGTTATTGAAACTTAAGGCTTATATTTATTTGCAAAATAAATAATAAAAATTACAAAATTAATGTTTTATTTTGTAAGGGTGGTAAAAGTAGTATTCTCATAAATTAATAAAAAGTAGAATTATAACTTCGTATATATACATATATAATATTGTAGTCTATAATGAATTTGCGCTTATTTTTAATCAAATTTTATGTACATATCTCTAAACATAAAAATGTAAATATCTCTTAATAAAATCTCAGACAGAGTACAATAATTATTTATTGTCTTTTTGTTCAAAAAAAAAAATAAATAAAAATAAATAAAAGTAAAAATAAAATAAATAAATAAATAAAAATAATAGGAGTATACATGAGTTGTTAATTCATCACAGACTTATAAATTCTTTAAAAGTGATTTTAACATATTGAAAATCATTAAAATGTCAAAATAGCATTTTTACTAAATTAAAATTAAAGATTTGATAAAGTTGGTTAATATATACCGTTGCAATATGTAGTAGTAGTAGTATCAATAATTTATACCGGGAATAAATTAATAAAAAAAGAAAGAAAATTGTCACACTATAAATCTTTGTAATCCATTATTGGTGATTGGTGGTGTGCAAATTGAAAAAAAAATAACACAAAATAAATGTCAAACTTCTTATAACCAAGAAATTTGTTTCTGTTTACGCAATAAAAAAATGTTGTTATTTTTAGGTTCTATCTATCTATCTACTGTTCATAAACTCTAGATGATAATAAAAAAAAAAGAAAGTTCTCTTAATACTATTTAAAAATAAATATTTTTTTTGCATGTCTAATAAATTAATACGCTAATAATGTCGGTAAAACTTTTCACATCGGTGAATCAAAGCAAAACGCCGTGACAGGAACTCAAAAAATTTAGATGTGAAGCTTTTGTAAAATATTACCGTAAAAAATTACCGATTTAAAAATTAAAAATTACTAGCTGTTGTGCCATTTTTCATATAAATTATTTCTAGAAAGACATATCCAAGTTCTAAACCCATATAGGAAAACTATATATTCAATACAAGAGCCAAATAGCAAAATATCATAAAAATCAATAAAATATGAAGTTTGTTCAAATTAGAAGTAATTTTTAAAGTCATCAAAACAATTTAAATTACCCAAAAAATAAAATTAAGAATTTTTAAATTTGCCTGGTTTGTGTCTTTGAATTAGTCACCTTGAATTGTTTTTAATTGACAATGCAGGCACATCTTCATGTTTAAATGAATATATATTTTGTAAAGCAAAATATTAGCAAGCAGAAAAAAAAATATTTCTATTTTTGCCATGGTGGTAAGTCTTGCTTGCCAGCTTTTAAACTTCACTAGAATTGCTAAAAATTTTTCTTATAGGAAAAACTTGAGAGTATATATAATCTGGTAACAAGTTAAATAAAATGAATAGTAGTAGTTTTCCACATTTAATAAGTAGACAAGCCAGTAATTTGTTAAATAAAATATTCGAAATATTGTAGGTATTGTAGTGTAAAATTGCAGCACCGGACTTAATTGAGTAAGAAAAGGTACTTCTGCCTAAATTGCTGTCAAGAACATAAAAAAAAAAACACCAGAAGCACGATGTTATTGAGAACCTATTAATAAATTACAAAACTACCATCTTCTTCACCTCAACATGATGAAATGGTGCATCTGTTGTATGCAAAATAAAATTTTAAACCAGAATAAACAGTGTTTTACATCAGTGACTCGACGGAGGTAACAACAAAGAGATTAGAGAATGAAAAAATATCCTATGTAATAAAAATGTTATATGCTTAAATTGGGCGAAAAGCTAAGAAAAATTAATTGCTTTGCGGAAATAGAAAACTTTGTTTTTGGCAAATGTTACGCGCGAGTAGCTAGTGTTCTCTATTAAATATAAAATGTCATCACAAGCTAGTAGACCATTTATAAAATATAATTTTTTGGAATCTGAAACTTGAGAGAAGATATTCTACAGATCAGATCAGACCACAAAAAATTTAGTCATACTCTCCAGTAAAAATAAATAAAACAATTTTAGATTTTATTTCACTGTTGAGTTCAAAAAACTGAAGTTGTGTGTAAGTAATAAATGAAAGACATATTTCTGCATAATATGATAAGCATATTTAGTTAATTCGAATATTTTCAAAAATTTCTCATACTTATTATTATTCTACCCAATTATGTGTCCAAGAGCTGAATGCCAAATTTTTATTTAACCCTTTCAGGCCCATTTTAAGCTACTGTGAGATGTAATGAAATGCTTCTGTCCTGCGTAATAATTGAAATCTCGATTTTAAACCGAAACACATCGATCTATAATTCTTGTTTAGATGAGATTTTTTTTCTTGGGTCTGAAAGGGTTAAATTAAATTTAAAAATGTGAAAAAATTAGTCAAAATATAATGTACATCATTAAAATCACAATATTTAGAATACGATACGGATATCATATGATAATCAAAATTTAATTACTGGCTTGTAAAACTGTAGTACTGTCCATAAGGCTATATAATATCTTCTCTTATTTGAATTTTGTTATAGATTCATTAAGATTTTGGTATCACAATAATTTTTCATCTGCATTATCGTCATCAACTGATTATCGTTCAAAATTTTTCATCATCATCATCATCCTCTTAAATTTCAAGCCAAACTCTCTTCCTTGGCTCTTTTCAAACAATTTGGTACAGGTTCAAATTATTAATTTACAATTAAATATTTTAGTTTTAAGAATATTTACTGGTAATAATTTAAAATAATTATGGTGAACAGGATCCGGATCGAAAGGAAAGGAAAGTGTTATTAATTTGTTGTTGGATATTATATATGTAATTTTCTGCATTTATCTAGATGTTTGTAAGTTCGACGGAATACTCGAACACATATACAATTTCAAAATTAATAATATTTTAATAAATATTTTTTTTTTATTTTTGTACTTAAAAAATATAAATTGTTCTCTACGTCTCAACATACAAAATAAATTTAATAAAAATATTTCGGATTAAAAATATAATAATTGTCGTCTAAATAAAACAATTTGCAAAATATATCCATTAAGAAAAGTAAACAAAACTATTAAAAATTAGTTTATTATCAAAACCTATATCGAATATGTGGAACAATATTGCAAGATAAGTTCATTACAGTATACATTTAAAAATTGTGTAGACAATATTAATAAAAAAAAAATATCTTATTAAATCTATGACTCACTTTTCTCCTATTCCTATCATTGTACTGTGGTGACTTTATGTAAAAATAGTTTAATTATATAGTCTATTAACTATATTATACCATTTTATTATCTTAGACACAAAATTTTCTTTATTTGAAATAACTAAATAAATTTTATATAAAATGTAGGATTAACTACATACACATACAAGCCTGTTTCAGTTTAAATTCAAAATTACATGTTAACTCATGAATACTCTCCTAATAATTATTGTAAAAATTAAAACTAGCTATTGACCTTTTCACGACCGTAATTTAATTTTTATCCAATGATAACGTGTTATTCTATAAAATAACAGGAATTATCACAGTCGTAATAAGATCTTTTAATTATATAAATTACTCTTCAGATAGCTTCAATACAAATTAGGATGTCGAATGTTGTCAAAAAAATGTTATTTAAAATTTCTGTTAAGGAAAAGGTTTTCTTAAACTTTGAAATGATTTCAAATGTCAAAAATGTCGCTTTCAAATTGTCATAATAAAAGACAATACAAAATATGTTTGTTTTTTGAACTACAGTACATTAAAACAGGGCTTTCAAATTTAAATACGCTGTGCTGTCAAAATTTCAATAAATGAAAACATTTTGTTATTACAGGCCGCCTACCGTGTATGAAATTCGGATTCGAAGGATTATCCGAATTTGCGGTTCGAATGTAAAATTAATTGGTACCGCGTATCAAATTCGAAAGAAAATAAACGGCATTTAAGTTTGTAACGTAAGTTTCCGAATTTCTAATTGTCAGTAATGTTTTTGTATACTTTATTACTTTGAATTTATTTGAAAATGTGTGTTTATCATTTTGAAAAGTATTATTTTTTATTTTTTAAATTATATCAATTTTATTGTATTTATATTTCGATTTGAAACTCCTTGACCATAATTATTTTAAATTGAGATGGTGTTGGTTTTTGTTTAAGTCTAATCTATAAAACATACAAATATCAAATGTATATAAATTTTTTATAATATTAGTTATTATTGTAATATTTAGTATAATTATATTTTTAAATTAAGTGAGATTTTAAAACAAAAGCAAAGTTTTACCTCCATTCGATAACAAAAAACCATTCGAATAAAATATGTTAAAAAATATTCGAAAATAGTATTATAGGGTACGAAAATTTAAATTCGGATTCGTATATACGATTTTCGAGTTGTCAAACTTATTTTAACTCGAATTTCGTATTACATAGTACCAATTTTTCGAATACGAAATTCGTTTTACGAAAATCGGAATACGCGGTAGGGGCCCAGAATTTTAAAAAAGTCTATTAAAGTCTAAAAAGAATCTATTCTATAGTTAAAAATAAGAACCTTTCAAATTTTGATTGATTTAAACTTTGACAGCAATGCGCATTTTAATCTGAACAAAATAAATTTAAAAATTAAACATATTAGATTTGTTCATTGAACTGTTTTAGAATGTTCTAGAGTACAAAAGAACACTTTTTTATGTTCTTTAGTCTCCGTTAATTGAACTTTATTATCCTGATCCTGTCCTAAGGTGTTCTGATCGGTGTTCGGTGTTAGATTGTGCAAAACAGTTTTCAATTGATCTTTTTTGTTCTGAGTTGAAACTGATAGCTTTTTTGTTGTTGTTTTTCTTTAAATTTTGACAGCTAATTAAAAAATTTTTTTTAGAGTAATGACAATTAAAAAAAATTAGAACAAAAAAGTGTTCATTAGATTTTTCTGTACTAAAGTGGTTCTGAACTGTTTCACAGTTCATTGTCATTGTCAAAACTGTTTCGTCCGATTCTATTCTAGAGCTACTGGACAAACTTAATGTCAAATAAAAAATTGGTATTGAATTTGGCATGCATCACAAACTTGCATTTACACTATCTGAAAAGTGAGGTTTTTATGGATTTTTATTTTTTTTTTTTTAAAATATATTTTTAAATTTAATATTTAATTTTAATCAATCAAATATACCTTTGATTCTTGATTATTATATATAATCTGTTATTTAAACAACAAAAACAAAAAAACAATGTTCATGATGACTTAATACAAGTGATATTATATGTCTTTTTTTTTATTCTTTTTTTTTTTTTTTTTGGCTTTTCTCTCAATCCGTTTTAGCTACACTAATCTAGATTTAATTAATAGTTTACTTACACGTCATGACATCTTTCGACATTTAATGTTGCTTTAAATCCTAAAATTGCAAATATCACAATACTTGCATATATAGCAGTGACTGCATTACAAAATGACACTAATATAACATCACGTACGCAATTATTTTTTGGTGTGTTATAACTTCCAAATGCAATCAAAGAACCAAATGCTAATCCAAATGAATAGAATACCTGTGTTGCAGCATCCAACCATACCTTTGGTGTTAACAATTTATCCAATTTGGGTGTATACATATGAGCCAAGCCAGCACTTGCACCAGGCAGTGTTATACCTCTGATGAAAAATATTGTCAAAACAATATAGGGAAAAAGTGAGGTAAAATAGACAACTTTTCCTGAACTTTGTATGCCTTTCATCACAATGAAAAAGACAATTGTCCAGGATAATAAGAGGCATAATACAATCCACCATTTTAAGCCACCTGGTTCATCGATTGATGGTGCCACTTCTAATGTTGTACGATACCAAAAATATGCTGTCTCTGATGATCTAGCACATTCATCAATAACATGTGTATTATTTAATGATGGACATTCACTCCATGGTAATGGATACTAAAAATTATGAAAAAAAAACACAAAATAATTAATGGAAAAAAAAATAAAAATTATACATATATATAGCAATTATTTGTAATTATAAAAACATATTCCAACTTGCACCAATGAAATTTACGACAATTTTAAAAACAATTGGAAAATTTTTTTTCCGAAAATGTTGTACGAAATTATGTGGTCTCAGATTGCTTATTTCTTTGCAAATTTTTTTTTTCAATAAAATAATATAACATACGCTTAAAGTATAATTCATATTTGGAACTATCATATTATGTTCATTTTGTCATAGATTTCAAAAATGCAAACTGTCATTTGTTTTTTAAATGTTATGGGTACTTACCCGAAAACTATTTATAAAATAGTAGAAACACCAAGTTATAATGACATTGTAGTATAATGCTACAAATAAAGTAACTATGCATGATGATATCCCGATACCACCAAGCCATGGATGTATAGTGTTCCAGACACCTAACGATCCCAGTCTCATTTTTTGTCCTATTCCTAATTCAATTAAGAATAGTGGTATTCCTTCTAATATTAACATTATAGCGAATGGTATTAAAAATGCACCTGCAAATATTCAAAAAAAAAAAAAAAAATACATATATAAAATATATACATAATAACACAGAATATATAATATGTATATAACAGAAATAAAGAAATTAAAAAAATTTAAAAAAAGGCTTCTATTAATTTGCAATCAAATCAATTTGACAGCTTTGACAATGAAAGTAAATGCAATGTCAAATTTATTTGTATGGATAATGCACTATTCTTTTTTTCTGTTTTTTTTTTTTCTTTTTATTGCTTTACACGCTTCAAAACATTTCATTAAAATAACAACAACAAAAAATTGACAATAAATAGAAATAAATCAAAAACGCGTTCTATAATACAATAGAATTATACGATCTTCTCAAAAATCGCATCGCAATTATTGTAGTTTCATTGGAAATTAGTTATCATCAATTAATAAATAAAAAAAAAAAAAATAAAAAAAATGAAAATACAACATAGAACAATAATAATAAAGCACAAAAAAAAAAAAAATAAAAATAAACAAAAAAAAAAAAAACAAACTAGTTAGTTCTAGTTAGATTTTCATGTCCATAACGATTCTGAGATTTAATTTGTGGCGACATTGTTTTAGCGCCAATTCATTTGAATCAAAAATTTTGTATTTGCGTTTCGTACACACATTTTTTACATACATGTACATATGTACTCGAATAAATGAATTAGATATAAACATGTGCTTAAAAGTACAATAGTTCGATCAATATTACACGATACAACATTCATTACTCTTCTGTGTCACCTAATCATCATGTCCCATTAAAGTATATAGAACGTAAAACTGTAGTACATTTCCGAAATACCATTTTAATTGATCAATTTTAGAAAATTTTTTTTACATTGAATAAATTTAGAGAAAAGCTTTACATTTTATTACAACAATAATAACAATCACAATAACGTTTTTTTTTTTTTTTGTTAAACGATTTATGTGATTGTTAAGAAATAATAAACATGAAAATAAATGTCCAATGGCGATGTAATATTTTAATTTATTTGATCAACTCTGGGATACCAAAAATAAAAAACAAAAAAAAAATTATAGTTTGTGATTATTTTATTTCCTTAGTAAATGAGCAAATATCGTAGGACTAATAATAAGTTCTAAATAGTTCGATTAAACTAGTACTTTTTAAGTTAAGCCAAACATTAGGTTTCAAACGATAGCTTTCTATTCATATGCACAGCTGAAACTAATTATTAGTTAAACATTTTGAATAAATTTGTTAATAGTACTCTTGAACTTTTGTACATTGTATGTTGTATGTAAGTATATTTTTGCGTTGCCGAAATACGTTTGTTCGAATATGGTTCCACATTTGAGAAAATTTGACTACAATCGATGTAAGATCCGATCGTGTCATATTTGCAGCAATGTTAAAAACATTTTAATGGTAACTATATAATTGTAGTGGTTATGTCATCTGACTATATTAATAATAAGGTCCCACGTTTGCTTAGGGCCAAATGGATATAATTTTTTCTATTTTTCCTTGAAATTAATTTGGAATAGAATTTGTTTATAACTTAAAATAAAATAAACTAATCTTATTACGAAGTTAATCAAAAAGAAATGCAGTTTTCCACATTTGAAATTATTGTTTATAAATAAAAAAAATGTTTGTTTGTATGTGTATCATGTTTCTATATAAAAATCTGTTACAACGTTTATCTTTAGTCTTCGAATTGTAAAAAACGAATTTTATATAATGGTCTTCTTCAAACCAATTTCAATCCAATTCATACAGCTTTGCAGACACCGACAGTGCTTTGGAAAGGATTGTATTATTTATTTAAAAGATCTAAGGCTATACATCAGCTGATTCAGTTATCTACCGCTAAGACAACAATGATGAACTGTATGTTAAATATGATTAAAATTGTTGATGTATTTTAAGTTTACTTAAATTTATATTTTTTCGCCAAATTATTGTCTCATAGTTGACATCGGTGATGTATCCAAAAAATTTCAAGCCATACAATGTACATACAAATACAAAATGTCAAGTTTTCTAAACTGACAAGATTGTGTTGGCAACACATTGTCTCTGAAATAAATGTCAAATCAAAAATGTCAAAGTATTATGCTTGTTATTGTTAGTATTTGTGGATAAATTTTCCAAATATTTGAATTGAATATATTTGTGAAAGATATGAGTCGCAGGTACACTGTGAAATTAATTACCGATCATGAGACATTGTAAACAATTTTTTTTTTAACATTTAAGAGTATACATTGTCGATGTCAACAGGGGTGGCTCTACCATATAGGCAGCATAGGCGGTCGCCTAGGGCGCTGAACTGTTGTGGGCGCCAAAATTCGAGAGAAAAAATAAAAATATACTTATTTTTAGTTGTACGTTTTTTAAAAATTGTTGAAGGCGCCAAAAAATTTTGACGATTTTAATTTGCGACTTATTAAACAACAAGAAAATTATGGGCAAGGAGTATTAGTACGTTTGATCACTTTAGTTCGGGTTCTAGGTCAACAAAGTTTAGCACTACGTGGTACTGGTAGTGGCGAAAAAAAATTGTTCACTTGTGGCAACCGAAACTTTTCATATTTTGAAAATTCCTCAGTAACGATTTAAAGTGAATTTTTACTTTGCAGTCCTTGATACTGCTATTAACTCCGTCAGTGATAGATTTGAACAAATGCAAAATCTTTAGTCAGTTTTTAGATTCATTTTTTACATTTATAGCCTACAAAATGTAACAGCACAACACCTATATGCATCATGTGCTAAGCTTGAGTCTGCATTAAGTCATCATGGCTCTAAAGAGATCGAAGTAGTGGATTTGTGTAATGAGATTCAATCTATTTCTACACGCATTGAACAGAGTTCGTCCCCGAAAGATGTCCTATATTTTATTTGTGAAAGAAAGTTGACTGATATTTATCCAAAGTTTTTATCACCTTAATAATCTTTTTAACGTTACCTGTTTCTGTAGAATGTGGTAAAAGAAGTTTTTCGAAGCTAAAATTAATTAAAACTTATCTTCGTTCAAAAATGGCTCAAAAACGGCTATCAGGCTTGGCTTTCATGGAGCAAGATTATTTTCTTTTCGTACCTGTTTTCATTAGTAGAGAGGGCGCCACAAAAAAGATTGCCTAGGGCGCGATAAAAAAAAAATATTTTTGAGCCACTGCTGGATGTCACGGAATGTAAATATTTTATCAAAACTCAGCTTCACTTTGTCATCTTTTCATATTGATCCATTTTATTTCATTAATATGTCGTTGGAAGTTGGCATATGATCGAAAAAAAACTAAAATATCTACTTCCACTTAGTTTAGTTTAATGTAAAAGACGAGCGTCAGCAATTTATCGTCGCAATGGCAATTTAGGAGACGTATATATGCCCATAGTTATTTCCTATAATTCAAATTCAACCATTACCTGTTCTTTGAATTGATTCCTAGACCGTAGATCGAGTAGGCATATGAAAAATTGGTGAATATTCAATCTCTTAAGTAAATTTGTCTGTTCAGTCTTGAACTGAAATTTTGAGATTGATTGAGATTATGTTCAAGACTGGATATGGATGTTAATAGTTATAGAACGTATGGAATAAGAAATCGTATTTCATTAAGGGTATTGCAGAGGGGTGAAAGTTTTTATTGTTGTTTTATTTGAAAAAATTTAACTTGTAACATAAAAAATATGACAGTATGAAAATAATTGTATAAAGGTTCCTCTAAACTTAATTTTTATTATCCATATAAAAACAAACAAAAAATATTGAAATAGGACAATAACGAAAAAAGTAGCGGGAACTGATTGTTTTATGGGATCGGGAAGGATGTACATATGACTTCTGTTTAATTCTGTTCAATTATCTTGGAAGTTGTATTAAGTCCAGCTGGATTTATTCAACGTTTCGGTTATCATATAAACTTTTCGAGTAATATGCATTTTTAGATTGCATGTATTTTTGTTACGAATGTATTTTCAGATGAATTTTGTTGCGGAAAGAAAATGTGTGGATGTATTTCCTATAAACTAGGGAGACGAAAGTGTTTAATTACAGTTAAAAAAATTGTTAATATTTCTCAAAATAGTTAATTTATGAAATTGAATTGATTAGAAGCATTTAATAAAGGTCCTTTATAATTGCATCGTTTATATTATATGTATAGCAGTAAAATTGTTTAGAGCCAGCAAATTAATCATAGATTGAAGAAAATAATAAGAAAAATGTAATCCCGGTATATTTTTACTATACTTATCAGCCATACTTCGTGCTGTGACATTTCTATCATAATTATTGTAATAATAGGTCTGTATGTTTACTTTTATTTGCAAAAATTTGCAAATGAGAGGAAAAATTACGTGATCATAAAATTAATCGCGAGAATAGTTAAAATGTCCTCTTTTGCAAACAAAAGTAAACATAAGCAAAATTTGCATAAATTTATCCAAATTTTTTCATGTCAAAAATAATTGATTTTTAGGTTATGAGATTTTTTTTAAATTTGAATTAATTTAGTAATTTTCTGAAATGTTTTGTAAAATTGATGTTTAAAAAAATTAAATTAAATAATTTTTCGTGGTTTTGGTCTTTTTGGCGGTAAAAAGTTATAAAAATAAGTTTTCAGGTTAGGTATACAACTTTTAATTTATTTTAGGTATACTACTTTTTATATGAAAAATATTCTATTGACATTTAAAACAACAACAAATTTCATTTTCAAAAATTTATTTAAGAGAGAGCTCTGACGTCACGTTTTAAATATAAAATTGTCTTAAATTTCTCAAAAATTTGTAAAGAGCGTGCAAATAAAAAAGTTAACATACAGGAATTTGGATAAATTTATGTAAATTTATATAAATTTGCGAATTAACATACAGACCAAATATATGAACAAATGTAGAAGGTATCATACTCCTGCACCTCATGTGATCCAAATAACATCAAAGAGATATTACAATTATTTTTGAACATTTTTTTTTAAATTAATGGGAAATAATTTTAATTTAATTGAAAATTATCAGAATAATTTTATATTAACGAATTAAAACATTATAAACTAAATATCAACTCTAGAATGATTTTTTTTAATTTATTTCATACTGAGATAATTGAAACAAAAATATAAAAATTGAATTTAAAAACAATACTTTTAAATGTCATCATTTCAATTATGGGGTATTTTATTATAAAAAAAATGAAAAAAAAAAATGATGAGAATTTGTTAAAGGTGAAGGGGGATTGAAGTACTATTTAAAATTAGTACTTAATTTATGTTCTGTACATATATATAAAAAAAAAAAAATATTTAATAAAGAGAGGGTTGTTTGAAGCTGCTGCTATAAATTATTAAAAAATATTAAATTTAATATGAATGTTCGTACAGCACGCGACTTAGTTTAATCATTTTGATTTGATTTAATTTGAAATGATTTCAAAGTATAATTTAATAGTTTTATTTTTATTGATATAAATTTAATATATATGTACATATATATAAATTATAAATGATTTTTAAGAAGCTGGAAATAATTTATTTTTTTATGTGAATAAAATTAGAATTTTTTATCGCTTCAAAATTATTTCTTTTGAAATTTAATTTTTTTTTTAAACATCCATCCTAGATGAAATCACAAAACGGATTGAAATCAGTAAATTATTATTTTGATTATTAAAAAACAACATATGCCATATAAAGATTATAAATTATTTCTTTACGCATATAGGAATAAAAATTCTATTCCAATACTAAACATCTAATTTTCGATTCTAAAATAAAGGAGTAAATCTCATGAATTTAAATTTTTTGATTTAAAAAATAATTTTTTTTTTTCATAAATTTTATAAATTATTCTTTGATATACGTATAGAATAGAATGTACATATTATATATACATATATATGGATAGTGCTCTGTAATCTTATGTGATGACATATTTTGAAATTTGTTAGTTATAAGAAAATCTATAAAGCTTTTATTGCGATTTAAGATCGAATGCAAGTTCTATATAAAGCCCAAAAAATGGGGTTTCACCTCTTAGCTGATTTAACTGTTATTGCTCATCTACTGATCTTGAATATTTTTGTATTATTGAAGTATTTTTTTTTTCTTAAAGATATATCCTTCAAATCATATTCATTCAAGAATTTATGTTCATTCCTATTTACTTGCATTTTCCAATCCTTTCGTTGAGATAATATAAGGGTCTGGAATAGTTTGGATTATAGTAGTGTCAAAACTGTATGCTTCATTTTGAATTTCAATTATTAATTTTTCACAATATAATTGATTGATCTTCTATTCATATTCTATTACATAGAATACATATCATATTCTATAGATTTGCCACTTTTCTGCGCTATTGAGTTGAAGAGAGATTGTTAGACAATTGAAATATATAGAAAGGAACAAATTTATGGATATAAGTTTAATTATATACCATGCGAAACAATATTAGTTTTTTACTCATACCCTACATGTCTAAATTCATGATTCTCTTTCCCCATTCTCGCAATTCACTTACTTTTCTTCTCTAGTCAAAACTGTGCGATATATATATGGTTATTCCACCACAATGCTTAGACTATTTAAAAAATTCATATATTATTTAGAAATTAATCAAAGAGTGGCAACAGTTTAAGAGCAACGTAATTATCAAATAGATGCAACATTTATGTACCATTTGTACATATTATATACGTTCACATTTTAATTTGAGGGAAAATATATTATTTTAAGAGTTGAGACTTATGTATGTGGTATCAGCGGTGGGTCAAATATATTTTTTTTTTGTCGCGCCCTAGGCATCTTTTTTGTGGCATCCTCTCTACTAATGAAAACAGGTACTTAAAGAAAATAATCTTGCTCCATGAAATCTAAGCCTACAAGCCATTCTTGAGCCATTTTTGAGCGAGGATAAGTTTTAACTAATTTAAATTTCAAAAAACTTCTTTCACCCATTGCTACAGTAACAGGTAACGTTAAAAACATTCTTAAGGTGATAAAAAATTTGGATAAATATCGGTCGAATTTTTTTCACAAATAAAATATAAGACATCTTTCGGCGACGAACTCTGTTCAATGCGTGTAGAAATTGATTGAAGTTCATTACACAAATCCACTGCTTCGATATCTTTAGTGCCATCATGGCTTAATGCAGACTCAAGCTTAGCACATAATGCATATATTTGTTGTGCTGTTACATTTTGTAGGCTATAAATGTCAAAAATGAACCCAAAAACTTACTCAAGATTTTGCATTTGCTCAAATCTATCACTGACGGAGTTAATAGCAGAATCAAGGACTGCAAAGTAAAAATTCACTTTAAATAGTTGCTGAGGAATTTTCAAAATATAAAAAGTTTCCATTGCCACGAGTAAACAATTTTTTTTCGCCGCTACCAGTACCACGTAGTACTAAACTTTGTTGACCTAGAACCTGAACTTAAGAGATCAAACGTACTAATACTCCTTGTCCATAATTTTCTTGTAGTTTAATAAATCGCAAATTATCATCGCCAACATTTTTTGGCGCCGTCAACAGTTTTTAAAAAACGTATAACTAAAAAAAAAGTATATTTTTATTTTTTCTCTCGAATTTCGGCGCCCTCAACAGTTCAGCGCCCTAGGTGACCGCCTATACTGCCTATATGGTCACCCCTGTCTGGTATTCACCTCTTCCACGATTTTATTCACCTGCTATACCATCTACACTATACTATTTGAATAAAAAAAAGATAGAAAACAAAAATTATTGTTGGAACGTTACATTGCATCAACAGTTATACAACACTGGGTCTAATGAATCAATCATTCATTCTTTTAATTTAATTTTTTTTTGTACTGATTTTCAATATTTTTCTCATTTTCCAATGTCTTTCCAATTTTCATTCGTTATGTCTTATATATTTTTATTTATTTTTATTTTTTTTATTTTTATTGATATATTTATATTTACATGTCGAGTATAGAGTTGAGAGTATGTATGTTTGTCTGCCTATTATAATTTATATATATATATATATATATATATACACTCTTAAAAAAAGAAACTCTGACATAAATGCGATATTTTGATCAATAAACCGATTTGTGGCAGGAAATAACTGTGTTATAATACAAATTCATAAATTTTCCATACAAACAAACAAAAAAAAATAACAAAAAAGGATTTGAGATTTAAGTTAGAGTATTTTCAATATCGTTAAAGTGAAAATGGCACCACATTATGTGCAATTAAATTATACAAATGGAAAATAAATAACAGATGGGGATGGGAGGAGAAAAAAAATTAAAATATCAATATCAGTGTGTTACTATATACTTTGTTGGAAGATTTAGTTTACAAAACTGGTACCATGGTAAAATATAGGTTAAGATTAGGCCTCCTATTGTTAATCATTTACTGTTAAAAGGTTTTTCAATTTTATTTTTTGAGAAGATTTTTTTTTGATATTTTTGTTTAGTTTAATTTAAAAAAGCGGTGGTAGTCACAGCAAAGTGGCGTCGGCACGATATTAGGCCACATGTGGGTCGATAGCGATTCACTAGAACAAAATATGAACACGCATTGGAACATTATCTATTTACCAAGTAAACCTGTTAGTGTTGTGATAAATCTGTGGATATTCTGAAAAGAATCGCAACAATATTCTTGAAGACTTATCTGGCACAAAAGGTGCAAAATTGACCCACTCCCACGTCTAAATAAATTTGTATTTCTGGAAGAACAAAACAAATCTTTTTTCTAATTTTTCACAAATCTCAGAAAAACAAATTTATTTAGACGTGGATGCGGGTCAATTTTTCATCACTGACGTGATGAGTCTTCAAGAATATGGGTGAATATCTCTGTCAAATTGTCATGTATATACTCTCCCAACTACCTGAGTCTAGTTTTCGGTTTTCACCAGAACTGGGGAGTTACAGATAATATGCTTGATGTTTTCCTAAGTATCAAGAACCTCGAAGGTGCGATACTGAGAAGTTTCAGTCCTATTGTGCGCTTATTAATGAAACAGTGGCCTGTAAATATACCCATTATGGTCATAATCCGTCTTCTATTAAGCTAAAGCAATTTGCAAATTTTTTCTTTATAAACTTTTGGCCTCATATCAACTCATGGAAGCTAATCTTATAACGATAAAAGTTAACCTATTTTCTGGTGACCTAATGAAGAAAGTATGTTGCCCACGAAAGATCGACATTTCCAATCAAATATTAAAAAAATTATTAGTGAACGGAAACCTGGCAACAAATAAATTATTAACTATTAAATATCATTAAATTATTTCAAATTTTTATGGGTATGTGAATAGTTTGATCTGCTAAGATAATATCGATTTCTTCTGCTTCTCTAGCGAGCCCATCCACTACTTCGTTTGGCTATTATTAGAAGGTACGAATCCAGTAGAGATTAACTATTAATACTCTGTTAAGATCCAAAAGTAGCGCTCTGCATTTGCCTACCAGGTATGAGTGAAAAGCAGTTAATTCAGGAGGAAATGAAACCAAATGCAATATGATAAGCCTTCTAGAATATTGTAGTAAAATTAACGAATCGATAATTATTAGTCGATTTAACATAGTTAGATTTAGACTTTCGCATAAAAAATTAATTTTTGCAGAATGATATCAAAATGAAGAAGCACGAATTAAGTGATATAATACATTAATTAGTTAAGTTGAAACTAAAACGATGGCATGGAGTGTTTCAGTGCATTAGAAAAATTCTCATAGCTATCGTACATCCTAGTAATACCAAAAAATATTGTGCAAGATTATGGTGCACGATTATGATGCACGACTTTGTTACACCATTATGTTGCAAAATTATTAAGCATAGAATTTTTATGTCATTTGTATTGTGATGCAAAACTATACTTCAACTATACTCAGTTGCACCGCCTGACTTGATAAGAATATATAACTAAAAAGTATAACCAAACTGGCAAGTGATATAAATTAAAACTATTAGTATAGAGGCTTTCTGAACGTAAGAAAAATTGTTATATTTTTTGAATGGGGGTCATATCCAAAATTGAATTAAACGTTTGTGCTATAGAGAAACTTGCCACATAATTTTATAAAGCAGCAATTTATGAAACACAATCGTTTACAAACATCCACAGAATTGTGACACACCATAGAGGAATAAATCCAATCCATTATTATCTAAAATAAATTTAAATACAATTTCTCCAAATTTATTTAAATAAAATATAAATCTCCTTGCAAATGCAAAATGTATAATATAGAAAACCTTAAAAAGCTTTTTATAATAATTATAAATACAATTTTCTATATTAAGAGTATAGTCTCAGCACGTATACGGATACAGACAATTATATTAAGATAAAAAATAAAAATAAAATATTTATTCAAGGGTTCATTTTAATTCATTGTTCAATTGTTGAATATTTATATCGTAAGTATTTATTTTCTTAAGATTTGTTTTTATTCTAAAAATACGAATAGTATAAACATCTATACGGATTGGCACAGAATCTCATTTAAAGAATCACGAATCAAAATAATTACATTTTTTTTTGTTGTAAATGAAAATTTAATTTTCTAGATTTATTTTCAATGCTTTTAGTACACATATTTTTTTCCATTCAATATTAATAATTGTTGCGCTTAAAAGAAAGAATATATCCAATAGCCAAAATTAAACATACCAGGTAATATGGTACTAAATGTGAAACGTTTTTACATAAAATTTAACCAAAATAAATTTAAAGCGCAGTTAATAATAAAATAATTAAAAACTAACTAATTTTTCAGTGAAATGTCAAAACTTCCATGAGTTACTATGAGTCAAAAGTTCAATGGGAAATAAATTTAATTCAAACCACGTTTAATATAGTCATATGATTAAAACTTATTTCTTATATTAAAAAATTTCTGAAAATTCTGCGCCCAATAATTTTGCAACATGCACGTGTTGCATAGTCGTGTATCATAATCGTGCACCATAATATTGCACCATATTTTTTTTGTATTCCTTGGTTTTGCGATAGCTAAGATAGCTTTCATGTTTTTTCTAATGCAACAGTTATTACCATTATTTAAGTAATTTTTCAGATTTCAGTTATTATCAGTCAAAGGTTCCGTGGGAAATAAATTCAATTTAATACCACGTTTAGTAAATTTGTACGCAAAAGTGCTAGAAAAATTTATGGCAGATTAAAATTTATGGCTTACATTGAAAAAATTCTGAAAACTTTATGCCCAATAATCCTGCAACATAATGGTGTAGCATAGTCGCGTATCATAATCGTGCACCATAATCTTGCACCAAATTTTTTTTTTTTACATGTTTTTTTCTAAAGAAACACTCAATACCATCCATTTAGTTTGAGCATAAATAACTTTAATTTTAAAGCAACAATGATTCGTGTATATTCATTGTTATTTTAAATTAATGATAAACTCAAAGTAAACAGTAATTTCAAATTAATTAAAAACAAATTTATCTGTAAGGAGCATAATACGTCCTTCATAAACATTATAAAACCCAAAATGCATTAAAAAACCGTTTCTATCAGTTAACCCATATACATTAAATAAACATTTTAAGGATATTAAATACAACATAAGGACGATAAATAACTGTATAAATCATAATAATTATTTTTTTGTTAAAAGCAAATCGCAGTAATTTGTCAACATATTTTCTACAATAATAATTGTAAAAACCATAAATAAAAAATAAAACAAAATGAAAATTCTATTTTTAAAATTCTAAAAAGATTTTATTTTTTCAATTCTTTCTCTTTCATTTGTTTCATATAATATAATATGTAATTCTTAGTTTTTTTTTTTTATTTTATTGCTTAAACCATTTACCATATTTTGCCACCCACTTTATAAAATTGACTAAAAATCGTTAAATCGATTTTTGTTTTTTTAAATACATATACATACATACATACACGTATGTACATATTGAAAGTAGAGAGAAATGGAAATCAACGAACGTCAAAGACTTAAAATTTAGGTGGAAGACAACACAATATTTATTTTAACCAATTTTGGTTACGACGTAAAATAGAAAATAGAAAGCAATAAAAAAAACTAGTAACCTTAAAAATAACTTCTTGAGAATTTTTTTTTATTTGTAAAATTCAAAAATTGATCGTAGTTAAAAGACAAATTTAGAAACTAAAATTAGTTTTTTTCTATTTTTTTTATTACCTACATACTTAAGAATTATTTTGTGTCCTTTTATAACTTTGCTACTATTAATTTTGTTTTTCTAAATATGTTTGGTATTAAGGTTTATTTATTAAATTTTTTTTCTTATAAATTTGAATCACGATTACAATTTACGGGGGTCTATCTTATATGAAAGTTTTACTTTCACTATCATTATCGTCGTCCTGCTGATGATGATATGAAAATTATTTATTAATTCATATAGAAGAAACGTGAGGTTAAAATAAATTTTGTTGGAAAGGGCAATAAAATGGAGTAAAAAAAAAAATGGAAAAAGGACGAGTGTGATTTTGATAAAATTCTAAAACTGTTTGTTTAGGTACATTGTACATAACATTATTATAGAATTAAAAATTTTTATGCACATGTGTTCACAATTATTTACTATTTAAAAATAATTATGTAAGTTTATTTTTTTTTTATATTTGTATAAAATTTTCACATAATTTTTAAAGAATTTCATGCTTTGTGTGTAATTTAAATGTAAAAAAATTTAATTCAAAATGTCATATTTTCATTTTACCGTTAAATTTTAGATTTTACTTCAACTTAATTAAATCTGACAATTTTATTTCAAAACATAACTGAACCATATTTGACTTTCTAATGAAATGTCAAATTGATCATGTTAGAATAATAAAAAAAAAACAAATATTTGGAAATTAATTTTTTGATATTTTCTGACTCTATATATTTTTTGACTTATGACATTTTGCTGACAAGTTATTTTTATTTTTTCATTAATTATTATGACTGTATGTATGATTATTGGCTTTATCAAATAAATGTGTACATTGAAAAAGACTAATTAGTGTATACCACATAGGTTAGATAAAGACTAAGCTAAAATTATTTTTTTTTTTTATATTTTTGTTAAATAGGGAATTTCCATTCTGAAAGGAAAACGGATCTGAAGTTGACTTGCAGATTTATCTAAATAAATATAATAAATATAAAAATAAATAAATTGGAAAAAGCTATTGGATAAATATTAAGCAAGGTAAATATTTTCTACAGAAAAATATTTAATCGAAATTTTAATTTTAAAAAATTAGATGCTCGTGCCGATATTACCTGATTATGGTTATCAATTGTAATTATTTTTGATAATCAACATTTTTTTTAGTGAATAATTCAATTTAGCGAATAAAATTCGAATTTACTTTTACTTATAAATTCATTTTTATTTAATAAATATCGATGTTTCGATAAATATGATAATTAAAATGTTTATGTTATCTCTAATATTTATTGTTTTACTCTAGTGGGTTTTTTCTGTACAACCCTAATTGACAAATTTATTAGTGAAATGAAATTTGGCTTTCAATTGCTAAATCAATTGTAATTTAATTTTACTAGCTACACAGCTGTCACTACCGGAGCAGCCAAATGTTACAAAAAGGTTACAATATGTTGACAAATTTTGATGAATTGTCGACAAATTTTTGTGACAATTTTTGTTGAAAAAAGGTCGGTAGGGTTGACAACATTGGTCACAGTTTAGATGACAATTTTGTCAGCCCTACCGACCTTTTTTCGATAATTTGTCATCATTTTGTGGGTTTATTTTTTGACAATTTTTCAACAATTTTGTCATTATTTTGTAACAATTTGTGAATTATTTACATTCAATTTGTTAACAAATTCGTCAACAATTTGTGAATGATTTGTGTCATCAATTCGTGGAACGTTTTTTTAGTAATTTAGAAGGATTTTTAATAATAAAAACAATTTTTTTTTTATATATTATATTATATTTTATTCTATCTATAATTTATTCCATAAACATAATTAAAAACCCGTTCTATTTAAGTTGTTTTTAATTACAAAATTCATTCATATTTTTAAATAAATTTTGTTGTGTTTTTGAAAATAGAAAATGTCCAGACAATATCAATTCTCAAAAGTGTTGAATATAGACTGATGAAAAGAATACTAATACATATTAAAATAAATAAAAAACTTACAAAACCTATCACCCATTGGTCACATATTGTTGGCCAATAAATGTCATGACAAATATTTGTCAACATTTTGTGCAAAAATTGTTGATAGATTTACAAATCAATAACAAATTTTGTCGAAAAATTGTCTTCATAATTTTGACGACAAAAGTTGCCCACAATTTTCTGACAATATTTTGACAAAACCTTGTCATGACAATTTTTGGTTACTGGTGTATATATCAAGATTTGAAATTTATATTTGTTTTGACATTTAACTATCATGGAAATAATGCCTAATGCAACAACTACGTAATAGATAATTAATAAATATTTTTTGACATCCATGACTTCCAAAATGTAGTGAAACAGTCAAATTTATAAAGTGGCATCTTCCAAGATGTATATCAAAAGCTATTAACTTTGTACACTATTCCAAAATGTTTAAAATACGTAGTGGCAATGTAAAATAAGAGTAGAGTGTGTAGCGAAAAAATTAGACTACATTTTGTATACATGTCATAGATAAAACAATCACAGAATTCATGAATTTATAGGTTAGCATATATTTTCGGTGATAAAATAAGTTTATTGCCAAATTATAGCAAAATATTGTTAATAAAATAAATTTTTCCGCCGAAAATATATGTTGTCTATTAAAATCTGACAATATTAATTTTCAAAAGATAAACCAAAAGTCAGATTACTACCGATTGATATTACAAAAACAACAAAATAATAATTTAAACGTCAAAATGTATGTGTGTATGTATTTATATTGTTAAAGTGGTATTCCAAAATGTAACCAAAGTTTTATCATATATTTTACAATGAAATGGGTATAAAAGCTTTAAACGGTAGTAGATCTATATTTAAATTTTAATAAAAATTTGTATACTGCATTTTCGAAGTCAACCATTTTATATGTACATATACCTATTTTCTACGCTAGTATGTTGACATACTAGGTCAGTTGTATTATTTTGTAATATACCTACACTTTGTATCTATTTAATAGTTATATTGCAACCGAGAAAACTATCTTGAATGTTAATATAATTCTATTATTAAATATATTAATACTATATATTAAATAAGTAAATTAAATTAAATTTAAATTTCAAAAATAAAAATTAAACTAGTACTGCCAATTATGCTGAAAAAATTGAATTTACTGTTATGTACTTGCATGTAAGATTATTAATCATTAAATTAAAATATGAATTATTTATAGATAATGCTAATTTATAATTTCAAATTAATTTTTATTCGACGGAAGCGAATGCATACCGTAATGTAAGCACCACTTTTATAATTCAAAATATGCACTCTTCAAATAATAACAAATTTTAAAATAACTTATTTTTAAACAAAAAAAAAAAAAAAAACAAAAAAATAATAAAATTTGCATTTTTTGTTTTAAAAAGTTTTTTTTTTTTTTTTTAAAGTGGAAAATATTATGAATCGTATACACTAAAGTTCACGTAATATTTACGCAGTTAACCCATTTAATGTTAGAATTCCATTATTGATAAATTTTTACGTCTGTGATAGGTAATTTTATTTTTTTTACTAATTCATACCTAGTCCATATCATACTTTGTTTTGGTATTTGAAATAAAATAAAAAAAAAATATGTAATTAGTAATTAAATTTGAGTTGTATATATAAGCTTATTATGATAATAATCTTAAGAAGTTGTGTTATACGAAATAATTAATTAAAAAAAGTCGGTAAAATTATTTGTTTTGTTATGTAAATTACGAGTTATTTTAAACATCATTAATGCTGAAGCCTTGGGAGAATTAATCAGTTTTCAGTTCATTGATTCAAAGCAAAAATTTTTTGACAGTGTTGTCTTCGACTTCGTTAATCTATCTTATTTTAAACAAGTCAAAATTTATCTAGATTTTACTAATATTATAAGCTAATGTTTTTTATTTTATATTTTTTATATTTATTTACTTATTATTTATTTAATTTTATTTTAAAATTTTTTAACATATCCTCAATTAATCTTAAATTTTTTTCAATGTTTTGTTTTTCAACATTTATGAAATCTATATTATAATACACAAGAGCACGATTAGTGAAGGCACACTTTTCGTGGTTTTTCGTGTGCATCGTTTTTTTTTTGTTTTCATTCAATCAATCGGCGATGATGCAGGTCGTGGCCATCAAAATCAATTTTTATTTTATCTATGTTATAATACACAAGAACACGATTTTAAAGGCACACTTTTCGTGGTTTTTCGTGTGCATCGTTTTTTTTTTGTTTTCATTCAATCAATCGGCGATGATGCAGGTCGTGGCCATCAAAATCAATTTTTATTTTATCTATGTTATAATACACAAGAACACGATTTTAAAGGCACACTTTTCGTGGGTTTTCGTGTGCATCGTTTTTTTTTTTTGTTTTCATTCAATCAATCGGCGATGATGCAGGTCGTGGCCATCAAAATCAATTTTTATTTTATCTATGTTATAATACACAAGAACACGATTTTAAAGGCACACTTTTCGTGGGTTTTCGTGTGCATCGTTTTTTTTTTGTTTTCATTCAATCAATCAGTGATGATGCAGGTCGTGGCGATCAAAATCAATTTTTATTTTATGTTTATATTTTGGGTAAACAATTTTTAATAAATATTAGCTGGGTTGGTTAAAGCATCATTTAATATCAGAAATTTTTGGCGATTCTCTTTTGAGACAAATTCTTTTTATTTTTTTTTTATTTATCGCATTTGGTTTTTGGCACTTTTATTGCAAAAAAAAATTAAATAGTAGGATAATATTATTAATATAGGTTTTAATATCACAAATTTTTGTGAGTTCGATTCTCTATTAATTAAAATTTTTTTTTTTTTTTTAATTAAAAACATATTTTTTTTGTTATTATGTATTATAATAAAATAAATTAAATCTTACAAAAAAAGTTTAATGCTTTCTGATATTTTTTTTATTTTATTTTATAAATGTTAACTTAAAATTTCGAACATTTTTTATTTTTTTGTGGTTTGCTATTAATATTACTATTCTATATATTGTTGTCCGATACTTTCAATGTGCCAAATGTATAATTGTATTAAAAATCATTTTATTGTGCCGTTTCACAGAAAAATCCCTTTCTTTTGGTCGGCCGGGGGTTTCTTCTAGTATAATTATGATAGTCACTATTATTCATGTTCATAACGGTTGGAAAAGTGGTATAAATCTACCAAAATTGAAAATTTCTGGTAGTTTTTTGACGTTTACATTTTTTTTACTTTTATATGTCAGTGTCAAAATATTTTTAATATTTGTTATACGCAAAGTGCAAGGAAATTGTTATTTACAACGTAATTTTCAGATCGAATATTGATAAAATAAGAAAAAAAATTATACAAATAATATTGTTGGATTAACATTAGAAAAATAATAACAAAATATAACTTTATCAACAACTTTATTTTCGGCCATCTTGATATTTCAAAAATGTGACAGCAACAATATGGTAGAAATGTACCAGGTTTTTTATGAATGTAGATTTCTTTGGCAGATCTGCGGCAGATTTCTGCCTCGTATAAACATTGACAACACAAAAAAAAACATAAAAAATAAGAAAAAATAAAGTGTTTGTTTATATCTCTAAAATGTTGGTACCACTTGATGTCATTCAACGTGTAAATTAGAAATTGGATCCAATTTTAAAAAATTATATTTGAGCTACTCGTAGTTCGTCACAATTTACACATAATATCTCTTGAAAACTGTAGACTCGTCATTCTTTTTAATTGGATTTTCAGCGTAAAACTGAAAATATTGTTATATTTTTTTTTAAAATTAATTTGACTCTATAATTAGTCTGATCAACTCCATTTATGTATTTTTTAGTTTTTTTTTTAAATTTTATTTCATTTAGAATTTTTGAATTTATTTACTGAAGCTTTTCATTTTTAGTGAAATTAAAAATGCTAAATGAAAATTTTTGATTTTATGTGAATCATTGAAATTTCATATTGTCAAAAGAATTTTAACGAGAATATTTTGTGGTTGGGCTATTCTTTGAATAAAATTTCATTAACAAAAATATATTTTTTGTTTTTTTTTTTTTCTGGATTTTAGATTTTGGAAATGAACTCCTTGAAATGTATTTTAATAATTTGGAATTCTTGTCGAGTGAGAGTTTTTAATTTCTATTAAAAGAAAATTTTTGAATAAAAAGGTCATAATAAGATTGGAAGATATGTGAATTTATGAGTAGTAAAGCTAGTATAATTAAATTTATTTTATGTTTATATAAAGGTAGAGTGATTATTTTTTTGATTCAATTCAAGTGTTATTTTCTTTGATGTGAAGGACATACTGATTTAAACACTGGAATGTATGTATACTGAATATATCATACTCATATATATACAACATGTACAACATATATTTAATTTTGTATTTTATTTGTCATTTCAGTTTCCATTTATTTTATTTTTACATTTTTTTTTTTTTTTTTATCTTCTTGAGAGTAACTTAGGTAGAATCACCTTTTCGGGCTTAATTAAAGTACGGTACTGCAAGTTTACACTACAATATCTACAAATATTTCGAGTAGTTATTTAACAAATTACTGGCTTATCAACTCATTAAATGTGGAAAACTACTACTATTGTCAGGAACTAAGCCTTCGTAAATAGAATAGCTTTATTTTATTTAACTTGTTACCAGATTATACTCTCAATTATTTTTTGTCCCAATGACAAAGGGTATTGGACCAGATCGAAAAACCCATAAATCATGTTTTTTTTACTTCATAGGGAATCGAACCTGTGACCTTTCGGTTGAAAGGCAAGCGCTCTACCTACTGCGCCACCTAGCGTGTAATGAAAACGAAAGCTTAATTGAATGGTCACAAATGGTCACTTATGTTCAATTACAATTATGTTATATTTATTATCTGAGATGAGATTTATTAAGACCAAGAGTGAAATGAAAAACTACCAACTTTTGCAATAAGATTTAAGCATAAAAAATTGTATAGTCAAGATATAAATATTTCATTCCTTCCGCGTTTTTAAAAATAAAAATTACTTGAAATTACTTGAACTGCACGCACTATTCTTTGTTTGTGCTTGTTTTTTTATCTCATTCAGCTTTTGTGTACTAAGATTAAAAGTTAATTCACTGTAACTAATAAAATCAAAAAAATGTTTTTGTTGTAAACTACAAACCAACAAATGAAATGCCAGCAGACATCCTAACAAAAGGCTTAGCTGGACCAAAGCATAAATTTTTTTGTAAAATGTTAGGATTAGGAATAATTTATTAATTAATTAAATTTTTGTTAAAAAGGGGAAGAAGATGGGTTGAAAAACTTTGAGAGGGGGTGTTGTAAATAACAAAGATTTTGATACATGGATATCGTACATTATTTTATATGCATACATTGATATCCTACTT
Organism: Argyra leucocephala; assembly: GCA_963942445.1. NCBI lineage: Eukaryota > Metazoa > Arthropoda > Insecta > Diptera > Dolichopodidae > Argyra > Argyra leucocephala. Next base: position 2,753,778 of record OZ012681.1, read on the forward strand.
TAATTTATTAATCATTTTGAAAATTTAGATTCCACATCATGCAAATGTGTATTTATCTCTGTTTTTCTCATTACATAGTGATAGTTGTAATTAATATCGTATATATAAACAAGTAATTTTTATGTAAAGTCATTCCCTTTTTAATAAAGCATTATATTAAATCTAATAGTTGAGTTTTTAGACTTATTTTCTTCAGAATTGAATAGACAGCTGTTAAAATTTCAATCTGATTTTGACAGCTTATTTTTTTGACAGTTAAATTTCAATTAAATTTGTTTACTAAATTTCCCATGTTTATTAGAGGCAAATATCTACCTTCATGTTCATACGTAAAAGTAAAATGGTAGATTTCTGCCATTGTTGCTATCAGATTATTGAAATATCAAGATGACCGAAAATGAATTTTTTTGCAAAGAAATAAATTTTTATTATTATTCTAATGTCAATTCAACAATATTATTTGTATAATTTATATTTTTTTTTATTTTGTTAACAACCGATACGAAATTTACATTGTTAGCAGCAATTTAGTGTATTAAAAATAAAAAAAATATTTTGACACTGACATAATATATTCCCAGAATAAAAATTCAAACGTCAAAAATCTACCAGAAATTTAAAATTATTTGCTTACCCCTTACTGAAATAACCAACAAATTTGGTAGATTTGTACCACTTTTCTACCCATATGAACATGTATATTACAGAATCAGACAGAACTTTGACAATGACAATTAACTGTCAAACAACTGTTGAATCACTTAGAACAAAAATCTACTTTTTTTTTTATCTTTTTTGTTTTAATTTTTGTTTACTTTCAATTTTTTTTTGTTTAACTGTAAAAATTTAAAGGAAAAATATTAACAAACAAAATTTTTTTAAATTGTTTTCTAAAAAATTCTGAACAAAAAAGATCAATTTAGGACTTAGAGTCGAGTACAAAACACTGAAGAAGAATGCAATTGGTAGACGAAATACGGGTATCTGTATGATAAGCATATCAGTAAAATTAAAATGAAAATATTCGACTATTTTCGACAGTTAGTTATACAAAAAAAATTACTCTAACGCTAGAAAACAAGTTTTTATAAAAACTAACTTAGAACCGATTTGGACAATCTACTGAAGACCGATCAGAACACTATTGGACAAAAAATGCAAATTAACGGAAACTACTTAACACAAAAAAGTGTTTTTTTTTTTTAATCTAGATCGTTCTAGAACAGTTTACTGAACAAACCAATTATCTACTAAATAACCTATGTATATATACGCATCCGAAACAAAAAAATATTTTGATTGTTTGGATTTTTGACCGTTGCGTATTAAGATATATTTTTTTATAGGTATAATTTTTTCAAGGTTGAAGAGTATGACCGAGATTGACTGTCTTTAGAATACTGTGAATTACTGTCTTTAGAACTGTAATTTATTAATGAGACCAAACTATCTCTTACACAATTAAAATTTCACAATTAAAACTAGTCAAATGTCAAATGTGACTTAACATTAATTTTCTTATAACGGTTATTTTTTATATTAAAATTTTGAAAATGCAGCTTAACAGTACAGATATGTGTAAATACTGTAAATATTCGTAAGTAATATGTTAAAATTAAGTAAATATTAAAATTCTAGGTATGTTTCACAATTTTATTAAATATTAAAATATTATTAAATATTAATCGATTTTGGTTATTACACCATCATCGGAAGACTGATCTCTCTATTTATTCAATTTTAATAATGTTTCACCTAGGTAAAGCCAACAGCATATTCTATAAATTATATTAATACTAGGGGCCCCTGTTGAGTAATTATAATTGAAGTTAAAGCCAAATTTAAAGTTTTTAAAAGAACAGGGATTTGCATGGACTGATATAGACTTCTCATTACAAAGCAGAAAATACTCATGTTTGAAAAACTTTGAAATTAGTATGTTTTCGTTAAAAAACATAAATACCTTACTTCTCATTTTCTGTTTCGTTTCTACCTATTTCTAATAGCTAGTGGGTTTAACGGATAAAATTACTAAAAATTTAATATTTTTATAATTCAAGATATATATACATATTATTTAACCTATGAATCTAAATAGTTATAACAAATGACAAAAGTCTAGAAAACAATGTAAGATAAATAATTTGAGACACTTATGTTGTGACGTTAAAAAATATATATAAATAGAAATGGAAATATATATTTTGTTATTAGAGAAAAATGAAAATAATGTAATGCATTTATACATATTTATTTATTGTTCAGTATATTTATGTAGATACGTAAATTTCATAAAAGTAAAGAAAAATAATTTTGGTCAAAATTGTAGGTATATAAATATGTATGGATTATGTATGAATGTAATTCTGAAACAGATTAAGCTCACAATTCTGCAAGAGAATTAATAGAATTTGGGTCTATATTTTCATTAACCAAAACCGTGCTTATTTATAAATTAAGAATATTTTTGGTAAATTGAAAAAATAATATAAAGTTAAAATGCTTGTCAATTATAATTATAGATAGCTAGCTACTTTGACTCTATTATGTAAAGATGAAATTGCCCGTCATATGATTTTTTTTTGTTTTTGTATTTTTTTTTGTTTTTGTCTTTTTATATTTTTGTTTGTTTTTGTTTTTTATTTTAATAAGAACTCACGAATAATGTATTTGGTGAATAATAAAACCATATGATTAAAAAATTTTCAACTGTGTGAGCATTATTGTTTTATATACAACTATTATATTAGAAGTTCAATAAGGATAATTATATATACTCTAACTCTACTATATAAAAATGAATTTGCTAGTCATATGAACAATTCAACTGATTTTTTTTGTTTTTGCTTTTTTATATTTTTTATTTGAAATGAATTTATTTCTTTGCTTTTCTTTGGCATATGTAAATAGATTCATTTGAAAGTATATAATATAATTTATATTAACTGATTTGTTTGCTTTTGTTTATTACTTTCATAAGATCTCACTTATGCATAATGTATTTGCTGAATAATAAAATCATATGGTTACAAAATTTTCAACTGTGTGCGCATTTTTGTTTTATATACAATCTTATATATTATATATATTAGAAGTTCATTAAGGAGTAGGAGAATCGAAATAAAATAAAAAGGTGTCTACTGCGCAGGACCTTAAATGCTTGTCAATTATAATTATAGATGTTAAAAATTACATTGACACTGTACTGGAAAAGAAGATTATATGCAAAAATATACATCTTCAATTTAAAAGTTACAAAATAATGAATTTCCATAGAAAAATATAAGATTTTATTGGAGTAATGAGAAAATGATAACTCATTGAAGAAGTTATTTACTTATTTGATTATTTTTGCAATAGATTTAATTATGTATTTATTCAAAATTGTAAATTGAAATTATCAAAAATTATTTATACTTATTCAAATGCCGATGTGGCAACACTTTACAAATTTCCTTTAAATGTATTTTTTTTTTGTTTTCAAATTTCCATCTTTCAATTCAATTACATACATATAAAATGTAAAGCACATTTTGATTTTCTTTCAATATATGTACATCCATTTATACATTACATAATTCAAATTAACATCTACCATAAATTCATATTTCTATAGCAAAAGTAAAAAATAAAAATAAAATAAAAAAAAAACGAACAACCTTTAAATATCAACTACCTTTTCTTTATTCCGAATAACGACCTTAATAAATTCACCAAAATTGAATTAAAATGTCAAATCATATGTTTAATAAACCTTTTATGGCAAAAATAAAACAAAAAAAAATAAATGAAAAAAAAAATTTGTACCAAGAAAGTGTGGTGGTCGCATACATTTAATTTACATTACACACAAAATAAAATTTTCCATTAAAAACATGCCTTGAATACTGAATAAGGATACCTACACTCTACACAATACAATATAATAAATTCTATTTTATGAATGGCGCAATGTTAACAATAACAAGCTTTAAGAGGCCTATGTAAAATAAAAATTTTTTTTTCTTTCATATATATATATATAGAGAAAATCAGACTTAACCATTTTCCATTTAAGAATATGACGTGTTTATATGTGTATGCAAGGAAACATAAAAGTACACAATGTAAAATTGTGTTAACTCAAATTTTTTTTATAAAATGTTAACACCAATAATTTAAAAAAACATCACTGAATTCTATAAAATTTAATTTCTCGTAACAATTTTGCTTTTGAAGTTGTTGTACTATTAAATCTACATATATATATATATATATATATATATATATATTTATATAGTTTATATAGTTAAGGTGCTTTCATATTATTAATTAAAAATGTATAAGACACAAAAAGAAAAAAAATGGTTGATATTAAATAAAAAATGAATGTTAATACCGTTACTTTTTTAATAAAATTGATTTAAATAACAAAAAAATAGTGTTATTTTAATATAGGTTCCCATAACTTTTCGATGGAAGAGATATAAAATAATTATTATTACAGCCTATAAGTGCTACATTCTTGGCTTATTATTGATCGTATATTACCGCTTTCTATTCTTTTCAACACGGTAAAACTGTTTTCTATCATTGCTGAGCTAACTGGCATACTGTATAATAAATAGAAATGTCGGAATATAGTTAAGAAATTTTTTTGCATTCTTTAAAATTTGTTTTATAAATTCGTTTTAAAAATTAATTTGCTTCGTAAATTTCTTCATTAAGCTAGTTTTATTATTGTGTCTGTAAATAATCTTCAATCGTCAATTTAATTCTTCTCAATCATCACATTAAAATTCTATAACAATTAAGTTATGTGCATTGATACCAATACAATATCGTATATATAAAGACCTGAAAAACGATATTAAAGATCATCCAAACTAAACCTCACTTGTTTCTGGGTGATTATGTGTTGTGATAATATATAACCGCCAGTAAGGTCAAAATCTGTAAAGCATGTATTAAACCAATCTTAAAAAATGTATGCTGTAGTACAGGTTTGACGTGGCAGCAACAGTCATTCATTTAAATTCAAATGAGATATCTAAGGTTAAAAAAAACATTAGTGATCGTGTCAAAACACCGGATATGAGAAATATATTTGATGTTCAAGATATGGTGGAGCAAGCAAATGTAAACAGACAAATAGGATCACGTATAATAGGATTGTACAACATAGTATACGAGAACAAACCAGATCATTTCATTTTCATTTTTTCATTTTAAGAAATTGAAAAAAATAGTCTCTTTCTTTGACCTTCCAGTCAATAAAACAAAACATGTTTCTGAATTAAAACATTTTAATTTTTTTTTTAATATTTAAAATTTACTAATATTAACATTATAAACGAAATTTTATTTTGATTAATTGTCGTATAGCCTAGAAAATGTTATGATCCTAAAGGAATGTATACAGTATAATAAAATGAATACGGATAATAAAAGAAAAATAAAAATTCAAATGGCCTTACTACTCAAAAGTTGACTATTTTTGAGTTATTTTAGTTTTACTTGAGGCCATTCAATGTGTGTGTGTGTGTGTGTGTGTAGTGTACTCTTATATTGTACAATAATGTACTTCTATTTATGTTGAAAATTTAATGTCCTTTTGAAGGGAAATCAGTCATAACATGTAGAATACTTCTTTTATTTATTTTGTTATTTTTATTTTTTTTGTTGTTTTTTTTATTTTTTTTTTTTTTTGCAAATGGAAACAGAAAATTCATTTAAATTTTGTTACTTTGAAGCTTTTTTTTTTCTAGAACAATGTTCTTTAAAAGCATTCAAAATCAAGTTAATTTTATTATTGTTGTTGCTATTGGTGTTTTTTTTTTTTTTTTTTTTTTTTTTGCATTACGTGTATAACCCAGAATATTAGCAAGGGTATAGAAATACAAAAAAAAAAAAAAAGGAAATTAAATATTGTAACATTCAAAGGCCAAGGACATTTGAAAAGAAAAACTTGAAATTAAAAATTAATAATTTTGCTGAACAAAGAGAGAAAACAAATGTAAATAGCGCGAAAAATTATAATAAAATAAAAAAAAAACAACAAATAATCTAAATTACGTTGCAATTTATTGTTTTTAGCAGCTGTTTTGAAATGTTTAATGTTTTTAACATTTCAAATTATAGATAAAACTATTCTAAAGTTTATTTATAATTTTTAATATACCATCAATTATTATAATTGTATTATATTTAATTATATATATATATATATTATATTGTATATGCATGTATTGAAAGCATTTCTTTTTTTGACAGTTGTAAACAATTTGAATTATTTGACATTTAGAAATGTTTTCTATACATTACTTTTAGCATTTTATAAATTTTCATTTGACGTTATTGCAAAACAAATTCAACAGTGAAATGTAAATCGAAAATTTTTTATTAAATTTATGTTACTAACATTAATTTTTTATAAAGCGAGAAATTTGCTACTTTTGATAACGTGTTTTTATATTATTCCTCTGTTGCAGATTTTTTTACATTAAGGACATTCACGAATAGGTGTAGATTGAAAGTGTGGTCTTGTACTAGGTGTAGAACCTGTATTGTCATTGTAATATTTTGATATGACAAAATATTCTGCAAGACATGTAAATTTTTCCAAGACTCAAACCTATTATATTTTTAGCATTGTACTGTAGTTGCCATTGTACTTTCTAAGTTTGACATTTGTAAAGTCAATATTTATATTTGGAAAATGGCTGAGATAATGACAGAGGTAATTTTTAAATCAAAAATTTAAATTGAAGCAAAATTTTGATTGAATTATTTTATGAATGTAGTTAGTTACAAGTAAAAAAAGGAAGTTATGTCTCACTTATTCTCATAATTATAAATTAAATTCATATGTAAACAAACCGGTGTCACAATTATACATCTAGTACAACATTAAAAGCACAAGGGTCTGTTCATGAAATCATTTTATAAATCATTGTAGATATACATCTACTACTCTAACTCTTCCACACTTAATCGTGGGTACCCTTATTATTTTATTCTTAATTTCCGAATCGCATTACAAATTTGCAAATGAAATACAAATTTCTTAATGCGATCAGATCGGAATTTCTTACCCTGATATATATACATATGTATATCTGAAGTTCGAGAAACTTATGATGTGTCATAACACTCTATAAGAGTGTATAGTGAAACTTATGATGTATCATAACACTCTATAAGGGTGTATTTTCTTCATTATTCGTTTATTGCCAATGCTTTTTTATTATCAATCGTTTTATGAATGAAAATACTTTAAATTTATTATTATAAACAATCACTGCTTATGATTGTTATACTTTCGTTTACATTTTTGTGCCCATTACTTTATTTCAGTTAATTTTATATTTAAAACAATTTTTAAAAATATGTAATGACAAATTTATTTTAATTTTCCAAAATTCGATTTATTAAAATAAAATTAAAAAAAAAAAAAATAAATAAATAAAAACAGATAAATCTAAATGTGTGGCAATTATTTGACAAATAATACAAATTGTTTTTTTATAAAACATATTATTTAAATTTAGTAAAATTTTATTAGACATTGTAAATGAATTACATTGTAAATTTGTCTCATTAGCATGTATATGTATGTGATGTTATGTTAATTTAAATTTTTTGAATTCATTTTGACAGTACAGGGTGGTTCATTTTAAATTGTTCAACTATGAAGGTAAAATTGAGTACATCTGAACATCGAAAACTAATTTATAATTATTAAAACTTTTCCATAATGAATTTAGTAAATTTTTTCAATATTTTGAATATGGAAGTCAATAGATTGATCGTTAGGAAAATTAGTTTACAAATTTTTGAATGTAAATTTTATTGAAAATTTGTTAAAAATGTGAAAAGTAAGTATATAAAGTAAAGTAAATACACTTAGAAATATCAAAACAATAATACCATCTAGGTACTAATTTAATTTAACTATGTACTTTACTTACTACTTATGTACATATATTTAGCAGAATACTAACTAAATTTGAAATATATGTGTAAATAATATAAATTAATTAACAAAAAAAAAAAAATATTTTTTATTAAATTGAGAAACGCCAATAATTCAACAATTTTTATTAAATTTCAACGACTTAGGTTTTGATAGATAGTAATTTGTGACAGATAGTAAATTGTGACAGATAGTAATTTGTGACAGATAGTAAATTGTGACACATAGTAAATTTAATTTTGACAGATAGTAAAACACATGTTCAGAAATTTTATAACGACCCCAGAGATCATGATCTGAGTGCATTTTGATTGAAAAAATGAACACAGTATTTACGATCTCAGTGCTACAAAATGAGCACAATTCTTTTTTTGACAGATCGTGCTCTGCTCCGATTCACTTTCTAAAAACGCCCATATTTTAACTATTTTAAATATATTTATTTTACTTCTTATTCTGTTAGAAACTATGTAAAAGATAAGTAGTAAACATCAATGGAGGTCGATTAAATATAGTGGTTATTATTATCATAAATTTTATTTAATATTTGATGTTTATTCAAATTTGATAAAATATTATTCAACATTCATAATTAATTTAGGTATACATTTTCATTCAATTTTAATAGATTTTTATGAAACATAATAATTAGATATTTTAATTAATTGTGGTATTTAAAATAAAACAATTTAGTATAATTGATTCTGAACTATAATATTCATATTAAGCCGCAATATCAAAGCTTTGGTATCCGACACTATCTGCTCTAAACAATGCCGAGACAAAATTGAAAGCGTAGATAGCCGTTTTTCGATGTCTCTACTCTAAGTTCCTGGTCACGATAACATAGATGGGAATAAGATAGTCGATAAACTGACCCAGCAAGATTCCTATCTTGATAGGCTACTTGAGAAAAATATTCACTTTCCAATGAGAATCGTCAAGAAGCGCATCCATTCATACTTTCTGGCCAGAGCGAATGAAAGGTGGCATTCACTAAATGCCTGTGCGACCTCGAGGAAAACATGACGTACCGTACTAATATATCAAGAGTAGTAGTCATCAGTACGGGTTATTGGCCAATAGGCAGCGATGGAGACAAACTAAGTATTCCGTTCAGTCTCCATTGTCGCAGCTACAAAGATGAGGTTTTCCAGAAGCAACTGGAATGGCCACTTCTACCTACCTACCTACCTAATATTCATATTTCAAAATATTAAATCTATATTTAATTTTAGTCTTTTATGTAATGTCTTCATTAAAATCGAAAATCATAAATTCGATTTTAACAAAGAAAAATATTTAATTTATTATATTTATTGTTCCAAAATTTCAATTTTTTCATATACATAAAAATACAAACATTTTTTTTTGATTGTATAATAATGCAAGTTTTTGAATACAATCAAAGTTTTTTGAAACACAATGGCACAACGTCTATTCATTGAACTCAACTAATATAAAAATATTTATTATACATTTTTAATTTTTTTTTTTTTTTAATTTACATTAAATTAGAAAAAGCTCAATTGAACGAATATGTTTTGCCCATTTCAATTGGAGATGAATCTTTTGTGCAATAATTAATAGAAATTGAAGCGCACACAAACACAGTACATACATAAATTGCATTATTAGAAAAAAAAATATAAAAATTTACTTTTAAAATTAAAGAAATGATTTTTAAATTCCAAAAATAGATGATTCTTCAAACTTTTAACATTTTAATTTTATTTGACACAATATAGTAAATATGTACAGCATGTTTGTTAGAAAATTGATTATTATTGTTGTTGTTTATGTTTTTTTTTTTTGGTTTTTTTTTTTTTAAGTAGAACACTGAAATTTTTATTTTTTTTTTTTTTTTTTTTATTATATTGCAAATCGAAAGAAAAGCTTTTCCTATTTATAAACAATTGCATTTAAAATTGCACAAATATTTTCAAATTTATTTTTAATACCTATATAGAAATTTATATTTTTTTTTTTTGCATTTTGCATTTTGTATAATTATTTTTATTTTGGTTTTAATGTTTTGCCTCTATATGTATAGGTGAATGGTAGACGCCACCAACAAGGTCAAGGTTATAAATTTTTTTTTTGTTCTTTTTGTTTTCAAAATTATATGAAATACGAATGTATATAAGGAAGAATTAAAAAATTTGAAAATTAAAAACTGAATTAGTGTGCCAAGAAATAAATTTTTGAATAATTTTCAATAATTAAAATAAAAAAAAAAAAAAAATTGAATGAGATCGAAATTTATTTATTACAACAATTATTGTTAACCAACTAGAAACTATCTATTGCTAATCTCTAATTCCAATCATATTTTTTTCAAAATAGTTTTTTTTGGCTTAGGATAGATTTTTATAGATTTTTTTTTGTTCCTGTTACTCCTCGTGGGAGCACAGGGCATCTTTTTGTCTCCCCCACTATTATCTGTTTTGTGAAATCTTGATTTCCTCCCAAGTTCTTCATAACTAGATGTTTGTCCATGGTTTAGATGTTTTGGTTAGACGCCAGGTGTTCTTGGGTCTCCTTTGCTACTTCTGCCTTGGGGATTCCATTTTGTTTATATTTTTTACTGATTTTTGAAGTGTGATCTATCCATTTTCTACGCTTAATTTCTATTTCCTATTAACTGTCATAAGTCCTTATTGCTGATGGTGTTGGGCCCGAATATTTATACTAATTCTTCTTTAGCACTTGTAATAATGAATAATTGAAATTTTCGGTTTATCGTATTTATTGCCATCCAAATTTCGCTGCCATATACAAATTTTGCCATTACACAAGTTTTGAATATCATAATTTTGAAGGTAGATTTCGATACTTATCCCAAAATTGTTTGAGAATTGCAAAGGAAAATTTGGGGGTCGAAATTTTCAATAGAAGAGGGCATTTCTAGTAACAGTATCTTAATGTTGCACGTATTCACTTCAAAATCTGTTTTTCTTTGGTTGTATTGTATCTCGTAATCATTTTATTATCTACTCTTTTATGGTATACAACAGATATAAAATCGATCCTAAAACAAAATACATAAACCTACTATAGAGGAAAGTACCAATTTATATTCAATAACGGTTGATAAAAAATACAGTGGACAAAGGAACAACTGTCAAAATATTGGTGTTGTCAAAAGATTGATAATATAACAACTGATTAAAATTAAATGTGTGAAATTATAACTATAAATTAAAATTAAATGTGTGAAATTATAATAAAATATGTTAGAACTGTATATGTAAAAATTTTGGATTATTAAGATTTGTAGATTTATTAGATAAAATGTATATTATTAACAATTAAAATTATTTCAACTTATTAAATGATTGATCAATAACAATTTCCAAATATTAAATCAATAATCAAATTTATACAATCGTCGAAATAAATTTTTCAAAAACGAGCGCGTAAAATCACGTCAATGTGCGTCAACCATCAACTTGTCTCTCCATGCTCCATAAACAATTTCCAGTTCTGAAATTTACATTACAGTAATAATAGGACACTTTCATTAAAGACATTAACTACATATACATGATAGCTTCAGTACTTGACTTGAATTTTTCTCAAAAGTTCAAGCTGTATATACGATTAACCTATACTTGAATAGCTGTCAGCTTGAAAATAGCTTGAGTTTGACATATGTATTTTTGTGACATAATTTTTCTGTCTAAAATTTGTGAAACTTTCTATAAATTTAAAGATTAAACAAAACATAAAATATAAAATTAACAAATGTGTATTTACTTAAGCGCTAACTATAACGACATAGAACTATATATGTCATAATATATATGTCATATTCCGTACATGGAACTTACATGTAAACGCCCATAATCGACATATGCGGAAATTAAGTTAAATCTGAAAATTCGTTAAATTTTCGTTGAACATAGAAAATTCTTATGTTAAATTCCATCCAAACCGAATTCGACATATTATGCAATTTTTTGTTGTTTGTAAGATATATTTTCATATGTCACGATGTCATTATGGGTTGACATATGCTTTGCCAAATACCCATGTCAACTTCGTTAGACAATTTGACATTTACATATGTATAGTTAGCTATGTCATTATAGTTAGCGCATTACTCATTTTAATTTTCAATTATTTAAATTCACTCTAAAACATAAAATAAAATATCATAAATTTTTGACATCAAATGTCAACTCAAGGTCTCAAACTTTCAAGCTGCGTATGTGGTTAAAATTTTTAAGTCAAAAAATTTTTGTCAAGAAGCTGATTTCAAGAAATTATCGTATACATGATGTTGAAGCGAACTTGACGCTTTCTTGAAGGTATCATGTATACGTAGTGAGAGACCTGCAATTTTAAACAATCAAACGGAGAATTACAATAGATCTAAAAAGTTTGTGTCAACATAGAACTCGAAAAAAATAGCTTTGAATATTGAAATTATTTTACAGATAGATTAGGGTTCATATGTGGGTTACAATTGTACAGGGTTTAAATGTAGATGGATAAAATATGGGTTTTAAGTGATTGAATAATTATTATTTAACACAGACATGTGATAGACCTTTGTCATTGGTAAAACAAAAAAATATTAATAACTTGAACAGGATGAGCGCAGCCATCACGCAGTCATCGCGTAGAAATACTACTTTGAAAGTTAAAACATATGAAAACATATGCAAATGCACAGAATGAAAAGTTGTCAACGCAGCCATCTATTCTACTTTGACAACTAATAAAAATATTTTTTATTTGAATGTGTATGTAAAAGTGAAATTATTGTGTGACTGTAGCAGTACAACACATTAATACAAATTGAATTGTTTTGTTTATATTCATTTCCATATCATGTAATCAAATCATAAAATCAATTTTAAAATAAACAGAATTTTAAAATAAAAAAAGCGGCAGAGCTCAGATATAATATAATAAATAACAATTATATAATAAATAACATATATTTAACATTTATTAATTTTCTTGACAGTTTATTTAATAAGAAAAAGTAAGCAAAACAATGTCAGTTAACGCTTTCAACGTTTTGCATTCTGTGCACAAAGTTAGATTGCTGCGTTTTTGACATTTAGAAACTTTGTTGGTTGCGTGATGGCTGTGTTCATTCTGTTCAAGAGGTAAAACAATTTAAAGCATCGATGTAGCTATTATTATGGCAGGTAAATTAATGCAATTGACATATAAATTTATCGCATACGAAATTGTACCGTAAACTTATGACACATTGCTCCTTTGGATTTTAGTTGGAATCGAAGTCCTATGAAACAATCAAAATCACATTCAATTACCATTCTTTAGGGCAAATATACCTTGTAAAAAAAAATTGACAAAAAGACAAACAAATCAAATTAATTATCATAAAATGTATTCTGAATAATATAAATAAAACTATTTATAAAAAATTTCCTATTTAATCCCTTCTCTTCTCTTAATTATGCCTATTAAAATTTATTTTTATAAGGCAATGGTAATTAATTGAAAATTGAAAATTTTTGTTTTTAAGAAGCTTTATTACGTTTGTTTGTATTGGTTGATTATACATGTTAATAAAAATAAATAAAAATAAATAAATAATAAGTTTTTTTTTTGGTGACAGGTATTTTTATAGGTGGTTTTCGAATTTTCATGAAAATTAAAATAAAAACCAAAAATGAAAAAAAAAAAAATTTCCATCATAAATATTATTTTAGGATGGTTTTTAGTTTTTCTACCTTGGCGCCATATTTTAAAGGTTGCATGCATGTTTAATGCAATTTTTAAAAATATATATATATATATATATATATATATATATATATATATTATTTTTATAGAAATATTCTATGACGCATTTATAAGAAATTAACCTATTGTTTCATATATATGAATATGTGTATATTTAAATGTATGTATTGGATGTAGATAGTAAACGACATAAAATTTAAAATGAAAAATTATTAGAAATTAAATTTTGAAGGGCAATTTTGTAGAATAAAAATAATTAAATTGAAAATGTTTATTAGAAAAAAAAAAACAAAAACAAAAATCAACTCGAAAAGATGCAATTTTAATTTTTATTGAATGACACTAAAAATGTTTGTTTAATATTTACAAAATTTAGACGTTAGATGTCCATATCGAGTGTATAAAAAATGTCATTAATTTTTATATTATTAATTTGAACCTGAATAAATATCAGAAATGATTATTATTATTTTAAAAATTTTATTAGTTTTAATTTTGTTTATAAAAAGCGTCATCTAAGAGACACCGTCATAACAGTCACATGTATATAGTTAGCTAATTGTTATGTCATTTTCATGGTTTAACCCTTTTCAATTTCTTCCATACGAAGATAAATTGTTTTTAGACCTGAATATCTCCAAAAACGTCGATTGGTGGCTGATATTACGTTTATCCACCAAAATTATTGCTGGGAATATCACGGAACCTAAAATTAGGGATTTAATAAATTTTAGAGAGAATCCGCGTAATTTATGTTCCGTTTACCTGTTTAATATTGCTAACCATAGTACTGATTACGGTAAATTTGAGCCTGTTTCTAGAATATTACATGAGTCTAACTCGAGAGCAGCTTGTTTTGATACTAACCTTAGTAAACCAAGCTTAAAATTAGGCCCATATAATCGATAAATATTTACTAAAATTGATTTTTGGTCTTTTTCTACTTTCTTTTTGTATTTGAATTTATCTTTTTAACATTCTACTAACATGCCGCTATAATTTTATATATTTTTTTTTATCTATTATTTTATAAATGGGTTGATATATCAATTATTCAATACAAAAAAATTATTGCAAGTGGTTTTGTATGCCAATTCTGTACTAAAAATCTAAGATTAAATAGATATAAGGATAGCTTAGATACCGTTTACAAAATACAAAAATTAGTGAAGCATTTATTAGGGTATTTAAGTTGTCATGATACTTTTAGACTGTCATAATTTTATATAGAAGATAAACAGAGGAGGTACAGATAAATTTGCAGGCCAACTACAGGCCCTTGGCACTATATTTGTTTACATAAATTAAATTGTGGTTATGTTGATGTAAATTTTTAAGTAAAAACTGTTTTTTGTTAGGTAATAAAGTAAATTTAAATTAAATTTAATAAAAAAAGTGATTGCAAAGTGAAAAAACTATAAACGTCGAAAAAATCGATGTGCTTTTCTATGTAGTAATATTTTATTATACTATAGGAATTGTTTCAATTTTTTCTTAATCTTTACTTAAAACTAGTTAGCTCAAAAGTCAATTCAACTCCAAAACCGTTATATTATGAAATTAGAATATATTCAAAGGCATTTCCCGCAAGTGGTTTTTTCATTTCATACACTAATATGTATGCATAATACTTACTAAGATTTTATTTTTCTAACACGGTAATTTTAATTAAAAATTCTACCATTAAAAACTCTAAAATATTGTGTGGTACATCCTAAAAGTCGTAGAAAAGTAGGTAAAAAAAATCAAAATGAATTCAACAAATACTCCCATCAATACATATTTTGTTTTATACGATACACGCCATTCGTTGTGAAACCAAATACCACTACAATTCTTTAAGTCAAGTAAAATAAAATATCTTGCAGTATACTTAGACACAAGTGAGTATATCAATGGAAAAGTACATCAATGAAATACTTAAATATCAAATTACAGCAGGAATTGAAAAAAATAAATAAAATTTCCAGAATGATTAACTGGCGCCTTGTGATACATAAAAATATTTCAAAATTGACAGATACTTAAAATATATCATATCAAGAGCTACAAAACAATGCTTGCGAAACAAAATATGATAATTTTTTTATCTGTTGGATGTTCTAATATTTTGAATATTATGTTTTTGAAAAACTTACAATGGTAATTTTACTTAAGTTGTTACCAGATTTTACTCTCAATTAGTTTTTGTCATTTCTTTTATCGCAACTACAAAAGGTACAAAGTCAGAATGAGATATATCCATTGGCTAGGCCATGTAATGTGTATGGATGAAAATCCTAAAGCTATGAAACTCTTCGGATCCAAGCTCGGGGAATGCGTCGTCGAGGCAGCCGATACCTTCGTTGGAGAGATAAAATATCGACAGATATGAAAAAACTTAAAATCACAACTAGAAAGATATCGCTCGTGTCCGAAGTCAGTAGAGGACGACAATTTTGCATAAGGCCCAGGATTTTCAAGATTTGTAACACTCAATAAGTAAGTAAGTAAGACAAAGGGTATATACAAGGTCGGAAATACTCATAAAGTAAATTTTGTCTTCATTGGGAATCTGCAACGCTGATTTACCATTGTTGTTAAGCACGTCATAAAAAAGAAAGCTGAAAAATATTATCTCGCTTACAGAGATGAATACAAAATTAATTTGAGTCTTTACTTATCGGAATCAAAGTTTTAGGCGTGCGTAGACTAAAGTATTTCAGTCTAAATAACTACTTTTAACAACAACTATAACCAGGTCTACATGAGTCTCCATAATTATTCAAATTTAGACATTTTCATGGCTTTAAAGTTCGAAGCGAAAGTTTTGAAATATTGCTTAAATTCAAAAATTAAATATTTCGGCATTGCGTTTAGCAAATCAGCATGTACTAAATATAAGCCTGTTAAATACTGCCGCAGTTGCTTTGAATTCATCTAATTTATATTTAGAACTATAGAACGCAGTTCCATTATATAGATGACAATAATGTTGTAAATTATGATTTTAGTTCTCCCAAAGTTCTGAAATACAAATATTTAAATTGGCTAATTTGGCGGACATTTACGCTTTCAACGTATAACAAAATTTTGATCTACAATCAGATATTAAAGTGAGTCTGAGCATATGGTATTCAAATATTGGGTTGTAGTAAACAACTACATATTCAAATTTGTAAAACGTTCCAAAACAAAATATTTCCAAACATTTTTAATGCGCCTGGTTTGTTCGCAATGCTGATATTCAAATAGATCTCAGGATCCCTTTCATAAAAGACGAAATAAAAAAGTTGGCTGTACGCCATAAAAGTCATCTTTTTCAACATGTCAATGTCGAAGTTTCACCTTTAGCTGACATCAGTCAAAACTTTGTTAGAAGACTTAAACGGACGAAAATATTTGAACTGTGTTAGGATAAAATCTTTTGTCTCAAAAGAGTTCCTAAGAGAATATTCTTTGATTACAAGATATCTGAAGCAATAGAACCAAAGTTTTATTAATGGTTAGTCTTAAAGATGGAAGATGGGAGTTTTTAGTCGTTAACGGACAGTCCTTCAGTCGGCACAGTCCTTCACTTGGTTCTTCCCCGGTACATAGAACAAAAGCAGAAGGTTTTTTGAAGGTTTTTTGATGATTTTCTTCTATTTGAAAAAATAATAGTTTTCAAAACTATCTAAAAGATATAAATAACTTAGAGTTGGCACTCCACTCAACAAAACAATAATGATCAAAATGGATTTAAAAATAATGAAATATTTGAATTATTTATCACACAAATACCATGTTTTTGCCCACAAAGATTTAGAGCAGTTTTTGTAGCACTCTAAGTTCATATTTAATTAACTTCAACAATATGGTATTATTGTTATTTTTCTATCATTATTATTCCGCATATATTTTTAAACGATTTTTGATGTGGCCAGTTGAATTGGAAATAGAAAAAAAGCTTAGAATGATAAGACGTGTGAAATCGTTACAAATAGGCTATAAGAAAGTTTAAGTCTAATATAGGAAAAATAATATATTTCCAGAACTATGATATTTATATTTAATTCTCGTCATTTTTAGGCACTATACGTTTTTTTTAATTTTCTCATTTCTGATTTCATTGACAATTTTCAATCAATTTACTCCAAAAATATACCTATAGACAACTAACATAAATGTACCTATCACCGTCCTAGTACATTATGCCGCCCGAACCCTATTTTTGTAAATACAATACTCCCACGCTTTATATTCCAAATTTATTTTTGAAATAAAAAAAGAATATTATTTCCTCTTTGTAATCCAAAATACTACACATTTGTATTCATATTAATAAATAAGTTATTGATAGAAAACTAAGCCAAGGTAGACATTTTAGTGAAAATATTGGTTCAAACGTTTAAATTTTTTTTTATTTTGTTAAGACCATAATAATTAAACTATGATGTTCACTTATTTATTTTATTCAAATAATTGTAAAAGATATATTATCAAATAGATTATAATATATACTTTCTTCAATTTGTAAATAAAAAAAAAAAATTTAAATTGCTAATTAGTCTTGAGCGGGAATTAGGGACACGTAAATTTATGTTGTACGTATTTACGATCGACCGGGCGGAATTAGGAAAATGATATATCGAAATAATTAATTAAGTTATTCAACTATTTTTGATTATATAAGGATGCAGCTGGATGATTTTCAATTGAAATTGAACAAACTAAGCTGGACCTAATTACGACCTATAAATTTAATTTCGCATATGTTTTTTTTTGTTACAACTAAATTCTGAGTTTTTCTAAAAATTTGTATGAAAAAGCGGGTCGGTAATACATACAAAATGTCCTAATTCCGAACTAAATATGCAGGTGTAAGCTATTTGCACTAAATTCATACCAAGTCTGATATTTCAAGAAAATACTATATTTTAATTGTTGAAAATGAGCGAATTTTTTCCTTTTATTAGTAGACGAAATAGGCGTATCTGTATATGATAAGCATATTTAGTAACATTAAAAGAAAAATATTCGACTATTTTTAACAATTAGATAAATTTTACTCTAACGCTAACCCTAAAGAATAAGTTTTTCCAAAACTATGTTTTACTTATATTATATTTTGTATGATTTAAAAAATCTTTGGAATTATCTTGCCTTGCCACCAAAATTTTATTAAGGCGTCTATAAATTACACAGAGAGAAAAGATATTCTAATTTCAAGAAACACCGATTCATAATATTTGAAATTTTGAAAAAATACATATTTAAGAATTTTAATTTTGATACTAGTAAAAAGAAACTTAATTAAAGAATTTTACTCTTGTTTTATGAAAACATAAATTTTCTTAATTTATGATTCGATTCTTAATTTAAGATTTATTTTGATTCATATTTTATGAAATTTTGTACTTGATTTAAAACCATAATTACAGAATTTATAAAAATATATTCATGATTATAATTTAAGTAAAACATTGTCTTGACTTTTGAAAGTTTTGCTTAAATCATAAAATTGAATAATACACAAATTATGACTTATTTTCTAAAAATAGGATTTTCTAAAAATGTTTGACTTTAAAAATAAGTTTAAGAAATATATGCAGAATTGGTGAATTTCATAAACATAATATCAATTTAAACAAAATAAAATCTTGATCTGAAAATTTAATTATATTGATAGTTTACTCAAATTAAGTTTTTTTTTCACAAATTTTATATTTAAGAAAATAATAATCAAGCTAAAAAAGGACGCCTGTGACTCCGTTAGGCTTAATAAGCTGGAAATTTATTCAGTCTGAATAAAGCATTGGATTCAACAAGTTTGTTTTTATTTATGTGAAGTACTAATAATTTTCAGTGATAAAATAAAATGCATAATTTTCAAAATGGTAAGTCAATTTTGTGATAAAATAAAATGCATAATTTATTTTTACTATTTCAATTAAGTGTCATTTACTAGTATTTTTTTACTATTTAGTAATAGCTGTGAATTCAGATCAAGAAAAAATTAATACTACAGAATAATAATATGAATACAAGCTCAGAAGAAATAATTACTTCTTTTAAAATATCAGATTTAGGCGTAGATTTCTATACTTTAAAATTAATTAAATAAAGTATAGGTATAAAGAAAAGACTGTGTTGGTCCTGACAAAAAATTTAAATCAAAGTAAATCCTTAAAAATTTTACAAAATATACCAGCTGATGAAGGTAAGGTCTTTCTTATTATTTTTGAATTGAAAATTAAAAAAAAATTAAATTGTGTGTATACAACATTCAATAATTATAAATTCAAAATAGAAAATAAGTTAATGCTTAAATATTTATTTTACTTTTTCGTAATAATTAATGTTATTTTTATTACATAAATAACCAAATGGAAAGAACAATTTGTAAGCCACGCTTTATGTAAATACTTATTTTTTTGTATATTTAAATATGTATGTTAAAATGAATTTAAAAAAAGAAAATAAAATTATTTAATACTAAAAAAATGTAAAAAAATTTTATTTAAAAAAAAACCTTATTTCAGAGAATATTTAAGTATATATATACATGTTTAATTTATACTATCAAAATAATTGAATTGAGAAAAAAGTACTTATTTCGTGCTTAATGTTTCATGATTATAAGTAATATTAGACATAATTCAATAAAATTTTTTCTTAAATTATGAATTTTTTTGTGTAATTGTTTTTTAATTTTTAGTATTTTTTAGTAAATTTTTTTTCTTGATATAAGCAATATATTTTTTTACATTTTATGTTTTAAAATACATAATTACAGATAAAGCTACTTAATAAATTAATTATTAATCAATTCTTAACTGAAGAAATAAATTCATGTTTTAAGAAATCACAGTTTTAAGAAAAATTTATTCATAAAACGTGAATATAATTTCTTGGCCCAAAATCAGTAGGAAAATTTTCATGATTCATTCAAAAAATACTCAATTTTAGCAATCTTTTCTCTCTGTGTATAAATTACCTAAAATAATTTCTGTGTATACATTTCACAATAAGTTAAATAGAGGAGTGAAAACCATGACCATGTCTGGCATATTTTGGAGATGGCCTGTAAAAGAAGATATTCTAATTTATTCAGACAGTTACATAGTCTGCAAAATTGAGCCTCCAGTTTTAATGAACATCAGAGGACAATAATAATGTACTCAAAATCATACAAATAAAAAATGTCAAAACTAAGAATTAGTAAATATGATTTTTACTTTCCATGTATAAGAAATATTTTGTATTTTTATTTATTTATTTTAAATGTGCATTGTTATAATATTTAAGTTAATTATTTTATATTGAATTATTTTTTTTGTTTGAAATCCTGAATCGTTGCATTGTTTAATTTTTTTTAATTTTCATATTGAAATAAATGTATATATTTATGTGTAACAAATAATTTTACTTTACATTAAGTATAGCTATTTTTTTTTTTTTTTTTTCAAATTAATTATAGTAATATTGATTTTTTATTATATAACTAAGTAAGTACTAGTTAATTATTTAAAACATTAATTATTAATTTTACTCTTAATAATTATTTTAAATAGATTTTTTGAATAAAATCGTAAATAGGTACTGCGAATCGCGAATAGGTTCAAAAAGCGGAATTGAGTTCATATAAGGGCAGAATTAGTTCAGATTGAAATTGTTGAGCGGAAATACGTACAATCAAACTTTTTTTGGCAGTTAAATTAAAATTAAATTATAATTAGATGAAAATATTTTTTTTTTTTAATTAAAAAATACTAATTATTGTTATTTAAAAAAAAAAATTAAAAAAAGCTTTTATTTTGCTTATTTTGTCAACTTAAACTAATTTTTCCTTAAGGTAGGGCTCTCAGACGTCCCGGAAAACCGGGATTATCCCGGTTTTGAACAATTTATCCCGGCGTCCCGGTCGCAAGGTTTTTGTCCTGGTTTCGAGATAAAAAGCCTAAAAAATATTTCTTTTCTAATTCAAAATTTGCGTCCAAAAATTATTGCACAATAGCAAGACAAGAGCCATCTATGAATTTGAAACCAATATTATGTTACTTGTTACACCAGATATGTAATAATCAAACCAAATATCTTTACGAAATCATTATTGGATTTTAACGGTTTATAACTTTTAAAATTTTTAAGTCAAATCATTTTTATTCGAATATGCATTGATTTTAACGTCAATAAATAAAAGTCTTTTATTTATTGGTAAAGTAAAGTTAATATTTATCATTTTGAAATTATGTTTGAATTTATAAAAGTTATTCAGGTATTTTATTAATTTTGGTTAAATTGATGTTCATTTAATATTGTAAAATAATTATTTAGGTGAAATAATATCCATAAAATGTCAAAACAAAAGAGATCCTGTAAATTTGCTAGATAATTATGCTGAAGAGTATCCTTTTATGAAAAAAGGTAGAACATAAACTGAAGGACACTGTAGTCATTGTAAGTCCTATTTGAGTATTTCTCATATGGTGGTATATCCAATATAAAAGCATATATAATGACTACAAAACACGTCTGTGCAGTAAATTCATCAGCATCGTGTGGTAAAATTACCAGTTTCTTTGTCAAACCGAATACAACCGAAGCAGATCAAGTTATTGCAGCTGAATTATCCTTATAGTAATAAATACTTATAAATGTAAGAAACAAAAAAAATATTTTTTTTTAAATTTTGTTGTTTTTCTTTATGTCCCGGTTCATCTTGATGGAAATCTGAGAGCCCTACCTTAAGGGGGCGGAAATTGGTAAATTTACGTTACTAGATGTAAACTAAACTAATTCGCATATTCTGAACCTCTATAGCCAAAATACTAAATCAAATTTTTGATTGGTTGAAATTTTCGACATCTTTTACCGTAAGTTTTTTCGTGCATTATTTTTCCCCATATATCTAAAAATTAGAATTACTTAAAAAAACTCTTTATGACTAATTGCTTTAGCATATTTTGTACATATCTCAATTTTTAGTTACTAATAAATATAGATAGGAATTTCATAAATGTTTGTGTCTGTTCTGAATCAATATTTTGGTTTCCTTGGTTTACAAAAATTGATTCGTTCAACAAAAAAAAAAAAACATTATAATATGATAAATTAAAAATGCTAAGATACTCTAGTTACCTACTGCCTTTTTTTTTTCATTAAAATTCAAAAAAGGAATTCGATTCTCTAAACATGCAAATATGAAACTTTATTTTGTATTAACTAAATAAAAATGAAAAAAAAAACGAGGCATAACAGTTCATTACTCATATTACACCATTTTACACAAAAACAAAAAAAAAAAAAATTATGATAGCAGTAAATTCTTTAACCGTTTGGAAAAAACAAAAATTTTTGCCTAAATCCGGTAATCATCAGAAATTTATAATTTTGGGTTGAATATGTAATATCGATTTTTTTAATCTTATTTTGACAAAATGTCGTTTGTTAAATACACGTTCTTTCAATTGGTTTTGATTTAAACCGTTATTTATAACATAAACTATAGTAGGGCATTATTTATTTTTATGCATTCAATTTTGCAGACGGTAAACTATTCCCATGTATCTCATGTACTTTTACGATTTATCTTGAGCTGCTCATTCCAAAACAGTTTAATAAAACAAATTCCATACCCAAGTTAGTTAAGTTTAGACAAGTTTTAGAAATAAATCATAAAAAAAAAATATATTTTAAGAATGTAAAATTAAAAAAGTTATATAAATATCGTTTACGCCACACTCTTAGTAATTTACTCATTATATTATTCCTAATATGCATAACGAATGACTGAACGAACGAACAAATGAGCAAAATATAAAATAAAACAATAAATAAAATATATATATATATTTGAAATTAGAGTTACGAAAGCAGTTAAATATTTACATAACATACTAATTGTAATGTAAACAAATGAACTCGATTCAATTTTCCGCCCTGATGCATGGTGAGTACAAAATTTTGTTGACAAAAAAAAAATCTCAGGTTAATTTGAAACATGATAATCTAAAAGCCACCCCTCAACACATTCATCTACTCATTGCATTTTTTTTTTTATCGATTTTTATTACCGCTTATTTATTTTTTTTATGAATGCATTTTTTGTTATTTACTTTTTTTTCTGTTTTTTGCTTTTTTTTTTATCAGATTGTGCATTATTTTCTTAGGAAAATTCCAATGACATTGAAATTTTTTTTGTATTTATTTATATACAAAATAATATGATCGTTCTGTTCTGGGGTTAACAGTTTTAGCAGTTGTTTTTTGAAGTATTTTTTTTTTTTATTATAGGTAGTGATTTTTTAAGTATTTTTAATTTCTTTAATTATAAATATAGTTCAGTCCGTGCGTCTGTTTTTTTTGCAGCTGTTAATTTTATATTAAAAGTAAATGCATAAAATGAATTTATGTTCTTTTATCAAAATCTGAATCATATATTTTTGTGTGGTGGAATATATTTTTTTTGTCTAGCTTTAAAATGGTGCTTAACAATGAAGTTATGAATAAAAAAAGGTAGTAGGAGCTGGCGCCAATACAACGACGAACTTAGGACAGTATAAATAAGCTATAAAATTTGTTTATTACATTTTAAATAAATTCTGATAATGATTCTGGAAATAAATGTGGCAATAATTTTTCAATCCAGTTGTTGCATAAGTAAACTCTGCATAGAAGTTAGAATCAATTTCAAAGACCACCCATATACTACACATGCATGCATAAAAGATTAAAGAACTGTGTAGAGATTTTTAAAAATGTCATTTTGGATTTGTATTTTTTAATTAATTTTTCGAAATGTCAAAATTTAGTGGGATATTTAATGTGATGCTACATTTAGACACCCATACATGCATGTACAGTATAGAGAGAACATATATATGGTGTTAATTGTGCAGTAGTATGCCAACTGCGTGATTTTAAAAATGATGAAAAAAATTTTTTTTGTTTGTACATGAAACATTTTTGTAGCGTCAACAACAATTAAATAAAATATATAAAAATGAGCGTCGGTGCAAAATTCTGGAAAGTATTTTTGGAGCTGTATAAAAGCTTACCATATTTCTGGAAAATTAAAAGTGAGGAATATTCAAATATAATGTTAAAATATAGTGCATATTTTTTTTTCTTTATTGCTAGATCTAATAAAATATGTAGCTGCGCACGTTTAAATCTTTCTTTTTAAATTCAAATTATTTTTATGTGTTTTTCTCACAATTACGAGATTTGAAACAGTTATACTACATGACAACAGGCCGCCAACTTCACACGTTAGTCAAAACATTTTTGTATTGAACGAAAAAATATTTCAGGCATGAGCAAAAATTAATGAATAGTATATGGGTGCCTTAATGTACCATTACATTAAATATTCCACTAAATTTTGACATTTCGGGCAATTTGTTAAAAAATACAAATACAAAATGACACTTTTATAATTAATATTTTATCTCTACACAGTTCTTTAATTTCTACAATTACCGTTACATCGAAAATGCAGTACTAGAGTTTTAACTACAATGTAGTATGTTTCATAATGTGCTATATACAACATAATTAATTTTATCAAATTTCTATTCTCTTTCTTAGTTCATAGTGCAAGCAATTTGAAACTATTTACATTGTATATATTTCGTTATTGAACATACTAGATTATAGTTAAAACTCTAGTACTGCATTTTCGATGTCATCCTTTATTGTATGTACTGATTTTAAGATTTTTTCTGATTGGTAAATATTAAATGGTTGTTTGATTTGCAAATGGTGGATAGAATTAGAAAATTTTTTATTATCTTATAGAAAAATATCAGTCATTCAAATACCGTTAGAAAATTATTGTTACTTGTCCTTAACTGAAAAAGATAAATAGAAAGAGAAGAAAAGCTATTCAGCCGTACCGGTGAATTCGATCGAGTAGTACTAGTTGGTAAATTTTCAACCGGCGAATTCGACTTAAAAAAAATTCGAATATTTTTGATCGAAAATTTTCTCGTTAAAAATTTTATAATATTATTTGTTTTTTTTTTTTTTATACGTATGTGTATTTTAATAATTTATTTCTAAAACAGTAATCTAAATTTATTTTTTTAATTTGGAATTTGAACTTATTCAACATAAAAGTCACTACATTTCGTTATATTTCTAATTTGATTACATTTATTGAAATGAGTACAAAATTAGGTGGTTATGCTGAAGTTCGTCGGAATGTGAAATTCCGATAACATTCCGCATTTGATATGCTGAAGTCCGTAAGTATTCCGCAGTCTGCAAATGTCATTATTTATCCGAAATTTTTAAATTTATGTATGCTCAAGTTCGTCGGAACGGAAAATAATTTGAAAATTGTACGCCGGAATTTCTCATTCGGAAGTATTAGAATGGTTCGGAAATGAATTATAAAGCATACAATTTTTGTATTTAGAATATTAGGAGAAGTAGAAAATGTAATAATAGTTTTTTTTTTCAATTTTTTTTTCATTTATGAAAAATATTTTTTTATTTAGGAATAAAAAAGCGCTTCAAAAGAATAATATATTTTATTGTTTTTAATATTATAACATAATATGTATATATATTAAAAACGATACATATATATTTTACATTCTTTAGAGAATTTTAAATTTTCTCTGATGTAACAAAAAATTACTATTATTTTAATTTGTATATATATACATACTACATATGTAATTAAGAAAGTTACAACTCTTTTACTTTTAATTTATGTATGCATATTGTATATATACATTATGTCATATACATTATCTATTAAAAATTTTTTACAAAATCAATAAAAAAAAATTGAAAATAAAAATGTTTGAAATGAATATGAAAACAAAAAAAAAATCTTCCGAAACATATGATTTTGATTTCTGCACAGACTTTGCAGTCGAAGGGACTTCAGCATACCAATTCTTTTGTATTCGGATCGGAATTTTTTTTCGGAGAAATTCCGCTTCGGACTTCATCATAACCACCTTAGTCTTTCGATCGAATTCACCGTTAAGATATTCCCATCGAATCGAATCGAAAAATTCGAATAATTTTATATCGAATCGAATTCACCGGTACGTCTGATTATAAAATACATCAAATCGACTGTTCTAGCCAAGCTTAATCTTTTTTAGTTATTACAAAAATAATTTATTTAATATATACAATTTACAAAAACTGTTGAAAAATTTTTATTGATTTTGTATTGTTGTTGTTATCATATAGGTACTTAAAGTTCAAATAATTTAATTATGTCGCCATTCAATTGATTTTTTTCCATATTTTAATTACATTAAAAGAAAAAAAAAACACGTTTGTACTTTATTTATAAAAAGTTATTTTTAAAAGCGTGTAAATATTTGAAAATCTAATTATATTTGTATGTACATATACTTTTGTATATAAAAAGTAAGCACTTAAATGTACCGATATAACTTTGGAAATATTTAATAAAAATAATTTATTGCTATAATCATCAAAATTTCATATTCTGTTTTTTTTGTTTCACCAAGTTTTTTTTTTTTTTTTTTTAAATTTAATTCCAAATTTGCAATTAGGAAACTTGACACATAATCATTAATGTTAAAATTTTTAACATTTATATAAACAAATTTCAATAAAAAACAAAACAGAAAATTTTTATAAAACATTTTTTTAAATATCTTATTACTAATATGAAGCAATTTTTATTTATTTATTTATTTTTTGTTTTTAAATAATTAAATTTTAAATAAGTATAAAAAAGAAAAATATTATCTTACCTCCGCCATTTTGTTGACATAAATATGGGAATCTCCATATATTACCCAAACCAACTGAATAACCGATAATACTTAAGAAAAATTGCATTTTTCCACTCCATGCTGCACGATCTTCACCATCAGGAACTTCAACAGAACTAACTGAATTTCTTTCAGCGCCAGTTAATACAATTGTTACATGATTACCATCACCACGTGCCCTTGTATTTAAGGGGGCCATTTCATGACCGTTACGAGGTCCACTTGGACCATTTTCAATTTTAGTTGCGGCCATGCGGTTTTTAACAGTTTATTAAAAAAAAAATATTTTATATTTTTTAATTTATTTTGCGTTGTTAAAATTGTTTTTTGATTTTTTTTTTTTTTTTGTATAATTTATTAATAATAAATTAATTTAAAAAACTTTAATTTATAATTATTTTGTTTTTTTTTTTTTTTTAAATTTAAATTAAAAATTAAATTTTAATTTTAAAAACCATTGAATTTTTTTGTTATTGTTTTATTTTTGCCTATAGTTTTTACCTAGAAATATTTAAGATAAATTAAATTGAAATATTTATTAACAGCATGGTAATTAAGTTTAAAAAATTATCCTTGATTTCTTTGTTTGTTGTTTAAATTTTTATTTATTAAATATAGTTATAATATTAATTTAGTTAAATTTTGAAAGGACTTTTTTTTTATTGATTTTTTTTTCAGTTGAAGATAATTTTTTTTTTCCTTAAAACAACCGGCATATCATATAATAGAATTGACAGTTTCAATCTGACAATATTTATATTCTGTCAAAGACAAACTATTGATATGTACAACAATCTGTCGTTACATTATAGTTATTTTGAGTTATGTAGTGTTATACAATAGAATAATTTATTAATTAAAATTTGAATTTTCGTTCACTAATAATTTATTTTTATAATGCAAATATCGATATTTCGGAAGCAACTTACTTCCTTCATCACGACTTTCGACTAATTCAATTATAAAAAAATTAGTCGCAATCACTGTATTAAATAAAATTTCATTATTAGTGCACATAAATTCCACTTTTAATTAATAAATTAAATATATTACTAAAAATAAATTGAATTATCAAAAAATATTATCAAATAATATTATAAAATTATTAAGTACTTGAAGTAAATTGGCGTTACACTTTATTATAAAATATTAAAAATATTAACAAAATTGACTTAGCGGATATGGCCTATAAAATTAAACGAAGAGAAATCAACGTATACAAATCTTCCATATTACAGCATTGCTGTATTTTTCATTTTAATAAATAAGCATGCATAAACAATCATAATTAAGACCAATTTTACCTTAAAATACCGGTATACTGAAACTCTGAAGATAAAGAAAACAAAAATAAGCGCTAGAAAAGCCAAAATCAGTTAACGTCAAAACGTTATTGTGAACGCAAGATAATAGAATTGGTTTAAAGTTCTTGCACAAAATCATGTTAAATAGAAAATATTTTTTTAAAACCTTTTTGACTTGTTGACACACCTAATTACCACTGTGGGGGTTCTAATCAAAAGCTGTTCTCTGAATATATTTCGTAGGTT
This sequence comes from Argyra leucocephala, assembly GCA_963942445.1. Classification (NCBI taxonomy): domain Eukaryota; kingdom Metazoa; phylum Arthropoda; class Insecta; order Diptera; family Dolichopodidae; genus Argyra; species Argyra leucocephala. The sequence goes on from OZ012681.1 coordinate 2,782,748, forward strand.
GAGTTATTTTCCGAACATATTCGTAAGGTTTTCACAGAGTTTGATTTACCTAAATCAATTTCCTTTTATTTACAAATTAACATCATTGATTCAAAATAGCTGTCAGTTGCGTTATTCAATTCCGCATTAGATCAAAATATTTGAAAAATTTTGCAATTTTCACTTCAATTCAGATATATTTGACATTTCTACATTTCTATGTTGACATTCTATTTTTTAGTAAAATTTAAAAAATAATAATTCACAGTTCACCAATGAACTTTACACAAGTCAATTAATATCAAAAAAGTTGTTATTATATTAAAATTGCATTAGGAAAACTTGGGAGTGTATTTAAATAGAAACCCTTTTCGATTGTATCTATTTAATAAAAAAAAAAAAAAAAGTATAATTTAATTATCATAATGTATATATAATAATCTAAAGGGACATATTTTTTTTTATATTCGTAAAAGTATAAATTATTTTATTATGCACTTTAGTTTTGGGTTCATAAATTAAGTAAGAGTATACAATTGAGAATTCTAATTAAGGAAATATAATTTAAAGTACAAAAAAGAGATGATGTTTTTCCATTAAAAATCATTTTAATTTTTAATTTATAGAAAAAAAAAAATAAACACAAAATGAAATTATTGGTAGATATGCAAATTATAACAAAAATGAATCTGTGATGATTTGATCGAAAAAATTGTTCAATTTGTAGTCCATCATCGTCATTTACATTGGGAAGATGTCCAATATGAACTTCGGAGCTTCGGCCTGTAACTCACGATTTAAATACAATTTTTGGTTTATTTTGTACTATATTTAAGTCTTTATATCTGTGGCAGTAATATATAACCCCTTAAGTCCACATAATCGAAAAATAAGATATTGTTACCATTCTATGTGCAAAAATCTATCTTTAACAAAAATATCGATGCTTTTGTGAACTTTCAAAGTTGAGAAAATCGCATTAATTTATTTATCAGCTGTGTTTGTTTGTTGAAATATGTTTGAATTAATTTTTTGCACCAGACTATTTTTTTTACATACACTTTTTTATTTTGGTGCAAAAAAATAATTCAACCATATTTCAATAAGGTGCAACAAAATATTTTAATGAATATAATTTTAAAAAATTTTTGAATTTCCTTGTAGCCCATTGATTTGCATTTGTGAATCATTGAGATATGTTTGAATTAATTTTTTGCACCATCATATATTATTGCACTTTTTGTTAAAAACTGAACTGAATATAATTGTTATTAAAATAAAGAATTCATTTTTTATTTAAAAAAAACAAAAAAAAATTTTAAACTAATTATTTAAAAATTAATTCAGGTGCAAAAAAAATAATTCAAACATATTTCAATCAAACGCAAGAAAACATTTGAATAATTTCAATTTTAATAATAAATATTAGCAAGAGTAAAATTAAGTAAAGTAGAATAAAAAAAAAAACAACTAAAAAGATTTGAAAGATTTGATATTGCACTTGATATAATAACTTACACGTACACCAACTTAATATTAAAAATATTTTATAGAAAAAGAAAAATATAGTAACTTATATTAAGTTTAGCGATTATATAAATTTTTTTTCTGCTATACCATTTTTCTTAAATTGACTTGGAATTGTATCCAAATTTATTTTGTGATTTTATCTTACCTAAAAATTAAATTGCAGCTTATTTTATGAGTCTTATTCAATCAAATATATATTTAAAAATTTAAGTTAAAAAGAAATTAGTATACGAATGAATACACCCTGAACTTTTTATGTCTTCCCAACATTTTTAACGGAATAATTTGAAAATGGTAGGTAATAATTGTAGAATGGTCATACTGAAAAGTTTTAAGCTTCGACTTAAGCGGTTATAATATTGTTGCCACAGAATGTATTTTGGTATTACCTTTGATAGAAATCGATCGTTTATTTTTTAACATACATTTGGTAGAGTTAAAATATAGATTAAGATTTTAAAATAGTTAGAGATAAATAATCACTCTTAGAGCACCTCAATGAAATTGCTGTCTTAGATTTATGGACAATCATATCAGACTTCTCTTTATATACAAAAAATTATTACATTTGAAATTGTTTGAAATTGTTTTACATTCATTCAAAAATCGTTTGAGCTATTTAGACCATTACTGAGCCATTTAGACCATTTAGGCTCAAACTGTGGTAATATCTATTAAAATATTGGGTTTCTTAGATATTATTCCTGACCTGACAACATCATAGTTATGTAATATGTACATAAATTTGAATTTATGAAATAAAATAAAGAAATCTGTAATTTTCCTATATACATATCTATCTGCATATATTTGAGTTAAGATTGTGAAGTGAAGTGAGGGAAAATATCAAGTATATAAAAAAATTGTTACTCTTTTTGGAGCATATAGAAAGTTCAATTATCGCTTGAATTACTGTCATTTGTAATTGGAAACAAAATAAAATATATATATATATTTTTTTTTTTGTTAAATTTTTATAAATTTTGTAAATTATTTATTTTTTTATTTTTGTATTTGAAATAATTTCAATTTGAATATTCTATTTTTAGTCCCCTCAAGGATCTTCATATTATAATAATTAATTCATATAATAAAATATATGTACTTGGACTTTTATTGCATTTATTTATTCAATAGAAAATTTATATAGTATCTACTATTCTATTGTCCTAGTTTGTTCGCCTCACCTTTTTATTATTATTTATTTTTATTTTGTTTTTGTTTTTAAGGAGGTCAATCAAATCAAAATAAAATCAGTTTGCATATTAAATTTTCATTCAATATGAAAATGCACTCTCTATTTATTTATTTCAGATTTGATCGAAATCAGGATTTTATTAATCCTTTGGTATACAAAATATAACGTATATATAGTCGATTTCAATTATTCATGTCGAGCCGTATAATCGATTTTTATATAATGATGTATATAATGCATATAAGTATATATTTATATTATACTGACATATATTTATTGTTTATTTGCCTTAACAACAAAAATAAGAATAAGAACAATAAGAATTATTTATTATCCTTTTAATATTGATTAAAATGAAAACTGAAAGTGAAAATTTTTCATTTTCAGCTACCTATATTTAATGTATTCAGATTCGAAAAAGCTCCGATACTCTAGTAATAAAATAGGATGGATGAAAATTTGTAATAATTATAGTATATAAAATGTGTTATTTATTGTGATCAAAATGAAAATTTTGATTCAAGTTAGGTATATAAGAAAAAAAAAATTAAGATATTGCAACTTAGTCACTCCATATGTACGACTTTTATTGAGCTCCACAGATTCAATGAAAATTGCAAATTCTTGTATTTTGGATCGGTAAGTTCTTTACTAACGATCCAAATCTGAACTTTAGAGATATTTAGAATTTGACTAAATTTGGAAAATTTTAACAAAAAGTGCAAAAAAAAATATTCTGGTGCAAAAAAATAATTGGAATATATTTTCAATGAGATGCTACAAAAGATTTTAATGAATAATTTTAGAGATTTTTTGAATTTCAAATTATCTCATTGAATTGAATTTGCAAGTCATTGAAATATGTTTAGGAATTAATTTTTTGCACCGGACTATTTTTTCTACATCAACAAATTTTTTATACACTTTTTTATTTTGGTGCAAAAAAATAATTGAACCATATTTCAATAAGGTGCAACAAAATATTTTAATGAATATAATTTTAAAAAATTTTTGAAGTTTCTTGTAGCCCATTGAATTGCATTTGCAAATCATTGAGATGTGTTTGAATTAATTTTTTGCACCATAATATATTATTGCACTTTTTGTTAAAAGAGCAAGCTGAACTGAATATAATTGTTATTAAAATAAAAAATCCATTTTTTATAGTAAAAAAAAAAAAAAAAAAAAAAATTTTTAACTAATTTAAAATCTTTTTAAATTAGTTAAAAATTAATTCCGGTGCAAAAAAAATAATTCAAACATATTTCAAGAAAACATTTGAATAATTTAAATTTTAATAATAAATATTAGCAAGAGTAAAATTAAGTAAAGTAGAATCAAAAATAACAACTAGAAAGATTTGAATAATTTGAAATTCTAAACCAAAAAGAAAATACTTTACAGAATAGGTGTTCAAACACACTGTGTAGACACTGAAATAACTGCAAAATTCATTTTTTTTGCACTAGAATAAAATACGATTGAATAATAATCATTATTTAGTAAATGTTCAAAAACGCTCATTTCTAGATTAAATCTACAATTTTCTAAAATATTTTCGTGCCTAATTTTGTCTACTTTATCTATATTTTTATTGCTCATCTTTTTTACTCCTTTACATACTTTGATTTATTTTTTTTTCAACTTCATTATTTTATAAAATGATGACTGCCTATTCCAGTTTTTATTATGCAATTAATTTGAGGTAACTGTAATATCTTAGTATACCAGCAGATACTTTTATTACCACTCTTCCTTTTGTATCGATTATGTTATGACGATCGTATGAGCATATAGGAATGAGTTATGAATAAAGGATGAGTAATGATGATGAAAATGAATGAAATTTATTATTCAAATTGATTTTGGTTTTTATTTTCAAGTTTTTTTTTCTTAATTATGAATAATGTATCGTTTTTATATATATAACAACAATTTTTAAGTAGGAGTTCTCTAACGTAGTTTTTTAGTTTTTTTTTTATTATCCTTTCGTATGTCGTGTGTATTTTTTATTTTTGTAACCCCAAATATATTTTTTATTTTATATATTTAAATACGTTTACAATATTTTTACAATTAATTAAATTTTATAATTTTATCAATAATCACACCCACTCAAAGTAAATATGTCGTTACGAATAATATAGGTATACGTCAGACAAATTCAAACAAAATTTTAGATATTACTTTGTGTGGGTGCATTGTTTTTTTTTTTTGTGTTATTACTATAATTTTTTTAAATTTTCAAATCTTATATTACATTATATATATATATTTTTTTTTTTGCTGGTCAATTTTTACGTCATAACAACATTACTAGATTACATCCAAATTTTTAAATAAATCGATTTTTTTACTCAGAACTTTATTGTTTTTGTTTGATCGATTTTTTTTTTCGAAATACATATGCAATTTTGTTCCCACACCAAAAATATGAATAAAATTTTTTTTTTTTTGATCAATTAAAATTCCTTTCCTTGTACGTGTATATATGTATTTTTGTTTAACTAAAATATATATATATATATATATATATATATATATAATATTATCTAATATATCTCTGAAAATAAATTTCAAACACGCCATGTTGTATTCAAGGACAAGTGGATCATAGATGTTTTGTTGGTATTTTGTTAGTTATAGCTACAAAATAATCCTTTAACAAAAAATAAAAAAAAAAAAATTTGTATTTCTTTAGAAAATATCCTTTTATTATTTTTTTAAATCCTTTTTTAGTAAATTTTTTGTAAATTCATAAAGACTTGCAGTAATATAAAAACCAAAAGGGATAGTTTTAGAGTTATTTTTTTTTTATATTTTGTGAAAAAAGGAATAAAAATTTTATTGCCTTAAGTTAGAATTTTGTATTCGATTCTTTTGGGATTTACTCTTAGAATAATATGAAGGATTTATGTGTAAGAACGAAATTTAAAAAAAAAAATTATATTTTGGAACCTGATGAAAACACAATGTTTTATATGACAAGAAGAATATTCTAGCAGGTATCCACATAAATCTAAAAATAAAAAAACAGATATCAGGTCAGGTAATTTAGAATTATGCTAAAAAACATAGTAACATTTTGTACAATCAGCATATCAACTTAAAGGCGGTTGAGCTATTAAATATAACAAATAACATAAGAAGGCTAGAAATATTTAAACCTTAGAATTTGAATGATGAAATTATTTGGAACGGAAAAACATATTTCTATAAATTTATACAGGTTTTTGTATACTAAACACAATATCAAATCTAGTAATAATTTATTTAAATATGTAATAAGATTGTCCTATTAAAACCTCAAAAAGCTGTCAAGTAAAAAATTCACTGGTGAAATCAATCAGTAGAAGGGGAGAAAAATGCAATACAATGATTTGACTCTCAATGATGGGGTTGCAGGACGACGCTTATGATGATGAATGATGTGACAAGTATGAATTCAAATCAAGTGAGAAATAAAATTGTCTTTGTTACTGTAAAACATACTGAGTAGAAAAGTATCAATAGACTATATCCATCTTCTCTATGAACATTTTATTATTCCAGAAAGCACTATGCTCAAGAGAAGTATGCTAAAACAAATTATTGTACGTACAATATTTGGTATAATTTTTTATACAATAAGTATTCTATTAACTTGTATTCAATCTTCCCAGATGGTATTCAACCAAAAAGCTGCATGATAAAGCCAGCATGAATACAATTTTAGAAAAAATAAGTTATTTAACTGTAAAGTTCCACTCGGAACTGTTCATGTCAGAAAATCCTCTGATCAGAAATTTAAATTAAGTTAAAAAAAAATTAGGCTAGTTTAGTTCGTACGTATAGATTTTACTATAGATAGGTTTTACTGTTTAAGTTAGCGTTAAGTTTTACAAAACAAAAATTCAAAAAGGTTTTTCATCTCCAATTTTCCTTTAAATTTATAGTATTAAACTCGAAAACTTCTAAATAAAAATAAAAAAATACAAATCAACTGTAGTAAAGATAATTATATATCTGTATCTAAGTAAATAGTTTTAAAAGAATTAATTGTACAATATATGGAGCATAATAAATAAATAAAAAAAAAAATAAAAAAAAAAGTATTCTATTCTATACTAAAATATTTCAAATTTGAACATTTCTGCGTATTCAATTTTTTGTATATCTTTTGTATGAGGTACAAGATGTCGGGACAGACCAAATTTTCGTTTGGAGAGACGAAGTATAGACGGACTTAGAACAATTATTCTCATATTTAATTGGAGAGAATCCGCCCGTGACCGACAAAAACGAAGGATGTTGATTAGTAATCCCCAGGACCTACATGGTCTGTTGGCCATCTAAGTAAGTAAGTTTGTATGATGTATTTAGTAATTATAGTAATTTTATAATATATATTTATTTAGTATATGCTTAAGCCAAATAGAAAAGATTTATTTAGTCGATTTATCTATGTCCGTTTGTGTAAGTAAATATTTAGTATGATAATATTATATGTTAATTTTTAATTTATTATGTTTTGTATAATTAGTTGTAGTTCAATAAATTAAATGGCATAAATTTTCATCATTGGAACATCCTGAACATATACAAATCTTTAGACTTAAATTGAGTTAAACATAAGCATAGAAAGATAAAGCTCAAAGGACCAAAACTATCAAATTTTTCAACTATCAAATTGAGCCGACACGTATATAGTAGCAAGTTGAACCGAAACGTATGTATGTATTATAGAGTGTTGACACTTTAAGCAAATAACTTTTATGAGCTAATTCAATAATTTCATATAGAAAAATATTTGAACCAACGAGCATTCATAACATTTGGACAAATTGACCAATTCCACTTTTCTATTGATAAAATTCATACCATAAGACTTCTGTAACACATCTCAAATCAATTCATATTTTAAGTTGGTATATTTTTTTTTTTATTTACAAAAAAAAAAATAGTTTAATTGAATTGGCTTAAGGAAAAAATATTTTAATTTAAAAAATGTGATGTCTTGGTCATCTCGCATTTAACGATATAAAAATGTGTTGTTACTTGTTTTGGGGATTCTGGAGGAGATGTTGTATCGGCTTAGGACCCAATGACCATATCCCAATGATAGCTGGAATTGCTAGCTTTCCAAAAATATATATCTTTCCTTGGGATATATTACTTGGGATATGGTTATTAGGTCGTACGCCGATACAACATCTCCCTCAGAAGAGCCCTTTTTTTGTTTTTATATTTCATGAATTGAATTATTTTACTATCATAAATATTACATAAAAATAAGAATAAAATATTCTGTTACGTTACATATTTTTTCTCTTCGGTAAATTCTTTACAATCTAGTTCTAGATCTGAACTTTATAGATATATAAATATTTAGAATTTGACTAAATTTGAAAAATTTTAACAAGAAGTGTAATTAAAAAATATTCTGGTGCAAAAACTAGTTCGAACATATTTTAATCAGGTGCAAGAAAATATTTTAATGAATAATCTTAAAAACTTTTTGAATTTCATCTTATCTCATTGAATTGCATTTGCAAGTCATTAAAATATGTTTGAATTAATTTTTTGCACCACAATATTTTTTTTTTTGCACCAGCAAATTTTTTATACATACTGTTGTTAAAGTATTTTAAAATTAGTCAAAAATTAATTCCGGGTACTAAGATATTTCATGAATTATCTTACTACAATAAATATTATATAAAAATAAGAGTAAAATATCGTTTTACATTACATATTTTTTCTCGTAGTAACGTAAACATTTTTTTTAAATTTTTGGATAAAATACGTCTATGTATTGATTACAGTTATGATCCAGATAAATTATGAATCCACAGTTATGAATTATTATGTTATAAAAATAAGAGTTGTTATATTTAAGATATAAGATTAAATTCACAACTCCGCATTAAATTGATCTGGCTCATTAATTGAATCATATAATACAAGGATGCAATAGAAATAAGTTGTATAAGATAATTTCAATGAATTGCATTGCACTCTTTCTTATGTACAAATAAATTAATTTCCTAACATCATATGATTGATAAAACTAGTGTAGATATCAAAAAACACTGGAAAGAATTTGAAATAAAATCCGCAAGAAATGTTATCAAAACTAATAAAAAAATATTTAAATACCTAGGAGTACAATTACATCGTAACTTAAATTATATTGAGCAAGTCAAATATAGTATATTAAAAGGTAACAAAGCTATCATGGCTTCAAAACAAAAACTTTTTTACAACAAAATTATTAGTAAAAGAGTTAAAATTATATGTTACCAAAAATTAATAAGACCAACGCTTGTATATGGTGCACCAATATGGTACAACATCAGTGCGGCGAGCTCAATGGAAACTTTCCGAAAATTTTGAAAGAAAGTGCATAAAAGTTTGTACTAATATATATAGAAAGCCCAATTCTGAATACAAGCATTACTACTCTAATAAATACTTGTACAAGGAAGCAAATATAATTAGAATTGATAATTTTGTTATAAAATTAATAGACATTATGATAAAGCACAAAACACTCCGCAAAATGGTTTAATATCGCATATATTCTACCACAATGAGGAGTACATCACAATGACCTTGCTCACGGGCTTCATAGCTCCAGAGTATATTTTATCTATATTTAGATAAAAACGGTTATATTCAAAACCGTAATCATGTCCATATATTATACCATTTTAATAGACGGGCTACATGTAAAGCTATTGATTATAACCAAGGCAATATTAACGAAGAGAATTTAAAATTTGAAATGTCCATACCAGACAAGGACAAATTAATTAAAGCAAACTATATTGTTGGTTGGAAAACTCTAATTATAATTAGCACATAGTATAACGTAAATGTACCAATTTCCGCCCCCTTAAGGAAAAATTAGTTTAAGTTGACAAAATAAGCAAAATATAAGCTTTTTTAAATTTGTTTTCTTCAAATTACAATAATTAGTATTTTTTAATTAAAAAAAAAAAATATCTTCATCTAATTATAATTTATTTTTTTCTAAATAAATAATAAAATATTTTAACTGCCAAAAAAAGTTTGATTGTACGTATTTCCGCTCAACAATTTCAATCTGAACTAATTCTGCCCTTATATGAACTCAATTCCGCTTTTTGAACCTATTCGCGATTCACCAGTACCTATTTACGATTTTATTTAAAAAAAGCTATTTAAAATAATTATTAAGAGTAAAATTAATAATTAATGTTTTAAATAATTAACTAACTAGTACTTAGTTAAATTATAAAAAATATTTATTATAATAAAAAATCATAAGTAATTTGAAAAAAAAAAAGAAAAATTGTTGAAATGTAAGTAAAATTATTTGTTACACATAAATATATACATTTATTTCAATATGAAAATTAAAAAAAAATTAAACAATGCAACGATTCAGGATTTCAAACAAAAAAAATAATTCAATATAACATAATTAACTTAAATATTATAACAATGCACATTTAAAATAAATAAATAAAAATACAAAATATTTCATATACATACAAAGTAAAAATCGCATTTACTACTTCTGAGTTTTGGCATTTTGTATTTGTATGATTTCGGGTACATTATATTGTCCTCTGCTGTTCATTAAAACTGGAGGCACAATTTTGTAGACTATGTCACTGTCTGAATATATTAGAATATCTTCTTTTACAGGCCATCTCCAAAATAGGCCAGACATGGTCATGGTTTTCATGGAAAAAAATTCGCTCATTTTCAACAATTAAAATATAGTTTTTTTTTTTAAAGACCTGATATGAATTTAGTGCAAATAGCTTACACCTGCATATTTAATTCGGAATTAGGACATATTGAACGTATTACCGACCCGCTTTTTCATACAAATTTTTATAAAAACTCAGAATTTAGTTGTAACAAAAAAAAACATATGCGAAATTAAATTTATAGGTCGTAATTAGGTCCAGCTTAGTTTGTTCAATTTCAATTTAAAATCGTCCAGCTGCATCCTTATATAATCAAAAATAGTTGAATAACTTAATTAATTATTTCGATATATCATTTTCCTAATTTCGCCCGGTCGATCGTAAATACGTACAACATAAATTTACGTGTACCTAATTCCCGCTCAAAACAAATTAGCAATTTTAAATATTTTTTATTTACAAATTGAAGAAAGTATATATTATAATCTATTTGATAATATATCTTTTACAATTATTTGAATAAAATAAATAAGTGAACATCATAGTTTAATTATTATGGTCTTAACAAAATAAAAAAAAATTTAAACGTTTGAACCAATATTTTCACTAAAATGTCTACCTGGCTTTGTTTTCTATCAAGAACTTATTTATTAAGATGAATACAAATTTGCATTATTTTGGATTACAAAGAGGAAATAATATTCTTTTTTTATTTCAAAAATAAATTTGAAATATAAATCTTGGGAGTATTGTATTTACAAAAAAATGGCTTGGGCGGCATAATGTACTAGGACGGTGATAGGTACATTTACGTTAATATACATTATTTTTTTTAATTAGGTTAAGCAGTTTTAGTTAGATTAAGATAGACTAAGTTAGGTTAGGTTTTTAATAAATAACTATTGGTTTTTACCTCCTACTTTTCCAATAATATAATTCAAAGACAAAAAACTTTGAAAAGTTTGTTCATAGTATAAAAATTCCTAAAATTTTGCATAAAACTAACATAAAAACGAAAAAATTGTTTAGATGTTCATAAAATTAGAAATAAGTAGCTGTTTTTGTAAATTTTTGTAGGCTAGACTAGTGTAAGAATGTAAAAATAGTGGGAAAAAATAAAATAAATTTAAAAAAAAAAAAACCTATTATCATATACCGGCTAATCTTCTTTACCATTGTTATCCATTGTTCATAATCCAGTGTTGCCAAAGGTAATTAAAATTAAAACGAAAAATGTATTTCAGACATGTTCTGAATAAAAAAAACCGTACCATTGAACGCTAAAATATTTTTGTCTACGTTATAGCTAATATTATTAATGATACTGTTTCCATCGTATGAAATAATGCATGCAATTCGAAATAGTGTTAGTAAGATTTTAAAAAATTTGTCATATCTCAAAATATCCATTCAATATTTTTTTTAAAAAAACAGAAAAAAAAATTAAATTGTCTGAAAAAAATAACAAAATATAAATTGTCCAACAACTCCCATTTATTTCACAAAAAAAAAACTTAATAAAACGAATATTAGAAAAACAACAACAACAACAACAACAACAAAAATCGATTTTAAAACAAAAACACCTCTTCAAATCATTTTTAAATAATCCTTGGCATCACCTTCAAAATCTTGAAAATATTTCGACGCCACTCTATTTCTCCAAGGATATATGAAGTGAGGATACTTCATTTGAAAAACTAACAACAATAACAAATCTATTGAATAGAAGAAAACTAAAGAGGAAAGTATCAAAAAAAAAAAAAAAAAAAAAAACAAAACAAATTATTATGCCAATAATAACTATCGTATACAAGTAGTAACAAGGGAAAATAAAATTATTATAAAAGATGAGTTTTTGGCTATGTTTCTATGTACTCGTATATAATACAATGAAAGTATTGATTTCTCATATGATGATGATTCCATAACAGAATATATTTTTGTTACATACATACATTTATGTACAATACATTAAGTCGCAATAAAATCACCATCAGCAACCATCAAAAACCACCACCACTACCATTACAAATTATTATGACAAATTACCATGATTGATTTTAAGAAATTACTTTTCTTATTCATTTCTTTAAAAGTTTATTTATTTTTTTTTAATTTTTATTTATTTCAATTAATAAAAGTATAAATAAAAATTTAAATAAGTTTTTTAAAGGATGTTTTATTTTTCTTCAAATCCTTATTTATAAAAGGATTCTACAAAATAACAAATAATTTTATGCGAATTATTTAACCTTCAATGGAAAATAAAAGAAAATTAATACAAAAGGTATTGAGTGGAAATCAATTCATGCCGAATTGAATGATTTCCAATTGAAATGTTTTAAAAAAAAAAAACAAAAAAAATTTTGTAGTCCAGTGGTTCTCAATAATATCAATTTAATAAATTTTTTTTTTTAAATTAACACCAAATCATGTCTCATTTCAGTCTAAGCTGCATTTGAAAAATATTCTAAAATAATTTTTTTTTTCATTTTTTCCCATATTTATTGTATTTGTCTTTTATGTCAAAACTACCAGTTTGTTTTCAAATCTTATAACCTAACTTTAATTAATGAAACCTGCCATTGCTAGATCATTAGTTTTTTATTACAGTTTTTTTTTATACATTTTTTCTCTTTAATCAATGGTGACCGATTTCGATGGATGCGACTTCTCTTTAATCGATGTCAAATAATAGATGTTTTGTTAGTGACTTGGGATGGTTTCCCAGCTTTGATGTATTTTTTTTCCCAATTCTATCTCTTCTTCGATTGGAGAGGTATTTAAACCGTGCGTATATTAGCATTTTTTACATACCATAACCATGATGCAACCGTTATGATTCTTAATATTTTGGATTGAGCTATTTTTATTAATGGACATTACCGTTCCCCATAGTTATAATCCATAAGTTCAAATTGGCTTGATTATACTTTCATATGGAAGTACTTTGCATTCTAGTTTTAGTTTAGAATATCTATTCAAGTTTTTAGTTTCATTTGAGTTATTTTTGTTTAAATGTGTTTCCTCCATATAACTCTTCGGTTCAAATGTATTCCGAGGTATTTGACATCATTATGTTGTGGTATTATTTTATTATTTATCTTGACAGGAGATCATCATGTTCCTGTTATGTGGGTTTAATTCTTTTAATTTAAGATTTAGCCATTTTTCTATTTCTTCTAAATGATTGGAAACATAATATGTTGAAGATATTGTGGGACATATGTGTGAGATATTGTGGATATTATATCGTCTGCAAAAGTAAAAATGGTTATTTAATTGCTGGTAGGCATATTTGGCCAATACGTATAGCAGTGGACCTAAAGCACTACCTTGAGGGACTTCAGCTTGAATTTGATGTGCAAATGAGGAGTAGCTTTTGTATTTGATGATGAATGTTTTCTCATTAACTCGTGAACACTAAATGGCATATATAGTTCCTTATTTTATGAATAAGACCATGCTTAATCGAAGGCTTGAAATATATTGAAGAATATGATGGAGCAGTATTGTTTTTCTTCAAATGTTTTGCTAATTTGATTGTTTATTCGATGTATTTGTTCTGAGGTGCTATGATTTTTTTTTAAGCCAAATTGATTGTCAGGTATAGTTCGGTTTTTGTGTTGTAATTGTTTTATTAATAAATTTTAAAATAATTTAGATAGTGTTACAGGTAGCAAACAGGGTGATGTCTTTTCCAATATATATTAAAATTATTTAAATATTATTTAATACATTTCAATGACCAGAGTCAATGTCCAAAGATTTCATCGTCTGGGTATACGTTTAGCAAATAATAAAATGTTTCAAACAATAGGGTTGATTGTCGAATAATATGGTGTGCTGGTTCATAGCTATGCATTGACAACATAAAATGAAGGATTTGGTTAATAAATATTAAATACTGAAAACAACTATTACGCTTTGGGTGTGCACCACAAAATGTAATAAAAATATTAGGTATATACCTCCCGGTTGAAAGACAGGTACTCCATGCCTACTGCACCATCCACCGTGCTACATATAATTATTTATATATTAAGACCTGAACAAAATTTGATAATTAAAGAAATCCGGAATTGCAAAAGAAAGATACGATAAAAGACTACAACGGCATGTAAAAGTCAAGATATCGCAAGTCTTAACCAACACAGAAATAACCAAACGATTATTTGATTTAGTAGAGCAAAAATGAGAAAAATAAAAAAAAACAAATCTACATGATATTAACAAAATGTTAGTTAGAAATCGGTAGATGTAATCTATATTGAAAATTACATTAAAATATCAGAATTAGTCCTCAAATTCTGTTCAATCAAAATTGCTCATTAGTCCTATTGAACTAGATCTGAAAAGAGGAAAGGTGCGGTTCAGAAGTTAACAATCCCATCACAATGTCCTAACTACGGAGTTCATTTTGTGTTTATATTAACAAAATAGTATGTATCTTAGAATCGGATCAATGTATCGGATACCGTATTTTGAATTTTTTCTTCAAAATTAATTTCAAATCAAATTTTACCGTCAGCAAATGGATTGAGTACATTCAGGATGATAAGCAAGCTTGGATACAACAAACATGAAAATTTAGAATTAAATTATATAAACCTAAATAAATTCGAAAATCAATAAGCTTACAAAAAATTAATTCATGTTTTAATTTGATAACAAGCGATGACAATAGAAAAATTCAAAAATAACTGTTAAAGGATAGGTTAAAGAGATTCAACTAATTAATAAGCGCATCATTTATTTGTAGAATGTTCTTTGTGTACCATCAAATGGAACCAAATCTTATCCATGAACCCTTGTTTTCATAAATGCAAACCTGCAGTCAATCTGCATATTCTGAATTTATGAACACTCTTGTCAGGTTTTCTGAATGCTGTTCATAAATGCAGACTCAAAGTCTACTGGGCGTCAACTTGGCAGAATAAATTTTCAGTATGCATAAAATTTTTTGAAGTAGTTTTCTTTGTTGTTTTGAGTATTTTAATTTTTGTTTTGTTATTTAAAAAAAATGTTGTTTTCAAAATGTCAGTATTGATGAACAGAAACTTTGCAGAATTGTCAAGTAAAAATAAAATATAGGTAGAATTTGTATTCATTATTGCAAAGTACGCCAACTGGTGGCAAACTTGTTGTTAGTTTGCAGCATTTATGAATACACCCAACATTTTGTACTGTTGACATGTGACCAAAATAGTTAGCTTGGCTTAAAAAGGTGTGGTAACCACAGCAAGCCGTCGTTGCTAAGAAAAATAAGTAGGTGTTAGAGTAATGCAAGAGCTTGTGTGTATATCAACAGTATAAACATTTTTTTTTATGTTTTATTAACATGTTTTTAAAATTATTAAACGAAAATACCCGTTATTTTAACTCTATTCTATCACTGGTCAGAAATTAAAAACACATTAGAATACGAAGTGAATTCGAATAGAAAATTTTACTTCTAACATTGATCATTTCTTCTCAGACATATGGATCTACTCCTACAAATCTGACTTTAATATCATTGTTTTCTTTTTTTTTTTTTTCTAATAAATTTTTTAATTAACAATTAATTTATTTTCAATTCCACACTTTTTTTAATTTTTGGTATTGAATTTCTCAAAAAATGTTTTTTTTTTTTTGAAACAACTTAATAGACACTTCGTGACTTCAAAGGACTTTTTTTTTCAAGTGTTATAATAATAAAAAGACAAAATAAAATTGAAAAGAAAGAAGTCTGGATAATTTTAAGGTCACGAGGCGTATTTTAGACACCATTAAATACACGTCATTATTGTACTCAAGAAATAAAACCAGGGTTTTCTGTCTAAATACAAAAAAAAAAAAATAATAATCATAATAATGAAAATAATATGTAATAATAATAATAGGTTATTAAAGTCAGTATGGTGAATATAAAAAAGGTGAATATTTTATTATTTTTTTCATATAGAAATATTTGGTTCATAAAATTTGTTTCACATACACACTCACAATATTATAATTAAGTCAACAACATGAAAAAAGGATAAAAAGAAGAATTTCGTAATAATAATATGAATTTCCCGTAATTTGTAATTTTAAAGAACGATACTAAAATATTGTTTTATACTGTTTTTGTTTTTTATTTTTGTTTCTCGAAAACAAAAAAAATGTTAAATCAATAAAAGTAATAAAGAAAAAACAGCAAAAATAAATATTTTTATGTATATGTACGTATTTATTTACGAATAATATTTATTATTTTGAATGGAAAATTTTTCGTCTTTGAATTCAAAAAATGAAAAAATAAAAAAGGATAGCAAATTTTTGTTTTTGTTCTTATTTTGGTTTTTTTATTTTTCTTCTTTTTTATTTTGTTTGCTGTTATTTCGCTTTTGTTTATTATTAATTTATTTATTCATTAACTTATACATATTGTCGGCTGAGTTTGAAAGGCTTCATAAGCCAATTTTACTTTTTTTGACTTCTAAACAAATTCTTAGGTTTTGCGACACGTTCTTTCTTTTGGCCTTAACCGTTTTTCGCTATCTTTTACCGTTTCGGAGATATTTAGTTCCGGATTGACCCATGTCCACCTTTGTAATACTTTGTTAATTATAAAGTGACCCATAGGACAGTTTTTTGGATATGGGTCATTTTTGTATGAAGTTTGACGTCAAAATTGGCTTACTTCCGAGATGCCCCATATCCATATGCCTGACACATATGGCCAACAAATGATCAAAACTATCTAAAAGCATTACTAAAAATAAAATAATTCTGATTGAAATCGTATGCTTTTATTATGAGGGGAATAACCATTGATGTCAAAAACGTGTATGGTTATTCTCGCCATAATAGAACCGTACGTCTTTAATAGTTATAATTTAAGGTATACCTAAGTGTAGGGTATATAATAAATAATTTTAAGTTCTTTATTTTTTTAGTTATTGAATATTATTGTTTTATGTTATATATATTGTTTTTGTTTTAGATTATAATCTATAATTATAATTGACAAACATTTAAGGACCTGCGCAGTAGACACCTCTTCATTTTATTTTGCTTCTCTTTAATGAACTTCTAATATAATAAATAATTTGTAAATAAATATTGCACACAGTTGAAAATGTTTTACTCATATGATTTTATTATTCAGCAAATAAATTATGCATATGTGAGATCTTATTAAAATAATAAACAAAAGCAAACAAATAAGTTATTATAATTACTTGCAGTGAATATAATGTACATTGTACATATGTCAAATAAAAACAAAAAAACAAATACATACATCTAAAATAAAAAACATAAAAACAACAAAAAAACAAATCACTTGAATTTTTCATTTTTATCTTTTTAAGTAACTGTTTCTAAATTTTGGTTATTTGTAGTAATAATATAGTATATACATACCTCTATAATGACAAAATTTTTATTTTTAGTATCGAAACCAAGCAGAGAATATCGGAAACCAAACAGTATATCAGGGACGTGAATTTATATGTCCTAAATAAAACTTACTTAAAATTTGACTTCAACTTGAAATATAATTACTCAACGGGGGCCCCTAGTATTGTTATAAGAGAATGTGATTTCAATGAAATAAACTGATTTTTAATTTTGAAATTTTTTAATACATATCATACAATTTTTAAAATGTAGTGGACCATACATTTATTTGTAAAATTTCGTTATAAAACGACCCATATCCAGGTAAATTTGACCCACGTGCATGGACTAAAATCAACTTGTTCAAAAAAGTGGATATGGGTCGTTTGGGAATCGATTTCGAAATACAAAAGCGCCTATAACTTATAAACTATACGCCTTTTATACGGCATTTGAAAATTTGTAATTAAAATAAAAAAATAAGTATTAACTTATTATGAAAGTTACAAAAAATCGTATTGTACAGTTTTTTTTTTAATGGTTACTTTAAACTTCAAATCGCGTTTACTCGAAATCGAGTTGATAGCATATGCTTATAGGTAATTTTTTATATAAAGTCCTTTTTGCTTTACGTGTATGTTGCTACGGCTCATGGTGAGCTTTGGTCTTCATAACTATACTCCTTCAAAAATTAGGAGGTATAATTCAATTTGATATTTGTAAGGTTTGATTTAAGCATTATTTTTAACGTTTACTGCTCTTCTATCTGCTTCTTGGTCTTCCTCTATCTACCATCATTACTATATAAATTAAATTTTTGCACTTACGATTTACGTAGCTAACCCATCCTAATTTTTTGGATTTTTTAAACACGTACAATGTATTCAGTCTTAATCAGATCAAATTGAATAGCCTGTTGCTTTTAATTAAATATTTTTCATTCCCTAATATTTTTGAGCCGAGTATTTTTCTGAGATGTTTTCTTTCAAATATTCATAGCCTTTTTTCTTCAGCTACATTTATAGTCCATATCTAACACCCATGATACGTTACTATGGTTCATTATATTGTCATTTATAAGCTTTGACTGTAACAACTTTCTATTTCCATAGTATAACATCCATTTCCGGCCTATGTTCTAACATTAATATAGTACTGTATACTACTATCGCTTCTCATTTTTGCTCCAAAGTATATGTAAAGTTTGTAACTCCTTAAAAATTGTATCAAATCATATTAAAAATGCATGAATCAAAAACTAAGGTTGTAATACAAAACCAAATAAGTTGTAAATTTATGAAAGAGAAACCGGAATGTGACAATGAGCCTGTCTACCCTATCAGCATTCTTATTTGAGTTAATTGTACATTACTCTATATAGCAAAATGTTAAAACAAAGGCGGTATATTCAATCCAACAGTAGCTACACATAATAATGATGATATAGTATAATGGCACATATAATGACACATATAATAGCAGTTGTGCAACTAGCGAGACGAGACGAGACGAGACAGTAGAAAAAAGTAGTCTTAAACGAAACAAAATATATACCTCAACATTTTAAGATATGAGCAAATAAACAGAAAGAAATAGAAAAAAATATAAATGGATTTGCAACATCTTTGGGTATTGAAAAATATTCGTCATGGACGTTAGAAGTAGTGGAAGTAATTAAATTGTATGACAGCTATCCGAATCTGTCATTTGATAGCATTGTGAAGTATCGTGTTCGGTTTTGTTTTTGATTATAAATAACGTTAGATAAAATTTTATAACTAAATCTTTAAAATTGTGGACGTCTATAGGAAATAAGCAAACAAAAAAACTTTCCCTTTCATAATTATATATGAAAAGAAAAAATATTCAAGCCCTGAACGGTATTTAAACCCAAAACCTTCTGATCACTCAGTAGTCAGATAATATAACCACTAAACCATTTGGGTTGGAAATTGATAATTTAAATTGTTTATTTTTATTTGTTTATTTTTATTAGCGGACTTACAAATAAATTTGCAGGACAACATCTCTTTCGAGATGTGGGCCTGTATTAAAATTGTATCTATTTCGTATTATATTCCATATAAATTGTATTTCTTTTCAACTGTATATTTTTATTTGTTTTAAAATGTATTCATTAAATCGTTGGTTACAATTAATGTCAGCGGTCGATTAACAATAACCAAATTCAACTTTTATTTAATAAAATATTGAAAGTACCTATCCATCGGTTTTTATAAGATAAAATTAATTAGAATAGAAAAAATAAAATATTATTCGACATACAGAAAAAATATTGTACCACGAAATGAAACATCCCCTATGAATCGAACAATTTCTATGAACAGAAGATTTCAGTTTACCATACAATGATTAATAGACTGCTGACAATACCAGAAAGATGGATGAAAGACACAAAGATAAATAATACATAATTTAAGAGCAATAAAAAAACGAATACCTAAAAGAAAATGTAGAGAAAAAGATATAGAATGATATAAAATGGAGAATGAGTTGAAATTATTCTTACAAAATAAGGGGATACAAAAAATTAAATCTAATTTGTGCATATTCAAAAAAATATAACCTGGCGTTAGTAATAAAACTTGTATAGTAGAAGTCTAAAATAAAGTAAGTTCGTACGACAGTCAAAGATAAAAAATATATATATATATATTTATTTATTTATTTACTTGTTTAACACAAACAGTTTACAAAGAGAAAAAAAAAAGCTTATTAATACAGAATTTGTACAATCCAACAGTTTAACTTAAAATTAAGAAGTACAAAATATAATACTAAAGTTTAAAATTTTAAAACCATACACAATAAATTGTTTACAAAAAGTTTAACAATAATTAAAACAAAACATATCTTAGTTATTAAGATAAAGACGTTGTTTTAGTAGGTGTTTAGACATTGAAAAGTGCATATGCCGTTTATATTTGTTTCCCATCATTAGCATCCTATGAATTGCCTCAAACATCCCGTAGTTCGTTCTATGAAAAGAAAGGGAAAAAAGATTGGTAGATCGAAAACGGGGATTATCAATAATAACGATTTCATTTGAAATTACAGACGATGTTATATTTCCTTTTACTACTTCAGTAATAAAAATAACATCTCCAATTTCACGTCTTAGTTGCAATGAACACATTTGAAGAAGTTTAAGTCTATGTTCATAAGGGGGTAATAATAATGGGTTAGACCATGGAAGAAAATGTAAGGCAAACCCTTAAGAAATTTCTTTGAATAGATTCAATTCTAAGTTTGTGTACCTCATAAAAAGGAGACCAAACTTGACTAGCGTATTCTAAATTTGATCGTACGAGACAAGTATATAAAGATTTTATGATATACGGATCAGTAAATTCTTTCGACCATCGTTTAACAAAGCCTAACATTGAGTTGGCTTTATTGATGATATCTGTATAGTGAATTTTAAATGTCAACTTTTCATCACAAAATACACCTAAATCTTTGATGGATTGAACTCTTGTCAAGGATTCACCATTAAGTGTGTAATATATATGTATATGTAAAATTTGCTGATGACAGACTTTTTTTTTTCTTTATTTTGTTTTATAATTCATGTATATCAAATACGTAATATATAATTAAATTTAGTTTTATTGATCATATAGCTTAGGTTTAAGCGGTCTGATCTTATTGTTTTTTGTATATATAATTCAATTTAATTTAAATAAGCTAACGAGTTTTTATTAAGAAGACGAAAAGGAAAATTATATAAAATTAATAAAAAATTAATATATAAAAAAAAAAAAAACAAATTTGTAGATAAATTTATAATTGCCAAGTTAAATAGTTTCATTTTTTCTGTGTCATGTTTTTTTCCTGTTTTTTTCCCCCCCTTTTTTTCACACCTGCTAACACAATTACAACAACACTACTATACTATTTACACTTCTGTAGGTGAAACCATTGATTCAATTTGCAACAATTTTGGACCAAATGACGAATTGATTTTATGTGGCGATTTTAATCTTCCGAACTTAAGATGGAAAAGGCATGACGAGGAATATTTTATGATTCCGAAACATATGGGCGGAATGTGAATATGTATTTATTGATAAATTAAATACTAATTTTTTTACAACAAGTCTCTGAAATTTGTAACTTTCAGCATAAACAGCTTGATTTAGTGTTTACCTCGGAATGGAACAATTTGATTTTTTGTGATAATACCTTTCCTATTGTGGGTATTGATCAATTCCATCCTCCCTTAAGTTTTACGTTTTGTCGAATCGAATGTTACTAAGTCTTATTGTTTTAAGTTTAATAAAACAAATTTTGATGCTTTAAACGAATTCATTATTTCCTATGACTTTTCTTCCATATTTAATTATATGGATACTAACCAAATGACGAATAGGTTTTATGAAATTATGTTTGATGGTTTTAGGCAATTTGTTCCAATATCTAAAGACCGGAACCCTTTTTCGAGTCCACCATGGTTCACTTCGTATTTGAGGAAGTTTAGAAATAAAAAAAAAAAAAGCCTAGCGTTGTTGGGTAGTTCTCCAGTAAATGTACAGTTTGAATACAAAAAGTGACAAATCGTTATTTGATCAAAATTGATCATTTTGTTGCTCTAGTATAACGAGTCTATACTTGTACAATGGATTAACAGTTGGAACACTTAATTTGTACCTTCAATCTAAGAAATAAACGCATTTAAAAAAAAATTGGTAACAGGAGAATGTTTGAAAATTCCAGGAGAATGTTTTTAAAATACAAATTTCATTAAAAACCTAAATTTTGCTATAAAATTATTAGATCCTTATAAGTATAAAAATCTAAAAAAATTATATAAACACATTAAGGCTAAATGATGTACTATTTGGATAATGTAGGATACACTAAAGAGCAAAAATAGATTGGTAACAGGAGAATGTTTTTTAAATGACAGGAGAATGTTTTTGATATCGTAGTTTTAAACAAAACACACTAAATTTAATCAAATTTATTAATTTTTGACAACAATAGTTATAATAATATTAAATTTAAAAATAAAAATGTGTTTTACTTCATAACACTTAAAATAAATCCCAATATTTCATTATATGCGACATAATATCACAAGATTTCTTTTATATTTAGTTTATTTTTAAAGGAATAAAACTCTCTTTCTCCTTTGCGTTTAGTTATTGGATTAGGGCAAAATCATTAGTATATGGTTTGGAGTTACGATAGTTTTGTCCTCATTGGTAATTTTTAAGCACATTATCTTAATTTCTCCATCTTTTGTAACTTCTTGACAAACTGTAGCGTATCTATTTAAAAATTGAATTTATAAAATAATATTAAGTTATAATATTTTATTTATTTATTTATTTCGAGCTTTATATATTATTATATGTATAAACTATATTTAATAATTTTTGTGTCAGCTGAATTCAGTTTGTGATTTGTTTCCGCAAGGATAAATGTTCCCGGTTTAACTTCATTATCCTCTTCATCACTGTTTGAATAAATTTGTTCATTCACCGTAGAAGTAAAATTAGTGATATCGTCCAGTGTATGTAGACGGTTGTTTATGTTACCTTATTCTTCAACGGTTTTTGTATAACACTGGAATCCTATTTCAAAGTGATAACATTCACCTTGTGATCACATTAACATTGAAATCAACTTAACTTCCTCATATGTAATTCTGGAGAATAAACATTTCCCACTACTTGGTGAACTTTCATAGATCGTGTTGAAATCGATACGATATTTTCCTCTTCTACCAATCTATCAGCTGTTCGTTTTGCAGAGTCCACCAATACTATCAGGAGCTCCTTTGCCGTGACCTGTTTCCGAGTAGTTCCAGGTAAACTGGTTCAGTAGATATAATTGGCTTAGCTTTACACCCATAAAATAAAACAAAGTCTTATTTCTGTATTACGTTGAAGGACTATCGCTTACAAAATGTAAGGTAGAAATATCTGGAGTTTTCTTTTCGATATCATTCAAAACTGGTTTATGTGAAATACATTCCGATAATGTGCAAAAAGATTCGGTCTTCAATCGATCATTTGATCAATCTTTAGTATACACTACTACGGTATGTAAAGTTATTTGGCTTCTTGAGTCTTGTTATTGTTTCTCCAAGATTTTCTCCTTAGCACGTTTCTCCCTTGAAGTCATCCCATTTATAAGCTTTACCTGTTTCTTTTCCCTTCTTTTTAAATATTTTTTAATAGACTTTAAACCTCCTGTTCTAAGGTAGCAGGATCCTGTCTACGTTTTCTGTACCTTTCTCTTTCTTTTTCTCTTTTGACTTTAAGAGCTTCGGCCGTGTTTTTTGATTTTGGCGTAGGTTTGCCCATAATATGCGAAATGTTGTGTTCTAAATTTAAATAATATAGCATATTATTTTAAAAAAACATTGAAATTTACTGAGATTGATATAAAAAAAACATTCTCCTGTTACAAACGAATTCTCCTGGAATATTTGTTTCCAGGAGAATGTTCTCCAGGAGAATGATAAAACAATACAAAATCTAACTTTAATAACAAAAAAACTAAAATTAACGTACAAAAGTATAAATGGCGTAAGTAAATTCAACGTAGTATTTGATTTGTTTGCTTATATGAGGAAATATATAATTAAATTTAATAAAAAAGCTTACCAGGAGAATGATCGACACTCGCGTTCTTCGTAAAATTCCTACAATCTTTTATATCTTACACTTTACTTGATTCACTTTTCACATTTGTTTAATAACTGAGAATATTAATAATTTAATATTCTCTTTAATCAAACTTGTTACATACTTGTTATGCCGAATTTTGAGAATTTCTAATACATAGAAAAAACACAACTCAGTTGGTAGTGTAAAATGATAGACAGACTTCAGGCTTTGTAAAATGCTTTTACAAAACTTTTGAACATCTTTTGAATGTGTTTACAGAACACATTACATTACTTAGAGTAACATAATTATTTATTTTTTTAAAAAAATAACCACATTTTCGAATAAAAAGAAAAAGTATAAACAAAAATAGTGTTGTGACAGGCAGGAGAATGCTTTTTTAGTACTTCAAAGCGGTTTTTTTCTTAAAATTTTTTTAAAATTTAAAAATTTTGCATTTTATTTTAAAAAACTAATTTTTATTTATCTAATATTTATTAAATATTTAAGTAATATATATATTTAAATGCTTTTTAGAAGTTGTGACTTTAAAGTGTACGTTTATCGGAGAACTACCCTGTTATGTTAAATCAAAGAATCCTTACGATTATAATATTTTTAAAAGCCTTTTTGATGAATTCAAAAGCATTTTCGGAATTACTTTATAACGATTTTGTTCGTGGAATGTCTTCTAAATTAATATCAAATCCAAAACATTTCTGGAGTTTCGTCAACTCCAAACGAAAATGTTATGAGTTTCCTACTCATATGAAATACAATGGAATTTCTAGTAATGATTCAGAAATAATATCTAATTTCTTTCGCGAATATTTTAGTTCAGCGTACACTAACTCAATTTTCGCACCAAATAATGATGATTTTTCTCATTTAAAAAGTGATTTTCCTAAAACTACTTGGTCTAATATTGATAATAATGAAACTTTAATAAAAAAATATATGGACAATCTTGAGACTAATAACTTTCCTGGACCAGATGGTATTCCCGAAGTTATACTTAATAAATGCTCAAATGCCTTAGCAATTCCACTGTCATTCATCTTCAATTCTTCTTTAAAATCAGGCGTTTTTCCCTCTATTTGGAAGCATTCATTTATTAGACCAGTCTATTATAGACCAATCGCGAAACTTTCCTCCATTCCTAAACTTTTTGAGTTAATATTGTATGATTCCATTTATTATCACTGTATAATATTTTTTAGTTCACAACCAACATGGATTTGTGGATCTAAAATCCACAGTTACTAATCTTGTTGAGTCAGTTTCAACGTTTACGAGAAATATGGAAGCAGGTTTTCAAACGGATGTTATCTATACCGATTATAGTAAAGCCTTTGATGTTTTACCACATGCAATAATACTTTTAAAATTAAGGATACTTGGTTTCCCAGAATTCTTTCTGAAATGGGTTAAATCATATCTAACCCCGATAGATCTTATAGTATTTTATTTAGAAAAAATACTTCTAAGTCTTTTTATGCTAATTCAGGAGTCCCACAAGGCAGTCATTTTTAGGACCGCTTTTTTTATAATTTCGGTTAATGATGTTTGTTCAGTAATCCTTAATAGTGAGCTGAAAATTTACGCGGATGACATGAAAATTTTTTAAAAAAATTACTTCTTTAGAAGACGCTTTACTCCTACAAGGCGATTTCGATAACTTCTTTAAATGGTGTACAGCTCGACGTAATCCGCTTTGTTTTAAATATTCGTTAAATGGTATGAGCCTTTCCAAAACGAGGTCAATTAAAGGCTTAGGGGTTTACTTTGACGACAAGCTTAACTTTAAATCACATTTTTGTAATATTATCAATAAAGCTAATTCTATGCTAGGTTTTGTTAAACGTTGGTCAAAGGAATTTAACGATCCCTATGTTCTCAAATCTTTGTATTCTAGTCTCGTTAGACCAAATTTGGAGTATGCTAGTCAAGTTTGGTCACCTTTCTATGATGTTCATATTAACAGGATTGAAGCAGTGCAAAAAAATTTTTTAAGATTTGCTTTGCGTAATTTCCAATGGTCAAATCCATTAATTTTACCTCCATATGTGCATAGATTGAACTTAATTCATTTGAAAACTTTGAAATTAAGACGAGAAGTGGCGTATGTTATTTTTCTTACTGAAATTATTAAAGGAAACATTGCTTCACCTCAGATTTTGAATAACATCAACATTAATTCAAATAATCGCCTACGAAATACAAACTTCTTTACATTAAGTTTTCATAGAATCAATTATGGCAATTATGAGCCAATTCATAGAATGTTACTAATTGGTAATAAACACATAAACTATATTGACTTCACACTTTCGAAACAGACTCAAAAACTTAAATTATATATATAAGTAATCTGTAGTAATTAAAATATGTGTGCAATTTATTTCAATGTATTTTAACTAGTTCTAAGTTAGATATAATTTTAATTTGTAAATTGAATGTGTTATGTTGTATTGTAAAAACAAAAAAAAAAAAAATAATAATTATTGTAATGAAGTTTGAGCTAAACTAAATAAATAAATAAATAAATTAATATTGTTTCCATACGATTTTTATCATAAATCATTATCATTACCATTACATTATTATAATTATAACATACTTTATTATTCCCTATTGATTTTGATTTATTGGGTTTTGATTTAATATATATATATTTTTATTTCATTTTTGAAAATTCTAATTGAATCAATTTGTTTCAATTTTGTTGGAAGTTCATTATATAACTTCAAGCATTTAAACAAACAATTATTATTCTTTTGTTGGTTTGTTCTAAATAATGATAAGTAAAAAATTAGAACAATTTCTAAAGTTATGACTGTGTATATTTATCATTCTATTTAGAATAAAATTATGTTTAATGTTATTTTTTATAATTTTAAAGGCCGTAAAGTATAATTCACGTATGCAAATATTGTGAAGGTTAATATATTTTTCTGAATATAGCATATCTGTAGGATGCAGGAAGGACTTCAGTTCATAGAGAACGAAATTAACATGTCGTGTTCTCTAAACAGCAACTTTCTTAAAATACAAGAATGAGGAAGTGTTAAGAGGGTAAAATTGAATGCTTCAAAAGACCAGAACTGCCTCATATCAGCAAAGCAAAATACCAAAGTCAATACCAAATATTCGAATCGAAAATGTAAATATGTGTAGAAAACTCCAAAACTTTAAGAATTCTTGGAATGGAAATAACCAATCAACTTTGGTGGCACCATCACATTTTTTTTGTTGGAAATACACATTCCAACCTCCTATTAATAATATTAACCTACTATTCCTACTAAACCTACCATTAATAATATATAAGCCACAACTTGAATACAACTCGCAAATGTAGAGCGTTGCATCCAGTACCAGCCTACAGTACTTAAATAAGGTAGAAAAACAAAACCATCAAAATTATCAATTATGAAGATGTTAGGCAGCGTTTACACTTCAATATATATATTGACAGTATTTTTTGATGAGAGAGAATATTGAAGAAATACTGATGTGGAAACACAAATGTTTCTCTCTTCAATCTTAAATCGTCAATAAATATTGAAGAATATTGTAGTATAAACGCTGCTACACAACACCTACCATTATTAAGTCATCGCAATAATGTAGGAGCAACCACCATGTCTTATAAATTTCTGTTGGGTAATAACCATTCAAGCGTAATACTACCAGCACAGCCGTTTCCCACAAATTTGTAGTGGAGCCTCTTCGAATCAGAGCTGCGAAATATGGAAAGTCTTTTATCAATCAAAGTTCTAAATTATGGAACACCCTAACAACTTGTATGTTCCCACAAACATATAATTTAGTAGTTTCCAAGAGACGGGTCCGATATATAACTTGCCTTTAAGCAGTCTGTATATTTTATGTGTACTAACTCTTCTCTTCTATTCTAATCTATACTCCACTCTATTTTATTTCTTTTATACTCTTTTATAATCATTTTTATTTCTTTACTAACCTTCTTTTTGTTTTTTTTTCAATATTTTAAATATTTAAATTATTTTAAATCTTTTTGCTTAAATTCTGCGAAAACAGTTCGTGCCTATCCCATTATTTTCACTTAAAAAAAAGTGAGTGGTATACACAAAATATCATACCAAAAATAATGCTGAATCAAAAGTGTTGAATTAACGAAATATCTACTCCTTCAATGCAATACAAAAGTTGTCCAAAATCGGTGTAGCTCAAATTTTGACAACATGAGACTGCTTTGTTTAAAATTGGATAATAAACAGTGGTAGATAAAATTTTTTTGTTATCAGTATATTCAAGATTTGTAGTTAATATGTGATAATATAAAGGTGTAACAGTGTTAAAACCCGACGAAGAAAAACCCTGGCATGCCCTTGCTGTTTCGATTTGCCAAATATTCTTGGTTCAATATCAATTACAGATCTCGAAACACCAAAGTGCAAATTTACAAAATGCTCATACTGCCAGTTCTAGTCTACGGATCACACTATGAAGTATGCATGCTATTGACATCTTTTGAGAAGAAAATATTGAGCTTTTTAATGGACTGTTGAATGGACTCATCAATTGTATGTATATTTACATGTATATATACATTATACATTTTTCAAACTTCTTTCAATATTTATTGATACAACCATGAGTATCCAGTAAGCAAATTATTTATAAAAAAAACATTTTATACCGCATATCACATCAACTATAGCCTAGGTTCAATTATATATTCAATTAAAATGGTTTTTGGAAATTGAAACAAACTTGATATTATTACAATAATAATCATAATTCACATTTTAATTTAAAATAAACAATTAGTAATTACTATTAGTATATAGGTTTTCATTATTTCAAAATAAAGAAATTACTGCTTAACAAAATGATGTAACATATTTCAGTAAAACGAGAACCTATACAGATTATTATACATTTATATAATACCTTTCTTTATTATTAATTAATGATGATTTATAATAACGAATACATTTTTTTTTAAGTAATTACAATAATATCCTCATCAAGGAATCTCTTAAATAATATGCTAAGTATAAACATTAATAAATTGTATGTACATACTATATTAGCATCATTCTATATTATTTTCATTTATTGAAATTAATGTACAGTGGTGGTCATTAAATTAGAAGTACATACTGATAAAAAAGATATTTAATTTAAAGTTGGTATTTACATTGGTATTTTCAATGCCTGTTATACCTTTTGCTATTCTATTCTTTCCATAACACACCCTTCGATCTATAAACATAACAGTTTTCTGGTAATGACAGTTTTACGTGGTACTAAATAAAATACCAAATTTTTTGGTATACTCTGACAGTTTTTACTAATATATACAAAAAATGAATACAAATATTTTGGTTGTACATTGTCATACATATTTATGTACACTCGAGCGGCAGTGAGACAACAGGCAGTGAAAATACCAATGTAAAGAGGCATGTTAATCAATATGGGCAATCCAGAGTAATTATAACAATGAACAGAGCAGATATCTAGCAATTAAATTCAATCTGAGCCGACCTATTTTTTGTTCGAAATGTGAAACGGTGAGTTATAAAAAAAAACTCACAGTTACAATTTTATTTTTTTTAAATTTTTGTCTACCCTTTTTATAATTGTTGTATGTATACGAATACAATTTAAATTTGAAATTTTAATTCCAAATACACCGCAAGATAAAAATGAAACACAAAATTGATAATTTGAATAAATTGACCACAAAAAGAAATTTTTATTTGGAGATTATTGACTATGCTCTAATTAGAAAAAAGCAAAATGATCCTAGAATTCCATCAAAAGTCTAGTTTCAGCCAAGATTGAACAACTGTAAATAAGTGTTTAAAAAGTATTTTTTTTTTCATCTGTATCATTGCATCCGCAATTTTATTTCGAAAACTATACGAAAAAAAGACAATGGGGTGGCATGGGGATTTCTAGTAAGTCTTCACCACTTCATCATCAACGTCCTGTAACCCAACCGTTGGGCGTAGGCCGGAAATAAAATCTCTCCATCGGCTTTTATTTGCGGCTAACCTATTCAATTATGTCCACGTTCTTTGCTGAGTACTTGCTTCGGCTAAAACAGTTGTTCTTCATGTTTCTCTAGGGTTTCCGACGCGACGTGCACTCTAAAGATTCCACTCGAAACATTGTTTCGCAATCCTATTGTCAGGTTTCCTCAGACTATACAAACATATGAGATTTAACGCTTTAGATTCGGTGGATTGTTCAAGAATTATTCGTAATGTCTTGATGGGATTCACACACAAATGGCCACTGCAAAAACCTGCTTGGTGTCTTTTGAGTATAGCTTCTATTCTGCCTTTACTCCTTTCGAGTATGGAAAAATTAATGGAACCTAGCTATATTCTAATATAATCTAATAAAAAAAACTAAAAAAAAAAAAAAATTTCTAGTTGTAACCACCCTTAGCCAAAATAAATCGGTCAGAAAATTTATTACAAATAATCTTCCAATTATTTAATTACATACTACCACAAATGGAAAATATAACTGTAGCTACATTCGCTGACGATACTGCGTTGATGGCAGTAGGATCAAATATTGACGGGGCTACAAATAAATTTCAAAAAGCAAGCGACAAGCTATACCTCTGAACAAAGAAATGGAAAATTAAACTCAATGAGTTAAAATCAGTACATGTAAATTTTATAAATAAAAAATTAGAAAATCAACCATCGGTAAATCTGAATGGAGTAAATATACCCCAAGTAAGCAATGCTAAATACCTAGGAATGACATTAGATGTCAAACTTAGATGGAAAGAGCACGTCAAAAAGAAAAAATTTGAGCTTGAAAATAAATATAGAGAAATGTACTGGCTCTTAGGTCGTAATTCTAAATTACCTATACATAACAAGATTTTGTTATATAATCAGATAATCAAACCGATATATGGTTGTACGGCATACAAATATGGGGATGTGCCAAACGAACACATGTACTTGGTATACAAAAATTCCAAAATAAAGTCTTGCCCAATATTGTAAATGGCCCTTGGTATGTTTGCAACAGTGATTTGCACAGAGATCTAAAAATTCCTTGCATAGAAAATGAAATAAAAAGATATGCAATAAAGCATAAAGCTCGTCTGGAGGGACATGTTAACGTTGAGGCCACTCAACTGCTAGATAATCAAAATGATGTCAGAAGGCTTAAAAGAACTAAGCCACTAGATTTATAACGATAGAATTTCGTAAATTTTTTCTTTAAGAAAATAACAATAGAAATAAATTAATGGTTAGTCCGTCGGACTAGTTTTAATGGGAGGGGTGTGGTTTAGTCAGTAAAAATCTGGGAAAAAAAAAATATGTGTTAAATTTTACTACCAAAATCTCGTAATCTCTATATTCTTCAACTATTTGTAAATCTCACCCCTGCCTGATCAACATGGCTATGAACGAGAAGAAGACTCAGGCCAATTTATATGACCAATATTGTATTTTAAGTAAATGAAAATAAAACAACAACAAAAAGAAAATCTCTTTAGATTATAGTTATTATTACTAAATATAATAATATGTTGCTAAGTAAGAAGAATAATCCAGCCAGGATTTACAAGAAAATTCAATAAACTTTATTACAAAAAAAAAATCATAACAACAAAAAAAACTAAATTTTTTATAGAATTTAAAATAAAAGAAGAAAGAAAAAAATTTATTTTTTTAATATACATACATATAAATTCAACAACCAAACCATACAACCCACATTCACACATACTCACTTAATAAAAATTAACTATTATTATTTGCAAAATCCAAAAAAAAAAAAAAAATTGGGTAGTAATACTAAGTAGTTGTGATCTTGTTTACCTTCAAGAAAAAAATATTTTTCATAAAAATTTCACTAACTACGCAATATTTTAATTCTGTTAAGGTTATCCAAATATTTAAAATTGTCGGTAAATTATACATGTGTATGTGTATGTTTAGTGTACTATTATTGATACAATATAGGTAGGTGTGTATATATGCAAAACAAATTCAAATACAAATTATGTTTTATTTTTAAATTTCATTGTTACATATTATTATATACATAGGTATTATATATATATATATATATATATATCAACAATCAGCGAAACATTTTATCTGCGGTTATGTATCTCAAAAAAATAGAAAAAACAAAATCACAAAACAATAATAAAATATTCAATAAACCAAAAAGCTTTTTATAGCATCAGGATGTTCCATGAATATTTCATCCTTAAAGAATTTTCTTCTCCATATTTACAAAAATTTTAAAATTCATCAAAGCCAACAAATAAAAATCTTCTACTTATACACCATAATATATGAGTTGAGAGTAGTCAAATTTTTATGATAACTTAGTCTGTATGAATTAAGTATGTATGGGAGCGGTTTAATGACGCAGCATATTTAGTGGGTTATTTTTTGTGAAGTTGGGAATGGTTCTGTACCATTACCAAAAAAAAAAAAAAAAAATTCTCTTTTAAGTTTCATTGTTTTACCAAAGCTTCAAGTTTTCATATTAAGTAAATCAAAATTTTGTAAAAGCTTTCAATGTAAAAGTAGGTACAATAAAAATAGACACATGGGTTTTATAGCATTGGTTATACAAATAAATTTAAATGAATTTTCTATGTATATACATAATATATATATAATATATATAATATGTTAATTTGTACATAGTTTTGTGGAAATAAATGTTACTATTTCATATATAGAAAATTCCATATATAATAACATTATAATAATGTGGAACGTATTTTTTTTTTGTTGCATTTTTCTTTTTATTATTATTTTTTTTTTTTTACATTGAGAATAATAAAATAGCATCCTTTTTCAAATATATATACACTCGGGTACTATATAAAATATATTTTTATATATATGTATATAAATATATATATATATGTATGTTTATATATATATATATGTATATAATTTTCCAGGTGAATTAAAATTCAAAATAAAAAATATATTATTTGGATCTGTGTATGAATGAATGTGATGAAAATGAAATTTAAAGAAAGTTTTTATTTTTTTGTTGTTTTTGTTAATAACTTGGACATATTATTATTATTTTCTTTTTTAAAGAACACAAATAATTATTCACATTATGTATATACATATTTAAAGTATCGGTACCCTTTAAGTCTAGAAAATTTTAATAAATATGTACATAATATATGTATATATAGAAATTAATGTAGATTAATATATTGTTAAAAGGATCAAAAGGAGTTATGTAGATATACATGTACTATACATTTTTATAGAATTAAAACAAACAAAAAAAATATAAAAAAAGTAAAAAAAATAAACATTATAATAGATTTACATTTTTAGATCATGTTGTCAAAATTAAAACAAAATGTCCTTAAAGTGAAATGTAATTATTTCAATGATAAAATGTTTTCGAAAACAAAATATCAAAGATATATCAGGTTCGTACAACCATTATAATTACAATCTCATGTATTATCTACTTCATATCAAACATAAAATTAAAAAAGTTTATTTGCTGTGTGGAGCTGTGGACGACGCTCTATGCTTGTCAATCGATGATGAAAGCAGTATAGTAATTGTCATTGTGATAAAATAATAATGATAAAAATGATAAATAATAGGCCAATAGTTACGCTTTGAGTAACTTTTCGTGGAATGGTCCATTGCGACTTCCACTTTATTTCCACCATCTTAAACTCATTGACTTACAGTTGTTGTCTGTATATCGTCGGATAATTGCAGATATCTCTTTTATTCACCAGATTATTTCGGGTATGACGCTAGCCCCTGAAATTTCAAATTATTTGGTTCAAAGATCCAATCGAAATAATCTCAGAACCGTTGAGTTATTCCATATTCCCTTCCACCCTACTGAATAATATGGTAGATTCGAGCCAATCACCAGAATGCTCCGTGAAGTAAATTCTAACTCTAGTTCTTTTGATCGACTACTAAGTATTTTAACTATTAAAAAACGATTATGTTTTAATGTACGTTCAACTGAGACTAACCAACAACAGTTGTTCTTTTTAGCTTTGATACTCTCGGCCTAACTTTTGGAAGTGTTTTTAATAAATGTATACATAGCTATTAACATAGGCATTGACTTATGACTTTTACTCTTCTACTAACAGCATGCACACTTAGTTTACTTTTAGATTATTCTAATCAAAGGTGTCGGTGATTTACTAACCCTACTGGATGATGAGTTATTGCCCAATTAAATGAAGCAAGCCTTCGTCTAGTAATAGACGTTTGATGTGCTTGCTCTAAGCATAAATCTAACAGTATATAAAAATAATATGGATTTTCCTGATGAAATTTAGTTGCACTGTTAAATTGTGGTGCAATGTTAAATTCTGGTGCAATGTTAAATTGTGGTGCAATTTTAAATTCTGGTGCAATTTTAAATTCTGATGCAATGTCAAATTCTGCTATATTTGATTTATCTTCCTTGTGTTTTGCCTCATTTTCTTTAGTCTAAGTTGAATACTTGAACATATCATACTCCATAAAATTCTTATAGTTATCCATATTTAAGGTTAAAAATGTTAAAATTTGGCTCAGTGCAAGTTTGTTTTCTATATAATTTAATAGTAATCAATTTAATAATGTCTGATATATCTTTTTATATTTTTGTAACTATACATTATTAGATATAGCTTATTGTTGATTTTGAAGATTAAACAAAATTTTAATTTTAAAACCTAGCTATATCCTAAATTTCACAATTTTCTTTTTGTGTTAAGCAGTTTTAATGCTAGTTCGTTTATAAGTTGTAGTTGTATGCCACAATAATGTATTTATTAAGTTGTTTGTATATAATTTTGCCGTTAAATGACATTTTCTGTTAAAGTCTATCCTTATCTGAGTACCATTGTACATTTGTAAGTAATCTTTAAGTTAAATATAACAAAAAAATGTGGACTGTGAACTCAATAATTACTTTTAGCATTAATTATTAATACATGAATATATCATATTATATAACTACATGAATAAATTCTACCTAACAAAATTAATTTAAGATTCTGCTCAATCTAAGGTATATATATATAAATAAAAAAATATTTTCCGATAGCATTTTTTACTAAACACGTTTTTTGTGGTCTATTTTTTTTTTAAAAATAGAATTAAAATTAAAATTAAATAAAATTTAATACCCCACTTTCCAATTTGTACTCTAAAATAACTTTATTTTAATATAACAATTCACTTAAATTGCTAATAATGAATTTAATTTTTTTTTTTATACATATTTTAAAAATATGAAAAGTAATTATTAATAATCATATAATTTTAATATTATGTAATCAATTTAAGTGATGTATAATTAACATTTTAAAACTATAATATGAGAGAAATGATTTACAAAAAACAACTATATTCCAAAATGAAAATTAAATTTATAAATAGAGTTACAACTACTTGTATTAATATGTACGTACATTATATACAAGTAATTTGTTGTTATTGTAATTGTTATTATTATTAAAAATATTTTTTTAAAATAATTTTTGAAATAAAATATTATTATTTAATAATTGAATTTTCGAAAATATATTTGCTGCATTAATGGCAATAATATATTTTTTATTATTATTATTTAATGCTATAATTGCCACGATGTAGTAATGTAATGTAAATAAGGTAATTAAGATGTATATTTTATATACTATTAATAATAATTAGAAATAAACCAGCATATTATATCAAACTAATAATATAATATTTTGGAAAAAAAAAAACAGTGTTGCCAGTTGTTACTTTTCATTTTATCAAATTTTCACATAAATATACGGTGCTGCCAAACAATAGTATTTCTTTTCATATCGGTGGATATGTAACTTATGACTTACGAAATGAACAAAAAATTGTTCCGCCATGTTTTTTATATTAATAAATAGTTTTAGCTTAAACTTTGTATTATAATATTGTTTGTTAACAAAATCTACATATAAGCTAATTATTTCAAGCCAATTAAATTCTAATAAGTTGTATTTAATTGGAAAAAAACATAACAACAAGCTGAATAGTGCAAATAAGCTCATGGTGCATTCACAAATGTGGAATCATATTCCGATGTGTTTGCACATTCAAATTGTAGTCCAATATATTATGTACAACAAGAAGAAAATTAAATCCCCTGGTTTCTTTCATTAAATTTATATAATATATTTTTCTTCTTTCTTATCCGCATCTCTTGTAGCCCAGCGGTCTTCTTCTTCATCCATTATTCTATATTCAGAACGTATAGTAACAATAACACCAAAGGTTTCTATTCTAGTGCAAAGAAATTTATAAAAAAAAAAAAATGATGCATGATGTCCAGTGCATGATTCATGGTGCATGTTGGGTGCATGATGAATGACACATTATACATTGTTAAAAAAAACATATGATAAGAAAAAAATTTTAAATTTTAAAATACTGGTATATAATGACACATTATATTGTATTTTCTAAATGTTACACAATGTAATGGACTGAGGCAATTTAACATTATATTTTAAATATCGGTGCATCATATCATTATATATATTTTCTACATATTACATGATGTAATAAATCACTGATGAAATTTAACGATCGTTTTTTATTTTTTAAATATTTGTTGTAACATTTATATAGCATACAAATAACATAATTCCTCAAATAATTATTAATACCTCAATGTTAGTTAGTTTTATATGAAAAAAGTACATTCTGAAAAAATGAATTGATATAGACTGATAATTATTTAATTAGTGATTGTCTTAAAAGCATTTTAAAATCAAATTCTTATTAAAATCATTTATTTTATTACTTCTATGTGTTAATAATCATCTACTTATATGCATCTGTAAAAAATTGTGCAACGAAATTGTATAAATCAAAGCTCAAGAAGAAAGTTAAAAAATATTGTTGAACTTGGCAATGTAGTAAGTCATTATTCAATTGTCTAATGACTATTCAATAGAAATCATGCATATTTAATTAAAAGCCTTAAGTATATTCTATCCAATTAAATTTTGAAAGAAAGCCATATAAACCGCATATCATTTAAAATTTATATAGAGTGTATCATCAAATCCAACCATTCTACTTATATTCTCTACCATT
Organism: Argyra leucocephala; assembly: GCA_963942445.1. NCBI lineage: Eukaryota > Metazoa > Arthropoda > Insecta > Diptera > Dolichopodidae > Argyra > Argyra leucocephala. Next base: position 2,820,270 of record OZ012681.1, read on the forward strand.
TTATCCGTTACATATTAGAAAATTAATTTTCATCCTTATTTTCTTCTTTTCTATCATTCAGTTAATAATAAATTTTTCAAATTAAATTTTTTTGCGGTTTTAATATTAAAATTTTACAATGAAATCAAATTTTTAATTTTAATTATGATTTTCCTAATCATTTATACCTAAAATATTTTATTTAATTCATTTTAATTGGTATGATTATAAAAAATCATATTTTTTTTTTTGCTTGTTTTTTCAAATTTACTTCTAAAAATAATTATTGGATCAGGTAAAAACTTTGTAAAAGTATATATATACATACATAGTATAGCTATAGTACATATTTTGTTTGAAAAATAAATTATAATTTTAATTTTCTATTTAGCCTTTTTTTTCATTTTTTTATGCTTTTTTATGTATTATTGGAAATGCCACATCAACAACTTGTGAGCTGAGGGCGTTAAAAAAAAAACAACAAATACAATATAAATAAATATAAATATAAAAAATAATTTTTTTTTTTAACACGCAGAACAAATAAAAACAATAATAAAAATAACCCATTACAATTACAGGCCATGTGGTTGAATACATACATTTTTGTATATTATGTGCATATATTATGTATCTAAAACTGTATATATATATGACTAGAATAATTTCGTTTGTTTTTTGATTTTATTTTTTGTTTGTGCATATTTAATTATTTACCTACAAATTTGAAAAAAAAATTGAATATTTAAAAAGGTAAAAGTAATTTTAAATTTCAAGTGCAAGTTAAAAATAATAAGGAAAAACCAGGAAGTATACAAAAAAATATGTTAAATTGCAATATTGTATTAAAATTTAATAAATTCGGATTCTAGTCGTCTTAAAAAATGCAAAACAGGACAGTTAGAAAAAAAATCAATTTATTTTATTTATTAGTTTTTGGTTTATGACCTATATTTAAATTCTAGACGACAATTAAAATAATTTTAATTCAGATGTTCTATTGACATCTTCTAATAAGTTATAAAATCATAAAATGAAATGAATGAAAATAGGAGTTGTATAGGTAGTCTAACACTAAAAATACCAACTGATGAGTTCTATTAGTGTTATGATGAACGAAACAATTTCCTAAACATATTTAATTGATGTTTATAACTCACAGACGTTACTTAAAACAATTGAATGTTAGATGAACGAAACATTTTACTATATAGTTTGATTTAGGTTATAACTATGTATGTATATGTAAAAGAGATCGAATTCTGACATTTTCTTTCAATGATCATGCTTTTAATGGAATATTTTTCATTTTAGTTTTAATTAGTTTACTTTATATGTAATGAATTGTAAATGTAAGCCTATAAATTAGGTGAAATATGAAGTATGTATAGACTTTAGCATAGGTTAAATTTAACTAAGTTAATAAAAAAAAGTTTGTTTTCTATGAGGACATAGTGATAAATATAAATAAAAAAAAAATATAAAACAAATCGAAATCAAAAATTAATTTAAGATTATACAATAAGAATATAGAGTGAACATAAAAATAATAATAAAAAAGTATGTATAAACTATAATTAAATGCAGTTATATTTAATAATAATATATAGTATACAGGGTGGTACGGTTTAGAGCAAAAAGTTTTTAAGGGGTGATTCCTTGGAGTATTTTAAGAAAAAAATTGTTCTAGAAGAGGGGTCTATGTTTAAATTTACCTGGGCTACAGAGGGTTAAAGAAACTCGGATTAGAAAAATTATGTCTAAAGAATATCAACTACAGCTCAGAAGAAATTGAAACTAGAGCAACATCTTCTTCATAGCTTTTTCTTAGAATTAATACACCTAATTAACGGTATATATTGAATGAGTATCAGACTTACCGTTTTTGAATAATAACTGCATAAACTTAAAATTTTGCTTTTAAAACTGAAAATTTTGTAAAAAACGTTGATTATCTCGAAAAATTTCGCTAATTTTTTGTATTGTGTTGATGCGCTATATCATCCCCTACAACTTTTTCATACAGAGCTTTCATATCAGACTTGCCGTTTTTCATGTAAAGTCATATAAAATTTCATTAACCCTAACAAATTTCAGTAATTTTAACTAATTTTGACTAAATTGTTACAATATTCAACTCTCAGTTATTATTTTTCTTACTAAAACATGAGTTACCCAAATATTAAATATGACTTTACCTGAAAAACGGCAAGTCTGATATAAAAGTTGTGTATGAAAAAGTTGTAGGGGATGATGTAGCGCATCAATACCGTTAATTAGGTGTATTAATTCTAAAAAAAAGCTATGAAGAAGATGTTGCTCTAGTTTCAATTTCTTCTGAGCTGTAGTTGATATTCTTTAGACATAATTTTTCTAATCCGAGTTTCTTTAACCCTCTGTAGCCCAGGTAAATTTAAACATAGACCCCTCTTCTAGAACAATTTTTTTCCTAAAATACTCCAAGAAATCACCCCTTAAAAACTTTTTGCTTTAAACCGGACCACCCTGTATAGTTAATAATAATAGTAGTAATAATATAATATACAGTTATAAGTATATAGTTAATAAAATATACCTATTAAATGCAAAAAAAAAAATGTATGTATTTCTTTATAATAATCCTGTGCAGTTATCCTTTCAGAGCTAATTTTACAAAAATATTTAGTTTTTTTTATTTATAGGTTCTTAATATTTCAGAGATTCTGGCTTATTGTTTATTGTATGTAATATATTTAATATTGTAATATTATATTACATATTATATGTAACACCTTTGTGGCTTCTACAGAAATATTTACCCAATTCTGATCGACAAGTTAAAAATTTCATATAAATTCTACAATATTTGTTGTATGTATTGAAATTAAATAAAAAAAAAAATCCGAAAACAAAATATTAATTTATAATTTTACGTCATAAATTAACATAATTATTAGGTATACCTATATACAATACAACTACATTATTATTATTATTAACTACATAATAAATACAGTTCTATAGAATAAATAGAAAATAATTCTAATTTTAAACTATACCTATATAATATCTACTAAATAATTTATCTATAAGTATATCTGGACATAACTGTATTTAAAAAAAAAAAAATAATTTAAATATAGAATTTTTAGTACGAATTTTACCCCTAATTATTCTAAATTTGAATTTTATAAATAATTGCACAAAACAAAAAAAAAAAAAACAAACAAAATAACAAAGTGTGCAACAAACAACCCTTTTTTTCAACAATCGTTTTTTTATTTTGATTGTTTTTGGTTTTGTTTTTTTTTTTTGCTAATTTTTTTATAAAAGAGGGTAAGGACACATTAATTAAGAACCACAGCAAAAACACGACTTTTACTTTAGATAATGTTATTTAACTTTACAATATACTACGTACTAAAACAATGCTCGTTTATACTTTTATACTATATTTGTATAGAAATAACGTACATGTATACATAGTATGTATATATATGTAAATTTCATTTTTGTTCTAAAAATAAGAAACGCGTACAATTTTTCAAAAATTTATCCTTGTTTTTTTGTTTTAAATTAATTTAAATTTAGGATAGGTGAAAGAAAGAAAGAAGAAACCAGCATATCCTATTATGTACCTACGAAAAGCAAAAATTTATATATAATAAAACTATGTATTCATATATGTAATATACATATAATACATTTTATGTATTTCAATAAATTTAATTCTATATAAAGGAACAATATGCGAAATAGGTAAAAATCATTCACTGGAAGCTCATAAATGCACTGAGAAAAATATTTTATTTCTTGAGTTGAAATTTTAAGGTAACAAAAATGGAAATAATTCATTACTGTGCTTACATATTGTTCACTAGTTGTTAGTTAAGTTGAATAGTTTATTGTTTATAACTGATTACAATTATTATGATCTACTTCAGTTCGTTTATTGTGTTATAAAACAACAACGCTACACTTTGCTTTATGAAATAATCACCAGTTCTCTTATATTGGATTTAGTTCTGTTCTTTTGTAAGCAAACAAATTAAGAACAAAAAAAAAAAAAACAATAACAAAGTAATTAACAAACTGAAGAGTGATCAATAAGCAAATAAAAACATGTAAAATAAGTAAGCAATGAAATAATATAATGAAATTGGGTACTAAAAGTAATCAATTAATAATTAATGAATCATCAATGCATAATATGCAATAGACTCTAAGCTAATGATGCAATTTAATTTTTTTATTAAAATAACTTTTCATTTTGTATAAAAATCTTATTCAAAGCTTTTGAATAAATAAAAATGTAATTTTTATAAAAATAACGATGTTGACTAACGTAAACTTTAAATATGAATAATATTGATTAAACAAAACTAACTTATAATGCGTATATTAGATTTGCAGACGTTATTTTAAATCTAATCATTTAATTACGTCATTTGTAGTACAAATTATTTCTAATATCTATTTTCATCTGAATCACAATCCATGTTCGCGTTTACGAGGTAAATAGTTAATTTATTTAATGGAAAAAACTGTTTTGAACATTAATGATTACTTTTTATAATTTTTGAGCCATAATAAATTATCGGAAATATATATATTGTATTACTCAATTCAAGTAATGGTTAACTTTTTAATTAAGATTATAAATACATTTTTTTAAGTTAATTATTATTTCTCACCATTTTAAATTGTATATAAAATAATTGAATATAAAGTATTTACTTTTATAAAATTATGTGCTACTTTTAAATAGGTGTAGAAAAACTAAAATTGTTTTAGAAAATAATTAGACCAGACAGCTCAGGCTAGGTTACAAAGCATTGATTTATTTAATGTATTATATAGTTTAAGACCAGGTTAAGTAAATTGTATTAAAATTGAAATAAAGAAAACAAAAAAATAGTAATGCATTACTTAAGTATGTATTACATAAGTAATGCTTACCTTTATGATATTAATGAAATTAAAGTGACTATTAATTTTTGTTTGACATAAATTCTTATTTCTCGCCATTAATGTAAATACATAAAATAGCTGAATATAAAGTAATGCATTACTTAAGTATGTATTACATAAGTAATGCTTACTTTTATGACATTAATGAAATTAAAGTGACTATTAATTTTTGTTTGACATAAATTCTTATTTCTCGCCGTTAATGTATATAAAATAACTGAATATAAAGTAATGCTTCACTTATAAGTAATGATTAACATTTTTATAAGTAATGATTAACATATTAATGAAATTTAGTTTGTAAAGAATTTTATTTTTATTAATGATTACTTCTCACCATTTTTAATTGTATATAAAATAACTGAATATAAAGTAATTCATTACTTAGGTATGTATTACACAAGTAATGCTTACCTGTCATATGTCATAACATTAATGAAATTAAAGTGACTTTAATAGTCGTATTTTAGTTTGACATTAATTCTTATTTGTCGCCGTTAATGTACATAACAAAGCTGAATATAAAGTAATGCATTACTTATAAGTAATGATTAACATTTTTATAAGTAATGATTAACATTTCTATAAGTAAAAATTAACGTATTAATGAATTTTAGTTTGCAAAGAATTTCTTTTATTAATGATTATTTCTCATCATTTTAAATTGTATATAAAATAACTGAATATAAAGTAATTCATTACCTAGGTATGTATTACCTAAGTAATGCTTACCTGTAATATGTCATAACATTAATGAAATTAAATTGACTATTAATTTTTGTTTGACATTAATTCTTATTTGTCGCTGTTAATGTACATAACAAAGCTGAATATAAAGTAATGCATTACTTATAAGTAATGATTAACATTTTTATAAGTAATGATTAACATATTAATGAAATTTAGTTTGTAAAGAATTTTATTTTTATTAATGATTACTTCTCACCATTTTTAATTGTATATAAAATAACTGAATATAAAGTAATTCATTACTTAGGTATGTATTACACAAGTAATGCTTACCTGTCATATGTCATAACATTAATGAAATTAAAGTGACTTTAATAGTCGTATTTTAGTTTGACATTAATTCTTATTTGTCGCCGTTAATGTACATAACAAAGCTGAATATAAAGTAATGCATTACTTATAAGTAATGATTAACATTTTTATAAGTAATGATTAACATTTCTATAAGTAAAAATTAACGTATTAATGAATTTTACTTTGCAAAGAATTTCTTTTATTAATGATTATTTCTCACCATTTTAAATTGTATATAAAATAACTGAATATAAAGTAATTCATTACCTAGGTATGTATTACCTAAGTAATGCTTACCTGTAATATGTCATAACATTAATGAAATTAAATTGACTATTAATTTTAGTTTGACATTAATTCTTATTTGTCGCCGTTAATGTACATAACAAAGCTGAATATAAAGTAATGCATTACTTATAAGTAATGATTAACATTTTTATAAGTAATGATTAACATTTCTATAAGTAAAAATTAACGTATTAATGAATTTTAGTTTGCAAAGAATTTCTTTTATTAATGATTACTTCTCTTCATTTTTAATTGTATATAAAATAACTGAATATAGAGTAATGCATTACTTAAGCAATGATTACATTTTTTAATATTAATGAAATTTAGTTAGTAAAGAATTTTTTTAATATTTAAAGATTACTTTTCACCTTTTTTAATGTATACAAATAAATTAGCGAGAATATTATAACTATAGTCGAGAAAGAAGGAAGTAATCATTATTAATATCAAAAAAATTCTTAAAAACACATAAAATTATGTTACAGAAAAATAATTCATTATTTAAACTTTAACATTTTCAATAAAAAAAAAAAAAAACAAAAAAATCAAATAAATTAGAACAGTATATTTTAAACGGTAAAAATTTTTTAGATAATAAAAACAGAAATAAAATAAAAAATAATTATTAGTGTACATGAACTTGTTTATTTACTTAAATAAAATTAGTCATAAAACATATTAATAACCGACCTTGTTTTAAATTCTATACTACACATCCATATATTACATTCCTATAATGATTTTCTTTACCTATATAATTTTGTTTTTCTATTTATTACGAGTACATAATATTATAATTATTATGTACATATACCTGTACTTCCGATCACATAAGATTAGTTAAGTTTTTAATTTTTTTTTTTCTAAAATAAATAAAAATCACAATATGTACATATACATACATATATATGTATATTTTAATACGTAATTTCGATATTTTACCGTCGAAAGTGATTAATGGAAAACTTGACAGTGAAAAGTGTTATTTTTTTTTACTTTTTTTTTAATTATATTTCTTTGTTTTTGGATTCAATTTTCTATTTATTTATATTATATACTAATACTATGGATATTGTATATACAACATGTATATAATACCTATGTATAAGGTTTTTTAAATATTCTATAAAAAAAAAAATTCTGTCAAACACTTCTATTTGTGATTGATCTTTCATTTCATCAAAATACAAAAATGACATTTAAAAATTTGAAAACTAAAACAAAAAAAAATATAAATAAATAAATAAATAGGTAAATAAAAAAAAAAATATTTGTATAAAACAAATTATGCAATTTACATCTGTTTAAAAAAAAATTTGTTAATATTAAAAAATAAATTTTTGAAATTTTAATAATTTTTTTTTTAAAAATATTTAAATTTCGCCTTGAATTTAATATCTTATTAGTTTTATTTAATTATTTTAAGATTTTGTATTAAATTTAATTTAAATTTGAATAAAAAGGTTAATGACTTATACGAGTACAAAATATGTATCTTCAATTATATTAATTGTGGCATTTTCATAGAGATCGTTTTAATTTATGACGTCACTTGTTTTATACCACACTCAGATTTCGGTAGTCTGAATGCGATACCACGATTGAATTTTGTTACTTAATTTATAATTATAAGATTTTTTTTTCACAAAACTAAGCTACATTTTAATGCAAATAGCTCAATTACATGCAGTACAAAGTATTGCTTAAACCGTTAACTAATCTACGATTAAACCCAACAAATTAGATGTGTAAGAAGATAATTCTAATCCTTTATAAATTTTACTGTTCTTTGTTGGATTATGTTTCATATATATTTTTTGACGATATACTCTGCTTAATTTAAATAATAAATAAATTAGTCAGTTAGCTTAAATAATAATTAAGAATAGTCATAGGTGTAAATACAATAGTATCAGTTCTAATAAATTTAAAAGATCATCAATATCTAACCTAACCTAACACTTGAAAATTAAATATTTTGACAAGTATATTTAGATTAATAAAAAACTTTCAGTTGAATAAAGATACATTATTTCATATTTTAAATTCAGTGAAACATAAATCGAAGCCTTAAATTAGAACAAATGGAATATATTACCAATAGTAACATTAGTCTGTGCAATACGATGAAGGAAATTATCACTGGCAATAATTCAGAGTTTCGATTGTTTCGGATATATTTACTGCTATTTTTCATTTTAGGTTTCTTCAAGTGTATTTGAATTTGTAACAACACTTAGAACGGCTCTCTAGATTTGGTTCTTTGCTCAACAGAGCATCGACAGCTTGTTCCTACGCCTGTTTTTTATATATATATTTTTTTTTGCAATCATATTATTATCAACACGCAGTACATAGACGAATAAACAAATATACAATGATTTATTCCACTCTTTGAATTCGACGGTTTTGAAGATCCTAATACATTTAATTTGGTTTCAAATCGATTCTACAACAATTTTAATACAGTTTTATTCCAATTTTTGTTCCCACAAGCCTAATCATTATTCTCTCAATTGCACCAGCTTATCAAACTTTTTTTTTTATAGCTGCAAATATTATTATATTATTATATTATTCATAAATTTTGTAAATAATCTCACATTTTTTTTTAAATTTACCCTCCCCTCCATTTTTACTCAAAAAACAACAAAATATTTTTTTTTTATTTTTGTGACAACCGTAAAGTCACTTGAATTTTTCATTCGACAAATTGTCGAACGTATTAAGTTCGCTTCGCTAATCATGATCGCATGACAGCGAATTCGTCTACTTATACGTTCGATTCAAGAATCATGATAAGTGTATAAGTAAATAAAAATTCCTTGCAACGAAATATCTGACTTGCTAAATACAAATTTGACAGTTAATATTAATACAATTGAACATTATTTAATTATGTCACTTCTAACTTGAAATTGTAAATATAAATCATGTTTAGAGTTTAAAACAGATATATTTTGCTTTTTTCCCCCCATATAGGTATAAAAGACAGGAATAGAGGTTATCCTGTACATAATTTAATCAATCCACTAGGTTGAACAGTTTCGATCAAAGAAGAAATTAAAGATTGGAATAACACATGGAATTGAATTTCCCTATGTAAATCCTATTCGTTGAACCATTTTAAGTTTTTAACAAAACGATGATGGTCCACTGGTATTGATACCAGAAACATCACACAATTACTTTCCTAGATAGATTTTGATAAGTTGATAAGTTTTCATCCTCTTTCGCATCACTACATACTCAATGAAAATACTTTGAGAGTATTACAAATGTTCGGATATGTTTGTAGGCATCATACTACATTTTAATACGGTTACAATCTATCACATTACATCGTGCTAATATTCGAATCAAATTAGGGTGCCGACATCAAGTCAACGATTGTAAGTTATAAGAACGTTTTCGAATGAATTAAAGTAAAATTTTGCTACATTGCATCAGCCTTACTTTTCTAATTGATCGAAAAGAATCTGGTAGTCTCATTCCAAAACGATAGATTTGTAAATTGAAATTGAATACATTGAACTTTTTTTTGTCAGAAAGTGCGTATATACAAACTCGAAGAGGAAATATTGAATTTTTTAGTAAAATAAAGTTGTAAGTCACATACCAAGTACTACTAAAGCATTTTTTAGGGCTAGAAATATTTAAGAATTGAATTGAATAGCAAAAATCTATAACCCAGTATTCGAATAAAAAAATTTTGTATATCTAAGTATATTTAATACTTTTGTATATAACTATATTTAAGTTGTTTTTTTTTTCTTATAATTTCATACACATGTGCATTCTGTGTATTATCTATCGTTTTAGTATCGAAAATATACATAGTCGTTTTTCAATATTGATGTTTGTTTGAATTGTCGTCATTAGAATGTTAAAAAGTCCTTTCAATGAACAAAAAATCAATTTAAAAAATTTAAAAAAAATTTTCTCTGTGTCTTTTAAAAAGCCAGATAGGGGAAAGAAGAACAAAATAAGAACCAAAAAATAAAAATCAAAAACAAAAAAAAAAGGAATGACCTTAACATTTACATAGAATTGTATTGTATAATGTAATGTGCTGCATACATACATATGCAAACATTGATAAATAAAAATTTTTAAGGATAAAAAACAAAAATAATCTTTTGTTGTTTGCGATTTCTGTTTTTTTTTTTTTTTTTTTTTTTTTAATTTCAAAAACAGAACATAATCTGAATTTCTATTTTTGTTAATACCGGTTTAATTTCTAATTCAGTAGTTTTCAAACTGTTTTCGTATTTACTTATTAGGGCATACACAATAATTTTAATTTTATTAATTTTCAATTTATTTCCAAATTTTGTTCTATTTTATAAAAACAAAATAAATTTTATTTAATAAAATAGAAAATTAATAATATTTTAGATTTTCATTTAAAATATTTAGTCATATTATTCAGAATAATAACTATATTTTTCATGCCAATATCGATTCTTTGCCAAAGGTTTAAATCAAATAAATTTGCAAAATATTTTCTTTGTTTTTCCTAATTTTATAGTTTTTATTAATATCAAATTATGTAGATATGTCTAATGATTATATGTATTTATAATTAAATTGTTATAAATTATTTAAATTAAAGTTTCGAAATTGAACAATATAAGTCACAGAATGGTGACTAACATTTGTACATTTTTTCTAATATAGGATGTTATAAAATTTAATTTATTAAAATGTTTTGATTTCACGAAATCGTAATAAATCTCAAATATCTAAGATTACATATAACTTGTAACAGACTTTGGTCGATTATAAATTAAACACATACCTATATTGATCAAATATTGATCAAATATGCACAATTGATATTGGTAGATTAGATTATGTTGATCAAGTCTTACGAATTGGTTTTAGCTGAATAGTCACTATATACAGTATTCACTACAATATACTCTACTAAGTGATAAATTATTGATCATTTACTATCTACATCTCTTATTAAGGAGTTAAGTTTGGTGTGAGCTCTATATTATACTATATTAATTTTATTTTATTCATTTTTTTATTCCAGGTACAGTATAAATAGCTATAAGGATAGCTAAAGTTCATAGAACAGAAAATTCATAGCTTTAATAGAAATAAAATCAAAGAAGACTTCAATAAAATATAATATTATCTTATAAGACACTAGTAACTCTGTTTGATTTGATAAAAGAGTTATGAAGATGTTTTATCTGATGTCAAAGTAAGAAAGTAACATTGGAATATATATATTTATTTTTTTATGTCACTGCACAGTTCAACATAGTTTAGTAATGAAAGAGCTATCACTTTTAAATTTAATTTTAATTCTATTTTAATGTGAAGTAAATTGTTTAGTAAAGTTTAGTTGAAAAATTTTTTCAACAACGTATGTTGAACCGATCCGTTATCTCGTTAAGAGAAATGCAACAATCAATCGTAGCTCTCGAGTTGACCAGTAATCGATTCTAGTGATTTTATTGCATTTTGACTGTCAGTAAGAATTCAAATATTTCCAGCATACCATGTCGATGAAATCGTAAAAAAAAAAACTTCTACTAAGTTGTCAATGTTAACCGTAAATTAAGTTGGCAATAATGTATTCGGTCGACATTGTGTTTGAATTCATTTGTGATCAAGCAAAATGAACAGATTTATTAACACTGTATGCAATATTAGGTTTTTAAAAATTTTTGTAAATCCAAATACCTGTCAAACCGGTCGCGAAAACATCATCAACAGCAATTGTGATCATATGAAGTCATTGTCTCAAGCCTTTGTGAGCTATTGTAGACATTTGGACGTTGTATTCAACTTTATGTTGAGACATTTACGATGTCAATGTGTATGTGAGCCATTGTAAGGCCATCACCTCCACCTAAAATACACCACAATGTTTTGATAGACTGAAATATTCATCTGTCATTCAATTGAGAATCAGTACAGAAATTCAAATACTATTCCATCAGATTCGTATTATTTTTCCACCTTTCTCTGGATGTATAATATTGATGGTCTGAGATAACCTCTAAAGAGAGTATTTATTTTTCTAAAAGGTTTTTAAAATAAATTTTTAATTCTATCAGCGATTCTGAATGCCATCTCTGTACTTTTGGCATATATATAAAAGATATTTTATATTTTGGTAAATAAAGAAATATCCATTGCCGCAGAAGGAGTCGTTCTTAGTACTTATACATATATATATATATATATTTATATATATATATATATAACGTAGTGTTACTTATACATATGCAAGCTGATCTTTAAACTTTCGCCAAAAGATTGTAGCTTCTACCAATATCTACGCCCGCCCACCATACCACAATACATTGTTACATAAAAATAAATGACGAGAGATTTGTTATTTAAATTTTGCTAATATCTGTTATAAATTTACACTACTCCTTATTTTAGGTCAGTTAGCTCATGACCCTCTTAACTCATTACAATTTTCTATTAAAGGACTTGCAAACATTTTCTAAATATTATTTATTTTTCTATATATATAACAAGTTCTATATATAGCTAGGTTATATTTTTTCTGGCAAAATATTATACAAAATTACCATCATTCTCTATAATGGAAAAATTTATTAACATTTAAAAATCAGTGTTCTATACATCCTATTTTAAATAATCATAATCATTTTCTCATAAGAGTTAATGTACCCTTAATTTAACATCACATGCGAATGTACTCTGCATACCCCTTTAAACAAAAATCAAAACCATTATTATCATTTTTTTTTTTTTTTGTTTTTATTTTCAAATTCCGATAAAGGATAATTTTAAATATTATCTTCGATATAAAATCAAAAACACTGAAAAACAAAAGAATTCATACACACATATTTGAGCTTTTCAACAAAATATACAAAGGATAAAAAAAAAAAAAATAAAAAAAAGGAATAACTATGTTTTTTTTTTTTTGACAGTTGCTTACTTAAATTTTTTGTTGTTTTGTTTTTAAGTAGCATAATTCCATATTTTACTTGATATCCTTTTACATATTATTATTATTATGTATATTTATTCTAATAATGTACTCATATATACCATCTATTTCTAAAAATTGTATGTATGTAATAATAATAATGTATAAAAATATCCTCAAAGTTAAAAAAACAAACAAAAAAAAACAAGAAGTTGCTTTTTAACAAATTTTCTATCTTTTGATTTTATAATAAAGCCATATATACGTTATATATAGTATATATACAAGTAATATGTGTGTTACTATATAAAAATAATAGAATTGTGTTGTATTAGTAAAATATATAAATGTGTGAGTGTGGGATTGTTATTTTTTTGTAAATTTTTTTTCTTATTGTTGTTGTTGTTTTAATTTCTGCCTTTTTCTTTTGATTATATCTATATATATATATATATGTATATATATATGAATATTATTATACATCATCCAATCCCTCTGTAAAATCAATAGTCGTCCTTTCGAATTTTAACTGAATTTTGCCTTTTTGTTTTTGGTTATATATATATATATATATATATATATATATATATATATATATATATATATATATATATATTTTTATTAAATTTAATTTTCACAATTTATGTAAGAATATATTTATTTATATATTTCTTTTATATATTTTAATTAATTTTTGTTTATTATTTTGATTAATTTATTATAATTCTAATTAAATTTGAAAATTAATTTAATTAAATTAATTTCAATTATATTTTGATAACCACCTTTACAATAAATTGTATTTTAAAAATTAATTTTTTTAAAAATATTTATATTTTTATATTATAAATTTTATATACATATTTTATAATAAATTTAATTATGAACATTTATGTATAAAATTATAAATTTATATATATATAAATATATATTATAGTTGAGGAGTGAAGATGGTTTTAATGTAAAAATTTCTTATTCCAAAAACAAAAACAAAAAAAAAAAAAATTAGAAAAAAAATATCGATTTATAAAACTAAAAAATTTTCAAATTCACTTTAATGAATTAAATTTAAAAATTTTTGTATATAAATAAAAATCACATTGAATTTATAAAAATCACACACAGTTATTTTAAAAATATTTTTTAGTTTTTAAAAATTGTTGCACAATTTAAAATAATTTATAATAAAAATAATTAATTTTTTTTTGAATTTATATAAAAGTTAAAATCCTTTATTTCAATTATATATATATATACATATATATAAGTAAATATTCAATTTTATTTTTTATTCTTATTATTCGACCGGTTTGTAGAACTTCTCTCAATGAACTGAACTTAAACTCTTGTATATTTCTCCACTAGAACCACTCAAAAACACAACACACATAATAGAAAAGGAAAAACAACAACAATGAAAATCAGGAAAATTTTTTTTTTACGAACTTTTAGAACCATGCGCAAACGCCAGATGTCTCAGGAAGCTGCTTTAACATATTTAGGTAGATAGGTTAGGTACATAATATACCAAATATATATACATATATCTAAAAAATATTATATATATATCCATAAATTTACGTTGTATATACTATATAATTTCTATCATATGGAAACACATACATATAAGAATTAGAATAGATATGTGGGTATATAGGGGAAGGGGTTTTTGGTTATTTAAATTTTTTTTTTTTCATAACGAATATGTGGAAAATAAAGCTTTCATAAAAAACAAAACAAACAAAAACCAAAACCAATTCGATTCATTTTAAATTCGATCATTCAAATTTCGAATAAATTATCTTTGCTACTGTTATTTAAGTTTTCGATATTAAAACATAAATCAAATTTTCTGACTATTTACCGTTATTTACTGTTTTAAACGGTTTTTTTTTACATATAAGTTTTTCTTGTTGTTGTTGTTGTTTTTTATTTGTTATTATTTGTTTAAAAGTTTATGATTTTTATTGTTAGAGATCAAACGATTTTAAACGTATGCATTTGTATATATATACATATAATATAGTTATATACATTGGGATTGTTTTTATAGAACAATAAAATAGATATTATAATATAGATGTAGGTACAAAGTACAATTCGTTCTAAACGACATTTTCAGCTTTTGTAAGTGTAGGTAGGGTAGATATAATTTAGTATAAAAAAATGTAAATAAAAATACTTAATTAAAAGTGATGCATCTTTATATTCTAAAGGCTCACATCCCGAAATGGAAAAGGGTCTATAGTTGGCCTAAAATAAATAAATAAATAAAAGTGATGCTAACATAATTTATATTAAAATTTATTGTTTTAATTTGTAAGGTAACAAAACAAAATCAAATTAAATTAGTTAAACATATTAAAAAATAAATTAATTAATGTTGTAAAGACTACTGTACTATAAAAACGAAAATAAAAGTAACATTGGATATGTTTGTTTTTATAATTTATTGTTGAAAATAGTCAAATATTTTCCTTTTCATTTTTACTAAATATGACTTTCATACAGATACGCGTATTTCGTCTACTACTTGCAGACTTCTTCTTCGACCACAGAGGAAAGAAATCTTAAATCATCTTTTTTATTTTTTTTTATTGCACAGGTAGCAATTTGATCGCAGCTGAATCTAGTTTTCCAAAATCTCTTATGTATTTTTTCATTACTATATATTCTCTTGCATAATGTGTTCTGCTACTTTGGATCTGAATTCTGATAAATTCTTCTTCTTAGCTAGTTCTGGTTTTTTTTTTTTGGTTTGCCCAATAAAAACTTTGTTGCAATGAGTGCAAGTGATCTTATATATTCCTGATTTTTCCATCAATTGGGTCTTTAGTTGAACCTAAAGTAGTCTTGATGAGTTGATTGGTTCTGATTCTATATACTATGTCTAATCCGGGGTTTTTTTTTTAAATTTCGCTCTAAGTCGGAGAAAAATCTCACTAAACCCTAATGCTACTCGGTTAGTAGGTTAGTGAGGAAATTCCGTTGTAAAGTTCTTCTTCGTTTACTGAGTAAGTCATCAGTGATGGTTTTCTGAATATCCGTTTATTCTCGCAATATCAAATATGTGCTTAGTCTATTTTACTAAACCTTTTTGGGAGATGTGAAGGGCTAATATTGGTGAATCATGTGGTTGAAAGAGGCCATCTTATGTTGATAGGAGTGGTTCGAGGTTTTCGGAATCACCTTGTCAGTATCCGTAGGCTTCATGTAGATCTCTAGTTCTAGGAACGTTTCGGCAATTGACTTTCTTTTTTACCTCCATAGTAAACTGTATATATTAGCCTGTGAGGTCCGTTAGGAGTAGTTAGTGTTAATTCTAAGTCCCTTTCCCTTATTACAACAAAAATATCATCTACATATCTCTTCCAAAATCTTGGTAAACGTTATTCTGCTGCTAAATCTGAATCTAATTTGCCCATGAAAATTTCACTGATGAATAGAGAGAGGGGGTTTTCCATTGGAACCGTCTTTAATTGCTTGTAGAAATCCCCTCTAAAAGGGAAATATTTTTCTTCCATACAAAAGCGGATCAGCTTTTTTTATTGTTTTAATTTTGTCCTCCACCGTGGTCCAGTTTCCGTAATCATTCTTCTACTGGAATAATGGCTTTTTTGACAGAGATACTGGGAAAAGGGCTTTTAAGTCGAAAGAGACCATGACCTCGTCTTTGTCAAGTCCTCCAATTGATAATAATTCTTGCGATAGTTTTTTAGAGTTTTTCATTAATTGGGCTTCGAACTGTGTATCCATATTATGAGAGTCTCCCACTAAACATTTGGCTATTTTATATGTTGGAGACATGTAAAAATTTCCCTTATCTCATTTCTAATCCCATTTTTTTTTGTTTCATTCTTTTTTTAAACTGTTAGCTTGTAGGTGTTTTATTGTATTTTTCACTAAGTATTCTTGGCTACAACGAAGTATTATATTTATTATTTGCAATTTTAAAGAAACATAAAAAAATAGCCGGCTTAACCGTGAGCTGTCTTGATGTGACAATCATACACAAATAAGAAAAAAAGTGCGCGGTTGTCAAAGAATAAATATAAATTTAGGAGGCCACATTTCCTATGATGATAGTCAAAAACCAAGAAGTGTTAAAACAGACACAATTAAATAATATTGACATCTATGATATTGAGCGACATCTAGGTGCATTGAAATATATTGAAAACTTATTAAAAATAAATTGTTATAATTCAAAATTAATTTTATTAACTTTATTTTAATTATTTTTTAATGAACTTTTTTACTTTCATATCAAAAATGATTTACATTTGATCTGACGTCTTTAAAAAAATCTGCAATTCATTTGTTTTGATTTACACCATCTTGATTTCGTATGAAACCTCAAATTATACTATCAGATAAGCTTGGAAGAAAAAATGGTGGAATATATTGTTTGTAAATAACTTTCATGTTAATTTGTGACTGTCATTTCACACAATTATTTTTGTCTTAAGCTGTTATATTTTATAATTTACCTTTTTCCAAAAGAGCAGTTTAAGAATTATGTCTTTTTTATTTATTTTTTTTAATCAAAAAAATGAAATTTAATATAATAAAAATGTAATGATTGGAAAAGCTTGAAACTGAATATCGAAAAGTATTAATTGGAAAATAAAAATAATGTTAGATAAACCAAAACAGATCTTGACCGTCACAATAATGTAGATTTAATAATCATAATATATGTTATGTATATGTATATGTTTACATAGATTCGCACACATTCAAAGAAGAGTGTAAGTGAACTAATTAAACTTAATTAATTTACAATATTTACAATAATTTGAAAAAAATTGAAAATATTTTGCGAATAATAAACCTAAGGTTTTCTAATTATCTCTGATTGTTTAGTTTAGAATTAAAATTTTATGCTCTTGACTTTTGAATTTGAAAGCTTTTTTAATTTTTGTTTTTGTTATTTTCTATTTCATTTTTGTATTTTATTCTAAAATGTATTTACCTTTGTATATATAGAATTTGTAATGTATGTACAAATAATTATTTAATAGTTATAATATATGTACATATATCTATGTACATAATGTATATACATTTTGTGCATATAACACTTTTTCTATATATATATATTATATATATATAAGCATTTAGTAAACTTAAAGCAAATAAAATTTTATAAAGTTTAAATAAAATAAATAAGAAAATTGCATTAATTTTTTATTGTAAATTTATATATATATACAGTATAGGTACATATGTTGAAATAAGCTTTAAATTATTAAAAAGTTGTTTTTTAATTGAATGTTACTCAAATTAATTACATATGGTCGGTCAGCAAAATGCAACAATGAATTGCATATAGATTATTTGATAATCCGGAAGTTTATGTTATTATTTTTCTATCAAAAATACAAAATGGGTCCAGAAATATTTAAAAAAAAAAAAAGTGAAAGTGTATAAAATATCAAAATTTATTTTGGAAAAGGAAATGATGAAGGTGAAGGACAATTTGGTATTGGTAGTAAAAAAAATAATAAATTTTCCTATGAGTAGTAAAGCAAAATATAGGTGTTATCTTATTATATGAGTAGTTAGAATCAACAAAACTTAAATATCTAGGTAGGTAATCAAATTACTGAAATTTATCACCTCCAATTTGTTATCACATTTACAAATTCAAAAAGATCATCATTTACTCAAAAGTATAAAATTCAAATATAGATTAATATACTATATATACTATACTTTACTTATATAATGTCAGTTATAAATTGAAAATACGGAAAATTCATTTATTTTATTTTTACAATCAATTCCGCTTCTAATATCAGATAAGCGATCACTTGGTGCTCCTCAACACGTTATCCTAAACTTTTTACTGGTAAAAATGTTCAAAGATTCAATCTTAAATATTTTTCATGTTTTTAGCTGGATTCAATTTTTCATATTTCTAACCTAAAACATTTGCTTTCTACCAACATTTTTATTCTTTTTTCAATAATTAATTGGAGTATTTATTATTATCAATGGTATTTATGGTTATGATTATATGGCTAAAATAAAAATCAAAGCGTTTGGTTTTTACATGAAGTGACTTTCTATTGTATTTTCTGTAATTTTGAGAACCTCAACATTGAGATATAGTGATTCTTCTAGTAATTTCTTTTCATTTATTATAAACTTTTATATGAACTCGCTCGCATTTATTTATATTGTTAAATATATATTATTTTATTATTGTTAGAAAACGTTTCTAAACCTTATAAAACAACTGATGAAACATATTTTTTTTTCCTTTTATTGATTTCATTACAATTTTGTACAAACGACATTGAACAAATATATTGTTGTCAAGCATACGTACCTGTTTGTATTCCATTTACATAATATTACTAATTTACTTATATGTTGTAAATAATCTAGATTGTAAGATAATCATTTTTCTCGCACTATCCTGACTCAATTAATTAACATTATTTTAACATAACGTATTATTTCGCTCATCGACAGTTAATTTTATAACAATCTTATTTTTAAATTCTGATATTTGAAAATTTTAAAAATATTAACGAAACAATTTGAAAGAAATCATTAATAACATTTTAGTTATTTTAGCGCCTCTTTATAAAGAATTTAAATTAACTTGTCACAGTCAAGTCAAGACCCAAGAGTAAATATTTCAAAAATTTAAACCTTGGTTTTTATAACAATAATGATACATATTCGTAAATTATTTAGTCAAGACACACACCAAACAAAAATACAAAGAACTGACTTGACGAAACAAATGGCATATTGAATTTGACATTTTTAATGTTGTTTTGATTTGATTTAGTAGAAAATAAATAAAGAAAAAGGACGCAATCAAAAGAATTTTCTTTCGAGCTAAATATTAAATACTGCTTTGTTAACATATTGAATAATTATTCAAAAATAAAAAATAAAATTAATTTACAAAAAATTTAATACAAATTTATTTTGGCGTTAGAAATTTAAAGGTTGGTAGTAAAAAACAAAAACCAAAATTTTCATGTTTATGACTTGTCAGCATTGAAATTGTCAAAATAAAAAAAAATCTTTTGTTTGTGGTTTGGTTGGTTAATTTCCAAAAAAAAAAGTTGTTCACATTGTAATTTTAATTTGATTTTTAAAAAGTTGGCAATAAAATTCAAATCACGTAGAAAAATATTTAAATAATAATAACAAAAAAAAATATAATATTTGTAGATGGAAACATCAGAAACTTTAAATAATGAAGCAGCCAAATTTGCTGGTAAGTTAAACTATTCTAAATAATATCATATCTCACATAGAAACTAATGATTTGTCCTATTTATAGTATCATCTTTATTAAGATGTAAATATAGCCATTAATATTTTTGAATCATCAGTTTAAAATATTTATTTTTTTTTATTAAATTTAAAAAAATCATAATTTTTATTTTAAGGTACTCAAATTGCTCCAATAAAATGTTTTCTATGTGATAAAAATTTTATGGTTGGTGATGAATCTTATTTGATGTTTGAAAGTCGGTTAATGGAAAATGATGAAGAAGATGTATCAATGGCAACGGTACTAAGTTCAGCAATTGGCAAAGAAATAAATGAATCAACAGCACATTCAAAAGTATTATGTAATAGTTGTAATGAATTTGTTTTGGAATATGAAATAATTGAACAACGTTATATACAATTGAAATATAAATTGATAAAAGATTATAATAGAATAGCTACAAAATATGAAACCGAAGTTGTTTCATTAGAAATATCTGAGCCTGAAAATGATCAAATTACACAAACTAATAATGTTGATATTATTGAACAAAATGATATGCAATCAATAAGAGCTGATATCACATTAAATAAAGATGAAGATATATTTGAATATTTAATAGATAAAAATTTTATAACAATTGAATCAAAAAATGAAGTTAACTTAGAACAACAATTAAATAATAATCCAAAAAATAATATTATAAAGATTGATAATGTTTATATTCAAAATATGGATGAAAATGGTGCAGTTAATGGTGAAATAAATTCTATGGAAAATAACTCTACAGATGTTTCTCAAGAAGGTACATGTTGTTAACATTTATGAAAAAATTGATTTTTAAAAATATTTTTTTGGTTTTTTTTTTTTAGATGTTAATTTTGATGAAATCGTAGAACAAAATCAATTTAGTGTCGATGATAATACAATCGAAGATGAATCAGATTCAAATTCATTGAATTTTATTGCTGATGGTAAAAATACAAATAATAAATATTTATTCTATATATTTAATAATATTGTTTACATTATTCAGATAATACATCTTCATTAAAATCAACTGACTTAACACAATTTGAATCGGAATCACAAAAATCAAAATTGGTTACAAGTACAACTATTACTACTAATGTTAGACCATCATTTTTATTTGATGGTGAGAAATATTTTTGTATGTTATGTGAGAGTGGTGGTCTTGAGAAGAAATTGGAAAAATTTGATTCTAAAACGATTTCAATTCATTTAAAACAGAAACATGCTGTAATTTTATATGTTTGTAGTTTTTGTAGTGGTGGATTTTTAAGAAAATCTGAACTTACAAATCATATTGAAACTACAAAATGTGGTTTAGAGAGTGGAGTATATGAATGTAATGTATGTTATAAAACATTCGATAATATGCGAAATTTTCGATCACATGAAAAAATTCATATAAAATCATCATTTGAATGTCACATTTGTAAAAAGAAATTTTCAAAACAAAAACTTTTCGATGAACATTTAAGTTTGCATAAAGGTGCAAGACCATTTAAATGTTATATATGCTCAAAAGATTTTGCATCTAAGTATACTTTAAATTCTCATACGAAAATTCATTCTGATCGTCAAAGGCCATATTTTTGTGATAAGTGTCATAAATCATTTTTGACTGCTGCTAATTTACAACAACATAATCGGACACATTCGAGTATAAAACAATTTGTTTGCGATGTATGCGACAAAAGTTTTGCTACTCAACATAATTTAGATGTTCATAAAATAATTCATACTGGACATAAACCATTTTTGTGTCGAACTTGTGGAAAATGTTTTGCTAGAAGAGCTGAAATTACAGATCATGAGAGGACACATACAGGAGAAAAGGTTTGTTGATATTAAATGTGTGTTTTTTGGATTTTTAATTGGAATTCTAATAATTTTAGCCTTTTGAATGTGATATTTGTGGAATGAGATTTGCTCAAAGATCGAATTTATCAACTCATAAGAAATCAACACATTTCAATGAGAAAAAGTATATAATTTTTTTGAAATGAATTTATTTTGAAAATATTTATTAAATTTTTTTTATTTATTTAAGGCATAAATGTGATATTTGCTCAAAAAGTTTTAAGAGAAAAAGGTAAATAATAAAGTATTTAATTTAAAAATATGATATTAATTATTTTCGTATATTTATAGGCTATTAGATTATCATGTTCAAGCAGCTCATACTGGAGAAAGACCTTACAAATGTGAAACTTGCCATTCAACTTTTGTTTATCCAGAACATTATAAAAAAGTATTAAAAATTAATAAAAACAAAAAAAAACATTTATAAATTAAAATAACTATAATTTTAGCATTTACGTATACATTCTGGAGTTAAACCGTATATGTGTGAAGTATGTGGAAAATCTTTTAATTCTCGAGATAATCGAAACGCTCATAGATTCATTCATAGTGATAAAAAACCATATGAATGTTTAACATGTGGTCAAGGTTTTATGAGAAAACCTTTACTTTATAATCATATGCAATCAATTGGTCATATTAATGATACAATAATTGTAAATCAGCCTCGCATTAAAGAAAATCCAGAAATAACCGAATCAGATAATACAGAAATTCAAATAATGGAAGATAATAGTAGTAATAGTAATTATAAAATGATTATGGATACTAGAGTAATTTTAATGGATGAAGATGATGAAATGGATGAAATAATATTAGAAGAAGAGCATTTAATTGATTCTATTGATGGGCATGAAGATTCTGTAACAAATGACAATGAAACTGATTTTGAAGTGAATCATCAAGATAATTCAATAGATGAATCATATTCAATTAATAATATTTTTAGAAAATAATTTTATAGATACTAAATTTTTTTAATAACAAATATACATATATATATATATATATATTTTTTTTAGAGTTAGTTAACAAACCAAATTAATTTATAAACTGTAAATATTTTATAGTTAGATTTAGTTTTACAAATAATAAAATTTAGAAAAAATTACGAAACATAAAATTATAGTTTCTTGAAATTATTTTTTATTTTTATAATTTTAATTTAAATTTTTCTCTAATTATTATTTCACATTCTTTGATAGACAATCTATTTCTTTCTTCCCGCCATACAGTGGTCATTCTAGAAATTCCTTCGTATTCTCAAGTTGCATGTATGATGAAATTTTTTTTTTTTTTTATAATACACTATGTACGAACGAATGAGCTCTTTGAGAAATAAACTAGTATTTTTTAATAATGTGTCTAGGCCTACAATAATGATATTCTTCAAAAACTTTTGCTCAAATTTTGTCAATACTTTGATCGTCATTCAAAAATCTTTTTTAAGAAGTATCGGTAAAGTATAACCGGGAGTATGGGCGTATTGTAAATTTGAACTTTGGTATCTCGGGACAGACACTTTGACTTGGGATATACTTTATTTTTACAGCACTTTCTAGAACTCTTTATCAACACACTAACATTTTATGCTCAGTCCAAATATATTATAAATTAATTATTAAAGAATTATTTATATATGGAATAAAAAATATTGTAAGATAAAAAACGAATAAAGGTCATGTTGGATATCATTAATGTAAAACAATAAAATTCATCCACCCACTCAACAGAATTCCAATCTTACAACGAAGAAAAGAAATATAAAAATAAATGAAATAAAATGTTCAAAAGACAAAAGAAATTTTTTAAATTTATTGTTAAAGTTTTTTTTTTTTTTACAATTATTGATAATAATTCTCTATAAAACATATTTATTTATTTATTTACTTTTTTTTTTCTTTATATAATATTTTAAAGTTTAAAAAATTATTTTGTTTTTCTTCTAAAAATGACAATTTAACAAAGCGTTTTAAATATTATTTAAAACAACAAATAAATAAAAGAAATTATTTAAAAAACAGTTTATATTTTAATTATTTTGATTTTCATAATTTTATTAAAATATTTTTAAATATTTAATATTTAATTAAATTTTAATAGTAATATATTTTAATAATTGTTTTTATATATACATAATAAATTCAAGTATATAATAAAATTTTTATAAGTTTTAATATCTTTTAAAGGCCTTGAATAGATTGTTTTTTTTTTTTTTTTTTTTTTTTTTTAAGTTATTTTGTAAAAGTTTGTGGTTTTATTGTGCAAAAAAGTAATTTTAAAATTACTTTTGAATTGAATTTTTAATGAAATTCTATTTACATTAATTGTTTGGTACATCAGTATTAAAAATTAAATTATGTATTTTAATGTATGATATTTAAATAAAATTGATTCAATTTATTTAATTTCAGAATATTGAAAATTTAAATATTTTTTTTTTCAATAATTTATACAACACCTCTTTAGGACCGTGATATTGTGATATTTTGATAATTAATTTGCATAAACACAAATCTTTTATGTAATTTGATATTTTATATTTAGTGAGTGAATTGAACTATGTATTGTGAAATATTAATATTTCAATTATTTAATTTAAATAAATTTTAATAATTTAATTTTTATGAAAAAATCTGATTTTGATATTTTAATATTCAAATCATGGTGGGTTATGTTAAATTAGGTTTGTATGTGCTGCAAATGTAACATAAGAAACGCAATAATTGAAATTAAATTCATCTCTGTTTTTTATTGATATTTTTCGTTCGTTTTTTGTTCTCACGTATACCATTTCGTTAATAACGAACATTTGTCACATAAAGTTAACAACGCAAACAATGGAAAATGCAAATAGTTCGTGTAAACATGGTTTTTTTCAGAATAAAGCTTAACATGAACTATTTTGACAGATAACTGTAAATATAATTTTGACACATTTGTATATCTCTTTATTTGATATTTTTATTTTTGAATCGATCAGAAATATTCATAGATTTATTTATTAGGTGTAATCTGACATAATATTAATAAATCTATGGAGCGTTTTTATTCTGGAAAATTGTATCACGGTCGTGAAGAGATTCAATAATTAAAATTGTTATTATTTAAATGAATTAAATATTAATTTTTTGTTGTAAATTGATTTTTTATTTCACAATTACTTTTAAAGTCGAAGTTTTCGTCGTTTAAATGAAAGTCGATTGTTGACTTTTTTTCTTGTTTTTGATTCCTCATTTTTTTTAAAGGTAAATTTTTTAATTTATATAGGTATAGTTTTTTTTTTTAAATTTCGTAAATAATTCTAATGATAAGAAGCAATTTTAAATAATTAATGAAAGCATTATTGTTGATATAATGAAAATTTAAATTAAGGTGAAATGAACATGTATATTTTAATATCAATTAAAAATTTTATCCTATTTAAATTTTTTTTGGCAGGATTTGAAAATTTTTATTATAAAATGAGAAATATTTTCTTCTTTTTTGATTTCTAAACTATTTAATCTAAAGAATTGTACAAAAAAAAAAAAAAAATTATTTATACAAATAAAAAAACACTAATTCTGAAGAAAATTTAGATTAAATTGCTTTTTACCATTTACAAATATTATAAGTTAGTTAATTCCTATAATTTAATTACAATTTAAATTTTATATTATTTTATTTAAATTTTTTTTTCTTTAAATTGATTATTTCTAAAAAAAAAAAAATTTAAATCGCATTCAATTTTCCGTTTTTAAAATATTTTATTTTTTTTTTTTGTTTAATTTTCCCTAAAAATGTCTTTCCATAAAGTAACAAAACCCCATGTAACCCATAAATAATTTATATATATAGAAAAGAATTAAAAACATATAATTTTAGCCACCTCCACCACCACCGCCACCACCCCCTCCGCCTAGTTCATCTTCATATTGTTTACGGAAGCAGTCACCGACAGGGAAGAAGTCCCAACATCTTTGCTGATACATATTCCAAACATAAGTTTCTTGACCCGTATATTCCGTGTCCGGTTTATTAATTAAATGCATTAAAAAGAACATGTAATTGGCAAGATTATGTTCTTTTTGAACATGCGTATCGAATCCGTGCGGCACTGCATCCAGATAATCTTTAGCTATACCGCATATGAAACAGAAAGATTCCATATTATCTTGTACCGATTGCAATTGATCACGAAGCTCACCGAAAGCATCAATAATCAAACCTTGAATAATGGCCAATAAAATAACAATGACAAAGAAGAAGAATGTTATATCAAAAATAATACGATAAACTTCATATTCATCACCGACCGGATCACCGATTTCATCACCAATACCACCACCAGCTCTAACACCCTTATATAAATGGAAAATGAAGCATGTTGCCATATCATGACATTTCTTATCAACAGCATCATCTTCTTCTTGTATATAAAATTTACGGAAGAAATTAAATGCCACAACAGTATAAATGTATACGATAATTGTTAATAACATTACAGTCAATACCAATTGTTTGCCATTGTGAGTTACAGATTGTAAAATTGTACGTAAAGTTTTAAAACCGACAGCAACATCAAGTAAATGTGCAGCAAAAAAGAAATTATTAAAATTACCCATAACAGAGAAAGTAAAATACCATAACGAATATAAGAATGCATTATCAGTTATTGTAACACCCGCTTTCCATATTTGATATCTCCAATCAATATTTAATATATATTTAACAACACCACCAGATTCAGCACCTTCTTCTTGAGCTGTAAAAGCAGTTTTTTCCATTCCCAAAAGATTTGATATTGAATCAAAATCATAGGTTTCACTGTACTTTTGTCGAACTTTTTTCTTAATAAATTTATCCCAATAATTTACGGGGAATGATTTCGCTGATATAACTAGCTTATCCCAATGTGATTTAAAGTCATCATCTTCCGGTTGTTCAGCAATGAATAAACCATCGAATTCAAGACGACGTGCAATTTCTTTTTCTCTTTTGAATATAGCCAATGGAACTTTAAGATGATAATAGGCAATTAGCATAGCTAACGAGACAATACTATGTAGTATTGCAGATACTCGTAACACATGCTCCATATAATAGTAGTCCTCATCAACTTCAACTTGTTCGTTCGCATAATCATCCTCTTCACCTTCACCAGAACCTTCTCCAGAACCTAAACCAGAACCTAAACCTGCACCAGAACCTGAACCACCTAAAATTAAATCCTCTTCATCGCCATCATCATCTTCTCCCAAAATTGTTACTTTATAGAAAAGTAACATGAAATTAATGCTGAAAGCCAACACTAATGCAACATATTTGAGTGTATAGAAATTTCTGGCTAAAAGACTTACAACTTTTCTAGCATAACCTGAAAAATCAATTTGGCTAACAGCAGATGGTTCAGATGGTTGAGTTGCTGTTTTTTTAGCTTCAGCTTCAATTGAAGCCATAGCAGCTTCTTGTGCTTTTTGAGCTTCTTGTCTTTCTTGAGCAGCACGTTTTGCAGCATCACCTCCCAATAAATCAACCAAAGTCATTGGTGGTTCTTTGTGTTCACCTCCTTCTGTAAGTAATTCACCTTGTGCATTAGTTACAGTACCATCTTCAGGAGAACTTTCACCCGTTTCTTCAACTGATGATGACGGAGACAGACCAGGTGATTCATGTATTGCAACTTTATATTGACCATTTTCTTCCTTATTTATATCAATTCCAAAAGCTTGTATAGTACCCGGTGGCTCTTCTTGTGGCAATACAGGCAAACCCCTTGATCCAAATTTATCTTCCTCTATTGATGGTAATACTTCAACTTCTTCGGCAGCTGGTCCACGCATCAAATTCAATAAAATTCCCAAAATATATTTCAAAACTAAAACATTTCCCAAACCAGTATAATAGAAACAATAGAAAATCATTTTAAAGAATCCTATGATTAATTCTGGTACAGTTTTGGTTTGCATCACACCAATTTGATGTTTAATATTGGCTGGACTTAACATAAAAACTAAATTTTTAGCACCATCTTTAATTCCCTGAATTGTTCTTCGAATTGGATCTTTTGCAGCACGTTCTTCATCCTCTTCAGACATATACGAACTGTATCCACTGTCACGTTTAACATTACTACCACCATCTTCGGTAGCCATTAAACCAGATGCATGTTGCATTTCAAAAATTGCATCCTCACAGAAATTAACAAAAGCTTCGAGTTTTTCTTTATCACCACCTTCAGTTACAATTGAATAGAAGAAGGCACGTTTTGATTCACGAATCTGTGGTTTTTCCCATTGTTCTATATTTGATTCTTTAATTTCAAAATAAACACGTTCAATTTTCTTGGAACTTCCTAAAATTTCAATACGTCCCAAAAACGGTTCAAAGTAATTTAATACCGAACCAGCTGTTTCTAAAAATCGTGCCAATCTCGGCTCATTAGGCATATGTTCACTTAAATTTGTCAATAAAACAGCTAAATTAAAACCGATTTCTTTGGATGGTTCATGGAAACGATCTACAAAAGCAGCATAATCTATTTTTCCTTCATGATTACGTTCGCAACATGCCAACAGGAAGTCCATTTCCTCACTAAAATTATTTAAAATTTTGTAAATTTTTTTAAATTCTTGTTAAATATTTTGTGTGTGTGTGTATGTGTGTACTTACACTGTATACGTTTTCTGTTGTTCCATTTTATCTCTGAAATCTTTAGGTGTTACCCAACCTTCTTGATTTGGATCGATTTCAGTAAAACTGGCTGATTCTATAAGATCTTTTAATTTTAAAAATTGATCGAAATATTTTAAAATTAATTCAACATTTTGTGCTGATTCAACCAATGTGTCCACCATCTGTTTACCAATTGTACCTATGAATTTTAAATTTCGTTTATTTATTTTATTAATTGAAATCAAACAACAACAACAACAACAATTACTTACCATTAACAATATTTCCTTCCAACATTGACAACATCATGGTAATCATATCCTTTTGTAAATTTAATAATTCTTTCAATAAATCTACCTGGCTAGCATGTTTTGATAATTTTTCTTGCATATGAGAAAAAAGGAACAAAAAACCACCAACAGCATCCCATAATCTTGAATGAGCTAAAGCCTGTTGATTTAATGTACATGGACCCTGAATAACTTCAGTCAATGTGTTGAAAACTTGACTGGCAACACCGATTGCTTTAAAGAAATTTGCTTTACCAGCTGGATCAATAATTTCTTTGCTAGAATAATGCCAATAAAAGTCCATAATGGATTCTTGAAGACGTAACAAATAATCAACGGTACAAATAACAACATTTACAGTTGTTGTGTTACCAGCCTGTGTCCTCAAATAATTTTGCCAATCTATTAAGTAAATTAAAGTTATAATTAGTTTTTTTTTTTTTTGAATTTATTTGAATTGCATCTGCAGAGGATATTCAGATTCACGTAGTTTTGTGTATTTAATTGAATTGCGGTTCGAATGATGTAAATTGGTTTCAATGTTGACAAAACTGTAAATAAAACAGTTGTCAATAAGCCAATCTTTTCAAAGTGTCAAATATTAGTATTACGAATGGATCGACTAACCACTGATTGGACATTTTGCAATTATTCGATAGAAATAAAAATATTTTTGGGGAAGATTATGGTCAATTTAATAATCCTACTGAGTGAACAATTCGCAATTTAGCTGCTTTATTATTTTTGTGATTTAATTATGGTGCCCTTTCAAATATTTTGAACTTGCACCGTATATACAAGTGTATGCTAATACGGGAACTAAGATGGCCAGTGAAGAACTTACAGATTGGGTGTTAAAGCAGTAGAAAAAATAATTTTCTCTAATGAGGCACATTTTCAGTTCTCTGGTAATGTTTTAATCAAAATTTGCTGACTGCCATTATCATGCCATTTAACGTCGCTTGTTAATTTATTTTTGTGATGGTAAACTTAGAGTAATTATGTTTATGTCAGCAAACTCGAAACGTTGGAGCCTCTAAAAACCGAAATCCGTCAAGTTAAATCTGAAATACGATCTAAAATAATGAAGAAGTAAATAATACATAGATAGATTTTCCATGACTTTCGGAAACTCAAACTCCCTATTTCCTTGCATTACATTAAAGTAAAAGTATGCAAATTGTAAACAACGCGAGCTCAAAAAAATGTCACATACTAACCCGGGTCAATACAATTACTTTATTCCCAGATGGTATTCAGTAGGTATTTTTAGGTATATCTTAACAACTATACAATAAATTGGTGCCGAACTTAGAATTTATATTTAAATACACAAAACTTGTTACCCTAAACCTGTGTGAATACCCACACCCTTATACCAAATATATTCATTTAAAAATTTTTATTTAATTTTACTCACCTAAATTGTGCCCTTCACAAGTCAATTGAATGAAACGGAATAGGGCACATGTAAATTCAGCATCATGCATATTTTTCTCACCGGCAGCACCTTCAGAACCAACACCTAAACCTGAACCCGACGGAATATATTCTATTTGGTTTTTGTTCCATAATAATTTTTTTTTTTTTTTTGCATAGTTTTACACATTTATAGGGAAAAAATGGGGAAGGATAATTTCAAAGGATTTAAAAAAAAAAATTTAAAAAAAAAAAACGAATATTTAAGGATTTCAATGCAAAACCACACAAAACATTCCAAGAAACGTTAATGAATTATCATTCATTTTATATTTTGTTTATGTTGTTGTTGTTTTTTTTTTTTTTTTTTTACAAAATGGAGGAAAGAAAATTAAAGAATTTTTGTGTGAAATTTTTGAATAATCACAAAATTGTTTTTTAAATTTGTTTCATGATGTTCATGTCATAAAAATATTTTGTGTGTGTGGATGCAAATAGGATACAAATGTGGGGGAACAACCAAAAAAATATTGAATTTTGATGAAATAAAAAAATAAATAAAGGTGCAAAACAAAAAAGAAAAGAAAATTAATTAACAAAAAAAAAAACTAAAAAACTAAAATGACTAAAAAATATAATAATAAAATTAAAATTACAAAACAAGAAACAAAAATCAAAAATCAAAAGTGCATTACTCAAAAGAAAAGAATTAAATTAAAATTAACTTGTTTGATTAAAATAAAAACGGGGTATGGTGGGGACGGGGGTCAATCTATTATTATTGAGATCATATTCATTAATCTAAAAGGCATGATATTTTTTTTTTAGATTATTAAAAGCTATATTATGGTTATGCTCAGCGAAGCAAAGCGATCAACTGTACAACTCTTCAGTTTTGTTATTAGTTTATGCTATCCAAATAATCCCCAAATCGATTTAAAATGTTTAGGGGTTCTATATTAAAACGATTCGCAGTATGTTTTCGTACTTACATTCCCCAAATTTATCACGAATCAAGAATTAATCGGAATTTCGAAAATTATAAAGATTGGAATAACCAATGGGTGGAGAAATTAAAATCATGGCACAGGACGGCATATTGAGTGCTTGTTAGCAAGCATTAAAATTTACTGACATGAAAAAATTAAGGCAATTGCTTGGGCAAATACGAGATCTATTAAAGAAGTGAAAAATCTTCTGATTTATGTTACAATATGGCACATCCAAGTTGTCGTTCGATGGATAGAAAGTAGAAAAAAGGAATATCAAAATCAGATCACGGTGAAATCATGTCAGTAGAATGAATGAAGAAAAACTATTAAAAAGTTAGAAACCATGCTGGTGCTTGTAATTTCAACACT
The DNA here is from genome assembly GCA_963942445.1 of Argyra leucocephala. Taxonomy (NCBI): domain Eukaryota; kingdom Metazoa; phylum Arthropoda; class Insecta; order Diptera; family Dolichopodidae; genus Argyra; species Argyra leucocephala. The sequence goes on from OZ012681.1 coordinate 2,852,331, forward strand.
TTGCTTTTTTCGAAAAATCAGTAGACCTTTTTTTTAGTCCAGAAGAAGAAGAATGTTTTTTTTTTCTTATTATAAACAGCCAAATCGTTACGTATGAAAATACCTTTATCACTTACGTGACGCTTGGGTGGGATAGGATATAAAATATTTGATCTTAATAGCTGATTATTACATTCACATTGCATGGTAAAAACATGCTAAATGAAGCAAGTTCGTATGTAGAAAAGCTTGGAAAAAACTTCTTTCTATATTTTGCCAAATATTTAGTGAATGACGGTATAAATATTATGGCAGATTTGAAATTCTAGAATATGCTTAGCTGCCAGCAATATTGAAGTCAATAGAAATTAATCGCAAAATCAAGCTCATTAGAAGAAGTTGATTGATACCGTAAGCAAAGTTATTACAATTTGAACATTTTTGTAAAAAATTAATAAAAATTAGTTAAAAGACATTTTGATGGATGTATTCAGATGTATTCAGACATAGGTCCGTGATAAGTATTGATTTTTATTCATTGAAAGAAACGGCAAATAAATCAATTAAACTAACCATATTTGAATCATGTCAGTTCATTATGGATTGACACATGTAATGTCAACCATATTATTTGTAATTAAATTTAATTCTTTGATTTTGTTTTTATTTTTTAACAAATCCAAAAAATAAATAAATATATTTTTTTTTTTATTTTTTTTTAGATTTATCTTCGGGAAGTAAAGTTGTAAAGATTGTCATTATATAAATATGATCTCTTAAATAATTTTTACAAATTGTTTTATTATTAAAATAATACAAATTCTACATAAAAATGATATGAATAAATTTTCAAAATTGCAATTTAATTGTTTTTAAATTTAACTTACATTTTTAAAATGTATTTTTGTTTTTTTTTAATATTCAAAAAGTGAATTTATTTATACATGATACCTATCTAAATTGATTCAGTCAACGTTGTGTCAATGTTTCTTTAGAATTTACTTAAATGTTTAGAGGTATCTTAAAAACAATTCTAATTATGAAATATTAGTTTTAGTCCTGGCTTCTACTAATTCTTATGATAATTAATATTATTATCTATATTCTGCTCTCCTAAACTGAAAAATGGGATCCCAAGAAAAATTATTGTTTTTATTTTTGGCAATACAACAATATCAAAACATACGAGTAATATGGTTCTAGGGGTAGAACAACCCGCGAGGCCTAAATGCGAGGGATGAATACCCATTCAACTAACCAACCAATAATTTATAATGTAAGCCAGTAATTTGTTAAATAAATACTCAAAATATTAGATTGTAGTGTAAAATTGCAGTACCGTACTATTAATTAAGCACGAAAAGGTCATTCTATCATAAGTTACTGTCAAGAGTGTAAACAAAAAAAAAATATGTATCATCAAACACAAAACACTAGAACCAAAAAACATTATCTCAAAATTTATCGAAAGTATTGTATCTAAGATATTTAACAGTAAATCATAATTTGTGGAAAAGAAATTTTCTTGAGACAAGTAAAAAATATGAAATGTTTGTTGCATTCTGACAAAACAGTCCTATACTATAATTCTAAAATGCTACGATGCAACTAAAGAGATTAGTTCTCCTGCCTGTGGCTGCATAAAATTCTGAAAAAATGGAAATATTCTGCCTAGCCCTATCGTCCATTTAAGGGGTTACACAGGACAATGATGATGATGATGATGATACATAGATTTTTTGCCAGTGTATTGTGTATGGTTTCGATTTGAGTGAAAAACAATAAAGCTGGGATATATTACAAAAGTAGCTAAAGTGATTTAAATTAAACATTTTGAAAAAATAATTAAATCTTAAGTAATTTGATAACATTTTCAATTTCTATTCGGAAAATTAACTTCTGTGATTTCCCGTTATTTTTTTGATATTTTTTTATTATGGTTTATTTAAAATGTTTGCTCAGAATGTGTAGTGTGTACCTAATCCAACATCAAATGCACAATTGTTTGACAATTAAAATTGGCAAATTGTTTATAACAAATTTTAAATGATCAATAAAAGTATATAAATTAATTAAAAAAAATATAAATATAAATTAATTTTATTTCTGCTTTTTAATGTTTTCAATTTGAATTGAACTGTCACAATTAGAAATATTTGTTGTTGGTTTATTCCAAGGCACAAGCCAGGCAAATTTAAAATTAGTCAACTCAAATTCTAATTTGTCAAATTTTAAATTATCAATAAAAATATATAAATTAATTTTATTTCTGCTTTTTAATGTTTTCAATTTGAATTGAACAATTAGAAATATTATTGTAGTTGGTTTATTCCAAGACACAAGCCAGGCAAATTTTAAATTAGTCAACTCAAATTCTAATTTGTCAAATTTTAAATTATCAATAAAAATATATAAATTAATTTTATCTTTGCTTTTTAACGTTTTCAATTTGAATTGAACTGTCACAATTAGAAATATTTGTTGTTGGCTTATTCCAAGACACAAGCCAGGCAAATTTAAAATTAGTCAACTCAAATTCTAATTTGTCAAATTTTAAATTATCAATAAAAATATATAAATTAATTTTATCTTTGCTTTTTAACGTTTTCAATTTGAATTGAACTGTCACAATTAGAAATATTTGTTGTTGGTTTATTCCAAGGCAGAAACCAGGCAAATTTAAAATTAGTGAATTCAAATTCTAATTTGTCAAATTTTAAATTATCAATAAAAATATATAAATTAATTTTATTTCTGCTTTTTAATGTTTTCAATTTGAATTGAACAATTAGAAATATTATTGTAGTTGGTTTATTCCAAGACACAAGCCAGGCAAATTTAAAATTAGTCAACTCAAATTCTAATTTGTCAAATTTTAAATTATCAATAAAAATATATAAATTAATTTTATCTTTGCTTTTTAACGTTTTCAATTTGAATTGAACTGTCACAATTAGAAATATTTGTTGTTGGTTTATTCCAAGGCACAAACCAGGCAAATTTAAAATTAGTGAATTCAAATTGTAATATTTATATATGAATAACTGTCACAATCAGAATTGGTCCCTTCATTAGACACATGCTCATCAGACACACCTTCAGAGTTATTATGAGACAATTCCATTTAAATGTCAACATTTGACATTTTAAACAATAACCTAAATGTCTTATTTGTCAAATAACTTGTCAGAAGAATAGAATTCATTGAATTATGTAATAATTAAAAATAACAGTTTTTTTTTGTTTTATAGGAAATAAAATAATAAAATAAAATTTATTAAAAGAAAATATTTATGTATAATTGTAAAAATAAAATGATAATAATTATATGAAAATTTAAATAAATACATTGAAGAGAAAAATTTGAAAAGAAAAAAAATAAAAGTTTTTCTCAATCTAGTAATTAGAAAATTGTTAGTTACAATTTATTAGATTCTGAGAACTTGAATATACATATATATATTTAAATATATATATGTATATAAAATATTTTGAAATTAAAAAAATAAATAAAATAAAATTCCTTTTTATATAAGTTAGTTACAATATTGTTACTTCTCTAACCATTCTCTATTTTGGTTAAATATAAGGTTGAAATAAATATACATAGTAATTTTGTTTTTGTAAAAAATTCTTTTTTTTTTTTTTTTTTTTGGAAAAATTTTCATTCAAAATTTTCTTTTTTTATCTTGTAGATTTCTCTTGTTTGTTTCATATTGGTTTATATACGCATAAACTTTTAATTTAATTTTTTAAAGTATCTTAAAAAACAATAAAAGAAATTTTTCTGTGGAAATTTTGTTGCATACCTCTTCACAACGACATTATAATAATGCTAATTTCATTTACTAACCATCATTAATTGATTCTGCAAAAAAACACCCAAATATTATTATAAAATTTTGTGACGAAATTTTAGACAATAAAAAAAGAAAATTAATTTATTTAATTCTCTGGGATTAGATATATTGATTTTTGCGGGGTAAAAATAAAAAAAAATAAATTTATAATGATTTTTCAAAGTTTTTATGTAGAAATAGTAATGTTGGTGATTTTGTATTTTTTTTTTTTAATGCTCAATTATTTATTGATTAAAATTTTAACAAAAAAAATAACTATCATTCGTCAAAAAAAAAAAATATTTAACTTACCGTTTTTTCTACTTTTTATACAAAAGTCATTTAAAATATGACAAATCGGAAAATAATTTAATTGTTTAACGGTAAAACGCATTCAATTGACAGTTATAATAATTTTGGAATATAAAAAAAAAATGTTTCACCTTTTATATCGTAATTTTCTTCGTAATATTCAAAATTCGTAACAGAGAATTTGGGCAATGTATGTAAACGTAAATGTAGTGTTATGAAACATATTAGGTACAGAAAAATATATTTAAATTTACAATTAAAGCTAATAAATATTTGGGAGATGAACAAAATCCTCAAAAATATTTTTTTCAATATCGTAATTTTTTTCGGAATATTCAAAATTTATTATAACCGAAAATTTGGGCAATGTACTTAAACGTAGTGTTAACTGTTATGAAACATAATGTGTAGAAAAATATATGAGCAATAGAAAATTATATTTCAATTTACAACCAAAGATAATGAATATATAAGAGACGGACAAAATCTTTAAAAAAAATTCCCAGCAAGACAAAATCCGTTAAAAGAAAATTCTCAAAAGCAAAATTTAAAAAAAAAAAAATGTCGAAATTTTGTTTTGCGTAGTCGTTATTAGTTACAAAAACAAAGAAATATATCTATTGAAGATTTTGTGTTTAAAGATTTTGTCATGTGGATTTCATACCTAACCCTAAATGTATAGTATATAATGTCTTTAAAACGCTATGGTATTTTTCGTTTACATAAATTACCCAAACTCTAGAACTAGAACTGTTATCATTTACCAGAGATGGGAATCATAATTATAACTATAATGCATCATTTTTCGTAATTATTAATTAGATACAATGCATTAAAATAATTATTTTGAATTATATTTTTTCAATCAATTAATTTGAATTATTTTTGGTAATGCATTACTTAATGTAATGCAGTATAATGCATTATTTTAATGAATTATTTTGAAAATATAATTCAAAATAAGTATTTTAATGCATTATTAAAGAAATTAATGCATTATTTTGATTTAAAAATAATTATTTTGAATTATATTTTTTTAATCAATTAAATTGAATTATTTTTGGTAATGCATTATTTAATGTAATGCATTATTATTGAATATAATGCAATATTTTAATGGATTATTTTGAAAATATAATTCAAAATAAGTATTTTAATGCATTATTAAAGAAATTAATGCATTACTTTAATTTATGTAAAAATAATGATAATGAAGACGTAATGAATTAAAAATTTAATGCATTAGTCCCAGCTCTGTCACTTACCAGCATTAAATTTAAGACAAATTTTTTCTACGAATCTAACAAAATATTTTTATCCTGACAAAAACATTCTTCATATTAATACTAATTATTTTTGTAATAAGTACAATACGCAACAATAGATAAGTTCATATTTTTGAATGAATCTTGCGAATATATAGTGAAAAAATAACAAATAGTAAAGGTGAAAGATGTAGAAAACGCTCTTGCTTATTGGGGGGGTGGGTAAATTTGAGTCATCACTAAAAATCTGTCAACATTTTATGGTTAATTATTGTCCATAATCATATTCATAATAACCCAGTTGTATTACCAATTAACTTCAAAGATTATTTTAACTTCTTACATCATTCATGCCCTTAGCAGAATTCGAATTCGGAACCTTCGGATTAGTAGTCAACCAATAAATAATTGTACATTTTGAAATTATAACTCCAGACACATTATACAGTCAAAAAGATATTAATTAAATAAAATTTTAGTTTAAAAACAAACGTTATGGGTGTATGTGTAATGCTTCTGCAATGCATTGAATTTTTAATATTGTCATTTTGTACTACAAATACACTTTGTACCACTTTAAATGTTTGATAAATAACAATAAAAAAAAAATACAGATTTGCATTGTTGTCCAATTCGATTACTATAAAAAAGAAAAAAAGTATGTGACTAAAATGTATGTGTCGATTAAAGCAAAATGACAAGATTGTGCTTAATACTGACGATAATATATCTATAGTCAATTTCAAAGAAGTAAACTTGATAAACTGATCTGTTACAGTTTTATGTAATAATAAACTTCTAAAAGTCATTAATCGATCTACGTTGATAGGTCACTACTAAATGTTTTTAGTGAAAGTTTCACACTTGATGCCATTTCAGATTTCCGACATTCCATCAATTAAAAAAAAAAAACAATTTTACGATTACGAAAAAAAAAATTAAATACAAATTTTGTCAGTTTCAAATTATAAATCTTTTCATATGAAATTCAATCGTGATGTCAATTTTAAATTCAATTCATGCGCTGCACCACTCTATATAAATTACAATACAAAAGAAGATATTTTGCATTTATTTACATTATAGGAGATGATGGCATAAAATTCGATATTTTAGACCAGGAGGTAACATGTCATACGAAATCATAGTGCTGTTCAAGACAAACAGATTAATAGGAAATATTTTGGTTTTTGATTCAATATTTTTAGTGTTTATTCTGTTAGAAGAGGTCAGTCTTATTTGTATAACACTGTATTCTAATATAAAAGAAAATAGTTGTGATGTGAAAAATATAATTTATTTCAAATATTAAATTTTAATTTTATTTTAAATTATCTTGTAATTTTAATAGGAAATAGAATTTCTACTTTAAAAGGACAAAACACTGATATTTTTTTTTATTACTATAAATAAAAATTTAAACTATGTTCAATAAACAACCTTACTTTAAATATTTTTTTAATTATCATTAGGGATACCTTTTTGGGAGTGCTTTGAACAAATTTATGTAATTAATTTTATATATAAACATCAATTTCATTACAATCAATTAATATTAAAAAGTATCTAAATACGATTTGGAAAAATAATAAAAAAAAAAAAAAATAAAATTCAATTTTGGATTGTTGCAATTTTCTTCATATCTTTTTCGATAATTTCTTAAAAATATTCTCAGTCTCAATTCTCAAATCTCAACTCAATTCTAAACTTTTTAGCTTAGTCAGTTTTTGTTTTTTTTTAATTGCTGAACAGTTTGTAAATAGTTGAGTTGAGCAAGAAAATAAAAAAAAAAAAAAAACGGAATTCGCGAGAAATTTATTTAATTTTGTTTTGTTTATTTTTTTTAAGTTAGTTAGTTTTTGTCTCTTGTTACATTAAGACGTGTAGTATATTTTTAGTAATCGCCGTGTGAATATCGATCGTTATATGATCATATAAAAAAAAAAACAAAAAAAAACAACAAAATGTTATTTGATATGATAATATTCACACTGATATCAATTTTAATTTTAATTTATTTATGGTTTAAATTTCGATTTACATATTGGAAACGAAAAAATATACCACAAATACCACCTGTTGTACCATTTGGTAATTTCAAGGATGTTGGTAAAACAAAATCAATTGGTTTATGTTTTAATGAATTGTATATTGAAGGAAACAAATTAAAATATCCATATGTTGGAATTTATGCATTATTTACACCTAGTCTTTTAGCCATAGATATTAATTTTATAAAAACAATTTTAATTAAAGATTTTCAATATTTTACTGATCGTCATATTTATTATAATGAAAAAGATGATCCATTGTCTGCACATTTATTTAGTTTGGAAGGTGCTAAATGGAAAAATTTACGTAATAAAATGACATCAACATTTACCTCTGGCAAAATGAAATATATGTTTCCAACAATTGCATCAATTGGTGAACGTTTTGGTGATGTTTTAGGAACTATGCTTTGGAATGATAATGTACCAACAAAAAAAACTCTCTTAGAAATGAAACAAATTTGTGCACGTTATACAACCGATGTAATTGGAACATGTGCATTTGGTATCGATTGTAATAGCTTAAAAGATCCTAAAGCAAAATTTCGTATTATTGGTCAGAAATCATTAGATGAACCAAAAATGGGAATTATAACACGTATATTATCAAATCAATTTCCAGAATTTGCTAAAATGTTACATATTAAAACTGAACATGATGATGTTAGTGAATATTTTATAAGTGCATTAAGAGAAACAATTGGTTTTCGTGAAAGAACTGATGTTCGACGTAATGATTTTCTTGATATTATGATTAATTTGAAAAATTCGGATAATCCAATGGAACGTATTACATTTGAAGAGATTGCTGCACAAGCGTATATATTTTTTTTAGCTGGATTTGAAACATCATCAATCACCTTAGGATATTCTTTATATGAATTGGCATTAAATCAAGATATACAAGATATGGCAAGATCAGAAATTAAAAATATTTTAGATAAATATCATAATATATTAACTTATGATGCAGTTATGGAAATGGTGTATGTTAATCAAATAATTGATGGTAAATAATGATGATGATATTTAAAATTTAAAGTTTAAAAAAATACAAATTATTTTATTTTGAATTTATACTTTGTTAGAAAACAAATATATGTAAGTATATAGTATGTACAAATATGTATGATTTGTTTCAGTACAATGTGTGAGCGAGAGCGTATTAATATAATCAGATTTCGTGATATCAAAAAATAAAAAATAATTATTGATAAAATACTGATAAAAAAAAATAATTGGAAAACATTGATTGGGCGATCGATCGATTCGATTGCTAAAATTAATATTTTTTTTTTCTTGTAATGGAAAATATTTCAAAACATAAATCAATTTATCTACATATATATATTTCTATCGTCCTAGAAATTCATCTAAAAGTATATAGTGTAGAAATTGATACTCATTTTCGTGATTCATTTTTCCGGTATTTCATATATCACTTTACTTATAAAAAACGATTTTTGAGTAAAAAATTAAGTAAGTCTATCATAGAATTCGAATACAATTTTGCGTGCATATTATAAAAGCTTTCAATGCCATAATGGTTTTTTTTTTGTTATTGTTATTGTTTTTGTTTTTTTTTAATTTTTTTTTCTTAAACCGGTCTTTTTTAATTCTAAGTGACTCATTTGAAAACATACAAATCATAAAATTTATTTAATAGTATTTAACCCTTATGTGCTTTATGTACAATTCGATGAACAAATATTTTGAAATTTTTTTAGGTACTTTATATTTAATTTAGATTTTTAAAAACATTAAATTTTTGAATATTGAAGCACAAATTATGTAAGAATTATTTTTAATACAAATTTTGTATTGAAAATTAATTGAAATAAAATTAGAATTAAAGTGTATTTTCACCTTTATTATTTGCTGATAAAAATTGACAGTTATCATAATGTCAATCAATCAAAATTTGACAGTTTTGTATGTTTATCTAAAGAATAGACAGTTCTAATGCCCATGTTTATACGAGGCAGAAATCTACCTTCATGTTCATACGTAAAAAAAAAATTGGTAGATTTCTGCCATTGTTACTGTCAGATTATTGAAATATCAAGATGGTCGGAATTGAAATTATTGGCAAAGAAATAAATAAATAAATTTTTATTATTATTCTAGTGTCAATTCAACATTATTATTATTTGTATAATTTATATTTTTTTATTTCATTAATATTCGATCGGAAAATTACGTTGTTAACAACAATTTCCTTGTTTTTTGTTAATAAAAAATAATAAAAATATTTTGACATTGACATATACGCGGACAAAAAATTTAAACGTCAAAAATCTAACAGAAATTTAAAATTTTGGTAGATTTGCTTACAAAAATCACCCTTCACCAATAAATTTTGATCACACTTTTCTACTCGTATAAACATGCATAATTGGTTCTACTTCGTTAATACAAAAATAAAATATCTGTCAAAATTAATGATTATGTAAATGTCATTAGGGTTATTTAAAAAAATTGAATTCTTATTAAGTTTTTAAATACAATTTTGAGAAAATAAAAATTGTAAATTAAAAATTTAATGTTAATAAACTTTGTTTTTATTTTGTTTTATTTATATTTACATTTATTACAATTAAAATACAATAAGTGATTGATAATACTTGGGCCGATAAACTTTATTTTTAATTTTGCGTTAATAGCAAAAATTATCTAAGCAAAAAACTACTTTCGATCATAAACAAAGTACGATAAAATTTATTTGACAGATGTTGTCTTAGATTGTTTGTTTACTATTTTTATTTATTTAATAATAACAGTGGGATCTACGATAAATATGCAGTTCAACTCCAGGTTCTCTTTACAGATCGAAATGTGGGCCTTTTATATGTAAATTATTTTGTATATGTATATGTAAATATTGTATATTATATTATTTTTTATTTGTTTTATTATATATACATATGCTTATTAATTCAATATTTTTATTATACATATATATGCTTGTCAATTATTATTATAATATTATATTTGAAACGATGTGGTTGTATTGAAAATTACTTTCAGTAATTTTCATCATTTGAAAAAATTTTCTATTCTCAGATGCTCCCCGGTTGTTACTTTCCTATACTCGAGTGCTTTACCCCTCGGCTCCCGATGCCACTGTTTGTTCCTGTTTTCAATTTACTGTATCTATGTATAAACATATATGTATATTAATGATCAAAGATCGGTGTGTATTTTTATTTTAAAAATTCTGAAGTAAAAAATGTTTTGATTAGTTGAAATTTTGATATGTCTTGTCATTTTGACATGTTTATGGATTTTTATCTGCAGTAAGTGTACAGTTTGACACACGTCAATGTATGAATTTGAAACAATTCGTGTTAAAATTTGACATAACCTTTTGTATGGCAGAATAATCAGTTATTGTGTAGTAAATCAATTCTAAACACTTTACAAATACATTCGCAAAATTCGGAGACAATATCATTGCCACATATAAAAATTTAACTGAGATTGAAAGGTAAATTAAGGAGTTTTTAGCCAATTTAGCTTTTTTAACCAAATTAAAAAAAGTTAAAATTATTTTTTGTTATTTATAATAATTTTTGATTAGAATCAAAATTATTAACTTCCGAACAGAACTACATATGAAAGCTATCGGCTACTATAATTATTGAAATATATTATTATGTAAATTTTGTGATTACATAATGGTTAAATCAAAGAGCGAAAGCAAAGAGCGAAATTAAATTTGTATTAATAAAATTAAAATGTTGTTGCGACTTAATTGAGCTTTTGTTTACTAGTACCCTAGTACTGAGAAATGATTACACATTTCTATTGAATCATTCATTTTTCATGCTTATTATTATTATTATTAATATTTATTATTATTGTTATTATTATTATTAAAAAATTCAAATTGACCATATAAAAAGCTTCTCATTCTTAACGATGATGATCAAATCAACAAACAGCTGCTATTTTACATTTGTTTTCTATTAAAAGTCAATAAAATCATGAAACATAAAACAAAATCATGATTTGAATTTAAAAATAACTAATTAAAAATATTTTTTTTTTAATTTTTTATTTTAGAAACACTTCGAAAATATCCACCAGTAACAACAATTCAACGTAAAGCCATAGAAAATTATAATGTAATCGAAACAAATGATTTGATTAGAAAAGACAAAGTTATAACAATTTCCGTTTATGGTATACATCATGATCCAGATTATTATCCAGATCCAGAAAAATTTGATCCAAAACGTTTCACAGCTGAAAATAATCAAAAACGTTTATCATGTACTTATTTACCATTTGGTGATGGTCCTAGAAATTGTATTGGTAAAAGATTTGGTAAATTACAAACAACAATTGGTTTAATATCACTTTTAAGTCAATTTAAATTTACTGCATCCGAGAAAATGATGAAACCATTAAAATTTTCACCAAAAAATTTTATTTTATCACCAGATGGTGGAATTTGGTTATATGTTGAAAAAATTTATCAAAGTACTGAACTTTAATTTTTAAGAATTTATTTTAAAAAATTATTTATTTTATTTAAAACCCAAACTAAACTAAAAATTGAATTTTATATAAAAGTCAGATTCTCTAGTTGGGAGTTTTTTAATTGATTTTAATTTTTGTATATTATACATAAATAAGTCTATAAAATTTTGTAAACAAGTTTAACAAAAAAAAAAGCTCAGTCATTGTTGATATTGATTTGTTCTATGTACATACATACAATATAATGTATATATGAATAGTAGGTAGAAATACGTGTATTAAATTTTGAGATAAGATTTTATTTATTTATAAAAGAAATATTATTAATAATAATTTTGTTAGTTTAATTTACAACTTCTAATAGTATAGAGTTCGTCGTTAAATATTATATCGTTTGATATCGGTAAAGAAAAAAAAAAAAACAAAAAAAACACAAAAATGATTTTAATTTGCATTGCAGCAATAATAATTGTTGTTTTAATTTACGCTTGGCTTAAAATACAATTTTCATATTGGAAACGTAAAAATATTCCATATATACAACCTGATATACCATATGGAAATTTAAAAGGTGTTGGCAGTACTGTTATGATCGGAAAACGATTTGAACAATTGTATAAAGAAGCAAAAAAATTAAATCATCCATTTGTTGGAATTTATATGTTTATAAATCCTTGTGCCCTAATCACTGATTTAGAATTACTTAAAAAAATTTATATTAAAGATTTTCAATATTTTCATGATCGTGATATTTATCATAATGAAGAAGATGATCCATTATCAGCACATTTATTAAGTGTTACCGGAATTAAATGGAAAAAATTACGATCAAAATTATCACCAACATTTACATCTGGTAAAATGAAATTTATGTTTCCAACTGTTATTAAAGTTGGTGAAAAACTTGGTGATATATTAGATGAAAAATTTCAACAAAATGATAATAACGGTAATAAAATTGAATTTCAAATGAAAGAATTATTTTCACGTTATTCAACTGATGTTATTGGAACATGTGCATTTGGTATTGAATGTAATAGTTTAAAAGATCCAAATGCTGAATTTCGTTTATATGGTCGGAAAATAGTTGAAGAACCAAGACTTGGTATATTAATGAGATTATTTGCAACATTTTTTCCAAATTTATGTAGAAGATTACATGTTAAATCCGAACGTGATGATGTTAGTGAATTTTTTTTAAATGCATTAAAAGCTACCATTGATTATAGAGAAAAAAATGATATTAAAAGAAATGATTTTCTAGACATGATGATTGAATTAAAAAATTCACCTCAATCTGTTGATGAAAGTTTAACATTTTATGAAATTGCAGCCCAAGCATATATATTTTTTTTAGGTGGCTTTGAAACATCATCAACAACATTAGGTTTTTGTATATATGAATTGGCTATGAATTCAGAGATACAAGATAAGGCAAGAAAAGAAATTGAGAGTGTTTATCATAAGTATGATGAGAAGTGGACTTATGAAGCAATTATGGAATTACATTATGTTCATAGAATTGTTGATGGTATGTTAGTAAAATAATTGAAAAATTATGATTTTTTAGGTCAGCTTTTATTTATGGCATATTTTGAATATAGCAATATGTAAAATAATATTTAGAAATATGTATAAAATGGGTCGAATATCACTTTGTAGAATCTCAGATTATGTTAAATTCAAATTTTTGAGATCTTTGAAAAAACATATTTTTTTTTGGGATATTTCAAGATTTTGAAAATCGAAATTTCGTATCGCTTCCGTATAAAATTTCATATCAAAGTACTTGAAATATTTTATTTATTGATGAATTTGTACTTAAATTTCATAACTATTTTATTATAAATGGAAAAAAAATTGGATTTTAGAAATGATTTCCTTCTTTAATCAAGTTGAGATTTATTTATACGGGGTTTTTCTTTATCTAAAGTGGTACTTAAAACTTAAATGATGTAGGTACTGCACATTTTCGTATTCAATCATGTTAAATAATTTTATTCGTTATTTAACTTATAAATAATTAAAATTTTCTATTTAATTAATATTGTCAATACATATTTGAATTTGAATTTGATAAGTATTTTAAATATTATTTAGTATTTGAATTAGACTTATGTGTTATGTCACTCCTACAAAAGATTATCGAATGCTATTCTATTTATCTTCACTATTATGAATGATATTAAAAGCTTCAATTTCTAAATCGGATGGGAAATATGACAATATTTCAATATTCAATAGATAAGGAAAATATATTTATATACATATATATAATTAATTAATTATATATTAATAATTATTAATTAATTAATTAATAATTATTCTGCATCAAGAATAATAATTAATTTATCATTACACAGAATGCTCCATATTTTTATTTCATAACTCTGAAAATCAAAAATTGTACAATTTTTGAAAATTTCAATTTATTAAAAGCCAATAATAAAAGTTTTATCAATTTATACCTTAATATTGAATTTTACTAAAAACAAATAAATTAATATTTTTAATATTATTTTTAGAAACATTACGAAAATATCCTCCAATTTCAATTAATATACGACAAGTAACTGCTAATTATCTTGAAACTGAAACAAATAATATCATGGAGAAAGGACAAAGAATTGTTGTGCCAGTTTATGGCATTCATCATGATCCTGAATATTATCCAGATCCAGAGAAATTTGATCCAGATCGATTTTTACCCGAAATTGTTCAACAAAGACTTTCCTTTACATATTTACCATTTGGTGATGGTCCAAGAAATTGTATTGGAAAACGATTTGGCTTACTTCAAACTTATATAGGTTTGGTATCAATTTTAAGAAAATTTAAAGTAACACCATCTGATAAAACTCAATCTTCATTGGAATTTGCACCAAAATCATTTATTTTAGCTCCTAGTGAACCAATTTGGTTAAATGTTGAATATTATAAGAAATTATAATAAAAATAATAGCTTGTTGGAAAAAATTTAACATACCGATGTAAACTACAATAAATTGAAGATGTGATTGATTGTATTGTCGTTATTATAATTGAGTTGTCACGATGATCATAACATTTAGGTACAACAAGAATGCTGATTGCAGTTTATTTGAAATTTACAATATTATCGCCGAATTATATAAAACAAATACAGTCGTGGTAATTGTAATATACTTCAAATTTAATTAAGTGAATAAATGTTAAATTCAAATTATGGTTCTATTCCAGGGTAATTTTAATTATCTTAATCATGTTTTTTATTTTATAAAGTATTATAATAACTTTATAAAAATTAATTTTATAATTACTTTCATTTCATCTATTCATTTATTTGGTTAGTGTAACCATTCTAATAATAATAATTACTAATTTGAGCTATATTATTTTACTTCTATATGGTATCTCGAATCATTACGAATTACACAAGATATGTATAAGAAAATTTTAACCATCAAAAAAAAAATGTATATTATTTAATTATGACAAGAAAAATTCAAAAAAAGTCTTGTCAATTTAACAATTTTTATAAATTTTTAAATTTGCAATTTTGAAAATTCAAAAATATAAATTATTTAATTTGTTTTTTTTTTTTTTTTTTTAAATACAAAAAAAAATAAGTGTGTAAAAATGTCAAATAAAATTAGGATTATTGCATGCTAGGGCAAAAGCAATTTTATATTAGGATTTATACAAAAACAAAAATATATATATATAAATAAATAATATATATTATGTTCATATATGAATATAATGCATAAAAAAAATAATTTTTTGTTTTTAAATTTTCATTTATTTTAATTCTTACCCTCAGCTTTGGTATTCCTTTCGAATGCATCTAAATCAAGAACACTACATGAATTCATTAGACCAGCTATAGATGTAAAGAATCCAACATCTTTTTTTTCTTTTAAATGATTTAACATGCCCATTTGAATGTCTATATTACCACCACGTAATATAGCAATACCTAAATTTAATGTTGTCATTACCATTTCAGATGGTACACCTTTTGATGCTGAAATATGTAATAAAACCATTTCAGCAACACCACGATTTGATAATCGAGCTTGATGGAATAATAATTTTTGTTTTTCCATTTCTTGCTCCTATACATTGTTTTTTTTTGTTGGTATTTAATAAAGAAAAAAAAAAAAGAGAATATTAAATTTAATTTGAAATAATTGAAAAAAAAAAAATAGCTATATACATTAACCCCAATGCTATAATCTATTGGAAAGAAAATTCAAATTTTGAAAAAAAAAAATAGTTTTGATTTCGAATTTCATCAAAAATGAAATATATTTCTTTCAATAATTGAATTTTACGAATAATCGATTTAAAAATTTTGGAAGTTATTTCATTACTGTCATTGTCCTGCAATCGCATAAGTAGGGCATTGAAGGTTATTGGTTTGTATTCCAGTAGGATATATTCAACCGATTCATCAATCTACTTTTGTGTTTCCACTAACTTCACTAACCATTGTTATATATCTATGTGTGTGTGCAAGAAATTTAATTTCAAAATAAAAATGGAAATGAATGGTACATTTGAAGCCCATAAATTTTGGTAAACAGCAAATAAACACAAAGAATAAAAACTTTTTTGATTTCAATTTTTAAAATAAGAATAAACCGAACAGGTAATACAATTTTTTTTTTATCTTTCATTCTACTTCTTTTATTTGTTATTATCTATGTATTAGTGTGTGACGCCGGTTCAACCACTAAAATTTTGGTTAAATAATCCTTATACTTCGTGAGTATAAAAAATCCACTCTACAAGATTAGTTTGTGGCAAAAGGGGTATGAAACGTATGTTACGCATGGCGTTATCAATTTTCGTGGAATATAGACCATTTGAAAACAATTTGTTAACATTTAAAAATTGAATTTTGACACTAAAGACTTATTAGAGCGTACAAATTTATTTATGTACATTTGAAGCAGAGCGATTATTATTCTTCAATGGATTATCAGCATAGGGGTGATATATAATTTTATTTTATAACGGTTAGTATATTTTATGAGATTTTAATAAAGGTTCATGTTGCGTTCATCGATTTTTGTTCATTCGGTTTGGTTACAATGGAACTTTTAAAAATTTTTAAACAGTTAAAACAGCCTTAAAACATTAAAACAGTTATGTAATGCCTTAAATTCATATAATAGTAAAATTTTACTCCAACGCTAGAAAACAAGTTTTTATAAAAACCAAAAGCCTTAAATTCGTATTTTTCTATTTGGTTGGGTCTGAATTGACTTAAAAATGTAGATTCATGCATTTGCATCAAGTAAGATCGATACAATAAATATTCATTAATTATTGGTTGACATTTCAAAAAAACGTCAAAAAATTGATTAATTGACAGACATAATTCTATATTGCACATTTAACATAGCAACGAGAAACGTCTTATAATTATTGATTTATTTTTGTATTTACGGTTTCTAAGTGAGAGTTACTATTATAATAGTTCCAATACATTCGTGCATTTTAGGAACATATAATATTAATTTTTTCAACTATCTTTTGAAGTGGCATGATTTTTATCATACGATTTTATTGGAGTTATAAATATAGGCGTTTTTAAGGCAATAAAAGTGCAAAAATTCAGAATAAGAATTATCTTCTTTGTTGAATTTATTGCCAATTTAGTAAAAACTATGTTCTTTGACTAAAACGTAATAAAAACAATGAAACGAGAACAATCGAACGAAATATGTAACACAATACACAAAAAAATAAGTAGTGTGAGTACGGAAACGTCAAATTACTGATGTCAAATAATAATTATTAGATTATACCACAGTAGATTAAATTCACATTAATGCAACTATTTTATCCAGATCAAATTAAGTTGAGTATATTATTTGTGAATATTAACAGCAACACAATCAAGTCTAATTCTTTCTTAGTAAATACACGCTTCGGTTTCTTATTGCCTTTGACATAATCGTTTGTGTACCATATACTGGGTTCTGAATTTTGATGATTTCGAACTCACACATACTATCATTTGTTTATTTTGTCATTTAATATTTTTTTTAACAATAGAAACGCAACATGCACCATAATTTATATCTTACCATTAATTGTGCCATTGTTTTTGTAAATTTCTTTTATGGTTAGCAATAATTAATTTTTTTTTTTTGAAAAAAAAGTTATTAACAAAAGTTATAAATGTTATTTTATATAGTATGTTAATAAAAAACAAAAAAAAAAAAAAAAACAAAACAAAACATACAACTTACATGTATACTAGTTCCTTCTTCGCCACCTTCTTCCCCACCACCGCCTTCTTCATCTCCGCCCTCTTCTTCTTCTTCACCACACGATTTGGCAGCAATTTGGGCATAAGACATATACAATAAGTCTTCTTGTAATGCTCCACTTCTTTCTGTCATGGCGCCACGACAGAAAGTTGTTACCAATTGTGTTAGTGGATCCGGTTTACCTTCTTCTTCTTCCGGATCTTTTTTAGATTTTTCTGAATCCTCAAAGGATTGAGTTAAATCTTCAATTATAACCTCTTGACCAACATTTTCTTCTTGTAGCCAGAGTTCATGATATGTACGGGCAAAGATGTTGCAAGCGCGATGCCTTTAGAATATAAATTTTTTTTTGCAATTAGTTAAGATTTAAAATAAAATGTGGCAGAGGTTAGTTTTCAACTGTTAACAAAAACAAAAAACAAAAAAAGAGTAAAACAAAAATCAAAAACCAAAATTCAATCCATACATAATCAATTTTATTGAGTTAATACATATTATTATGTTAAATACTGTTCTTTGGTTATTTTACAATTATTATTTAATCACAGAATATTACAATTCAAATTAAAAACAAAAATATACTACCAATTATTAAAATTAATTGTTTTATCGATTTTTATTAGAAATTCTACAGTGCTACAGTAAATAATTCAGTGCCATACATTTTTATATAAAATTATTATAATATTATAAAATTACTTTAATAGCTTTAATATAGATTTTTATTTCGAATATTAAATACTTGATTGAATTTACAGGGTGTTTAAAGAAAGATTATCAATACTACTGGATGTTGACGTAAATAGAAATTGACAACAAAATGTCGTTTTAGCGATACGAAGTCTGTTTCACCTAAGAATTTATTAATATTTTGTTATAATTAAATTCATCATCATCATTGCCCTGTAACCCTATCCGGTGGGGCATAGAGCGGAATAAAATATGTGTATAATTTAATTCTAGACCAAACATTCAATTACCGTAATAAAATGGTACGGATCGAAAAAATTAATGTGTGGACAAATAAAGGCCTGAACATAATATTTCATTACTGCCAACGCAATTATAATTTTCAATTATAGTTCGGAAGTTAATCTACACTAGCGTTAGCAAATCAGTTCATTTTAACTAATTTAAATAATACTAGCAAATTGTTACTATGTACTTCGGAAACCCCAAATTGGAAATATATAAAATGGTAATGCGTACAGATTCGCTTTACAAATCATACAAAAGGACACTTTCCAATGGAAATTTACCTCATTCCTTCAGAAAGAAAATTTGTTGTCAAAGGACGCTAAAATCTGAAGGATAAATTATAATGTCAAACTCCATGAGTTGTGGAATGATGTGAATGTAGTAACGAAAATTAAAATCAAGATATTTCAGCGGCTTAGATCAACGTGGTTAGATCGAATGAAACAATTGCGCTAGCCAAGAGTATTTTTGAATTCAAAATTAAAAGTAAAAGATGTTGGAGTAGAGTAACTCAAACTATTGTGAAAGCTATAAGTTCAAGCTATTGTAATTCAAAGAAGCGTGAAACATTTTTCAAAATCCGAAATAAATTATCCATGTATTGGTATTTCATCCAACTCGGCATTGGCGTAAATAAAAGTGAATATTAAATTATGTTCAAGAGATATATGGCCTGTAATATCGTAATATGAACCGTAGGTAGGTAGTAGTGGCTGCCGACAGTACACCGACACACTTAGACCGGTGAGGTCCATTGTGATATAAATATGAACATATAAATACAGGTATATAAATACCGCCATAATTGAGTAATATGTACCGAAATATTTTGAATGTGGTAAGTCAAATTAAATCAACTGTTAAACTACAAAAATTAATACAATCAAAAGCTAGAAATTTTTTTTAAAACTAACGGGTTTTCTAACGGTTGTTTTTTTTTTTTTTGTATAAATAGCGGTTTTTTTTTGTATTGTCAAAATTTGAAAGGATTATTATAGTCTTTTAATAACATTCCACTTTTTTTTATTATCATTCACCTATACATGAGTAAAACATAGTTCAATGAAGTAAGATTAGCGAAGGGACGATAAGTCCAACTATAAAAATCCAACAATTCTCCTCTTCTTATAACTAAAATCTTTTATTCAACATAATTTTTGCATCAACTTTCATTTTCCCATATAAGTATTGATTACTGATTTTCTTTTGTACCACCCTGTATTAATAATTGAATTGCACATTCGATAACAGAATTAATTAAAAACAATTAATTGATGTTAATTCATTAAATATATAAATAATAACTATATATCAATAAATAAATTAAAATATATAATAGACAATTCCATTTGCCAGTACTTATTAAAATAAAATAAAACAAAAACCCAGCACAGCTTTTATGAGATAATAAAAATTAATTTCTTATTGTTTTTTTTTTTTTTAATATTTATTTTAGTCATGATCAAACGATATTATACTAAATTTATATCGTAAATTTCTCCTCTGTTTATCGTACATTTCATTTTCACTATATTATTATCGTGACGTATATGGAATCAATCAATTAAGAAAAAAAAAAAAAAAAATAAATAAAAAAAAGTTATTTGAAATTTCAATATGATAAAAAATAACAAAAAAAAAAAAAAAAAAAAATAATGAAGGCAAATGATTTAACACAACCTGCTCATTCTATAGAGATGTTTAGCTCTCAAGCAATTAATGGCAGCCTGACGTCTAGCTATCGACAGTACACCTCTCCAGTTTGTTTTCTTTTGTTGACGAACTGTCGCCTAAAAAATGAAAATAAGCCGAAGAAAAGCGAAAATTTGGACAAAAACAACAATTAGTTGAGATTAATTAATTATTCAAATGTGTAAAATGGTGGTAAAAAACGATATTAGTTGTTAAAATTAGTTAAACAAAAAAAAAAAAAAAAAAATGAAAATAGAAAATAGAAAACAAAATGAAACAAATAGAAAAATAATATTATTTAAAATTGAAAAATAAAGATGTTGAAAATTAATAACAACCCACAAAAACCATTAACACGTATTTACGTAATGTATATATGGTATACATTTTTGTATGTAAGCTAAAATTAAATCTCACTAACAAAATTATTAAAACAAACAAAACCTTTTTTTTTTAAAACTAAACTAAGAAAGAAAAAAAATAACAAGAAAAACAATTCTTGAATTATATTTGAACCTGGGAAGAGAGTGTAGCGACACCTGACGGAAACAAGCAATAACAGCACGTTTCCTTTGAATTGATACACAACTTCGGTAGACATTTTTACTTTGTTGTTGTGGATGGTCGATCTAAATATTAATTAAAATAAATAATATCCCCAAAAATAAAGTAGATTTAAAAAAAAAAAAAAACTAATAATAAGAAAAAAATCAAATTAAGTTAAAAATAAAAAGGAAAACAAAGCAAAACTGAATTAATATTAAAAAAAAAAAAACAATAATAATAATAAAAAATAATAAACATAAAAAGAGAAAAACAACTAGAATGAAAGATTTTTCATAACTGAAACAAAAGAAAGCGCGATTATAATGAGCTCATTGTCTTCTGTATTTTTTTCTGCATATTTTCATAGCTTAGATTTTAATTGTCTGCTTTTGAAATTCAAAGTATGTTGTATTGAATATGTATGATTCACACAATAATTTAAATTATTTGTGTACTTAAGATGTGCTTAAGTATTACATAGTAGACAAATAAGATGAAATTTTTCCAAACAGTTGTATACAGGGTTGTATCCCGTTGTCAAAGACAAATGATGCACTGAGTGATATTTTTGATTAAACTGAACAAACAACTTAATGGAAGGGAGGGAAGGGGTATATTTCTATGCGCTTCAGGGTTATAGAGACTGAAATATTTTTTAAATTTCAAAATGATTTTATAATATGTAGTTTGGTGCTTATAAAGCAAAAACCATATACGGTAAGACCGAAATCACTACAAAACTTATTACAAACCGCTTTTCAATTATTTTCAGCAATTAGCAAATTTCTCCTTTATTTTGATCACAATTACTGGATGTATTCACATATACATATAACAGCAGGCTATCAATATTTATTCAATCGAAAGTTATTAGGCCCTAAAGTTGAATATTATTAATTTTTTATAAATAAAATATAATTTGAAATTCGTGAATTAAAAAAATAACGTTTGATACCAAACGGGTAATCAAAACTGGTCGTACTCATTTATGTTTTATCGTATATGTTTGTAACATCATTTTGACAGTAATTTTAAAATTAAAAAAATCTTTCAAGTTTCAATAACTCTTCAACCACTGTAAAAATAAATGATGAATTAATACCTTTATCATGATTCTCGAATCGAATATGAGTCGAAGCGAATATGCTAGTCGAACGTTCGCATAAATGTGATCATAATTCGCGAATAAATTCATTCGCTGTGGAAAAGTCGTTGCTAATCTAACACTCGAAAATTAAATATTGAAAAGTAAATAAAAAGAAAGAAACTGTATTTTTTTGTGCTAATAAATTTCATAAACAAATTTAAAGATATATATTTTGAAATATAAACAAAAAAAAAAATTTTTTTTTTATTTTTGTTTTACGGTTGTCACCTAAATTTTTCATTCGCCAAATTGTCGAACGTATTTCATTCGCTTCGCTAATTATGATCGCATGACGGCGAATTTGCTTACTTATACGTTCGATTCGAGAATCATGATAAGGGTATAAGTTCAGTTGGGCTCCAGCTATCACCTAGTGCACGATTGACAATTGAAAATGAGATATCTTATATAACGTCGTAACTGATATATATAAAAAATATTCTTATATACAATTTTTTTTTTCATCGCAATTTACTAAGAACATGCAATTGCTATAACGCTTTTGAACGTAAACATTTACAAGCAGCTCTACAAGAAATGCATTGCTTACTCCATCCCTTCATATCCCAAACATAATTTGATTTTAGGTATAAAAAACATTAAACAAATCTAATTACCAAAATATGTTTTATAAATAACTGTAATACCGCAAAAAGTATAATATAAATACTAATATGAAAGAAAAAAAGTAAACAATAAGCTCTATAATCGCTAAAAAAAACATTTAAAGACTATTAATATAATATCAAGTAGAAAAAGATTCTATCTTTAAATACCAATAGTAGGTATTTACAAAAAGAAGATATTAACAAAGAAACATTAATCGATTCAATTTAAATTATTTGTTTCAACACGTTGATTTTCAGTGAAAAATAATGATAAGTATTTTTGTCCGGGTGATAGGAAGTGTTTGAGCTCATTACTATTGTGATTAAATATTTTAATTTTGCTACGAATGTCAAAGGCTGATAATGCAATAAAGGCTTGATGCAAGAAAAAGTACGAAGAACTGAAATAGTAAAATTGAAATACTCATGATAAAATCAACAACAAAATGGTGTTGTGACCAAACGTAATTCCAAAATTTGTTTAATTTGACAGGGTGTTTGACATTTCTTCCTCACCAACTAGAACTATAAGTATAGAAACTTCAATAATGCTCCTACGAAATTCAAATTAGTGAAAGCTATGTAATGGTACTAGATTAATAATCAAAGTATTGTCTTCTAATTTTATTGAAGCAAAGATTCAAACCAACTACAGATTTTCAATTAGACTCAGCATGTATCCGAACATCTATTTTGCAGTTTCCAGAATATTTTTCCAAAAAAATAAATATTTTTCAGAAAAAATCTATATTTTTTCAATTTGGTACGTACTGATGTATTGAAGGACATTTTATAAATCTTTTTCAACTCGGACAACGTGGGATCTCTGTTAGTAATTTTTTAATAATAATCTCTAGCAATTTTAATACCGCTTTGGGCAGAATAATGATTTTAAATGACTTTTTAAGTTAAGGGGTACAACGGGCTGATGATGGGGAGATGATTCTTATCTCCACCCTATTAATCAACCAAGTGGTTTTTAATTGCATTAAAATAAATAGGATTGAGATAATGCTCACTTGTAAAATACATTATGTTTGTTGAAAGAAAAAATAAAATATTTATTTATGCGCTACGATCCATTGAAAATCAACGTGTTTTAAGACTATAATATGTTTCTTTGTTAACTGTATAACTTATAAAAAAAAAAATAAAATAAAAATAAAATACAACAAAATCCAAATCATTTCTTACCATATGAAGACCATAAAGTACTTTGGCCATAGCAACAATACGATCAACTGTTTCTTGTGTTTTATCTTTTTTTTCACCTGTATTTGAACTTTTTTCAACTAAAGCATCTTCAATGATCTCCTCCTTTTTACCTAATTTTGAATATAAATAATGTTGCCATGACATTTCATCAGATGGATCTAATTTATCTGGTAATGTTAATTGATTTCGGGCAAATTCAACAACTTCATATTCAGCCATTTTTTTCAAATAACGATCTTTACAATGTTGTACAAGTTCTTGTTCACGACCAGCAAATAAATTTAAGCCAACTGGTAGCAAACGTTTAAGACAAGCTACCATTAAACTAGCTTGAACTTCCTTATCTTTATCACGTTTCTTATCACGACTCTTTTTCTTTTTTTTAACTTTACCACCACCACCGACTGGTGCACCTTCAGTTATATTTGCTGATCTTCTAGTTGCTGTTGGCATTATTAATGCCATATTATCAATTTCATTGGCTGAAATAAAGTTTTGTTCTTCTTTTAAGAAATACTGACTTTTTGACCATATATTAAATATATCAGCTATATAATTATATAATTCTTCAGCTTCTTTGACATTATCTTTAAGCCAATGATTTCTTTGTAAATCAACATATTTAATTAAAAGTGGATAGAAAGAGTATATATCTCTAACAAGTAAATTCCAATCTTCTTGTAATTGAGTTTCAACTTGTGATGTATCATCTGTTGCTGATTTAATAAAACCACGCATACTCTCCTCCTTATGGAACATATTTTCAGTACGTTTTTTAACACGTTCTGCTAACGGTAAAAATGGATCAAATAATAATTCTTCAGAGCTATTAATAATAATTTGTTGAGTGTAGGCAGCAATTCGTGTCATCCATGGTGCATTCTCATTACCAATATTCTTTTTAATCATTTTTAATACATTCTTTAATAGACCATTCATATGATCGGCAGTTACCATTGTTACATGATTACCACTTGTTGGACTAACATTATCTGGCCCTTGTGACCACCAAAATGGTAAATATGAGCAAAGAAGTGGTAAAACAACATCAATTATATGTGGACCATCATTATATGTTTTATCCGAATCAACGAATTGATCAACTTCTGAAAGAATTGCTTCTAAATTTGGCATTGCACTTTCCATTTTTACCATAATATCTTGAGCTTCTAATGAATGATCTGCAATTCGATTAAGCAAAGAGTATTGATTGTGTTTATTTAAGTGCGGTTCCAAATATGCAACTGGAAAACATGCACTGAAAGCTCCTAAACATGAACCGAGATTCTGAAAACAAAAAAAAATCAATGAATGACAATGAGAATTTTTATTTAGAAAGAAAAAACCTACTGGTTTGTGACGTTCTATTTCAGTTTTTAGATATTTTCTTTCATGAGTTAATGTTAAATCAGTTCCTAGTTGATATAAGGCTGCTAAAATTTTATATGAAGCAACTTGGATTTCGTCCACTAAAATTAAATTATTTTTATTGAAAAAAAATGATTATAAATTTTTATTTATTTAATAAACAGCGGACCTGCAGATAAATCTACAACTGCAGACAAATCTAGGCCAACTTCACTATAATAAAAATTTTCAAACTTACAAAGCAAATCACTGCCATAATCACATGCGGCTAAATGATCAAACATTGCAGTTAATATCGGTAAAATTACCATATTAACATAACCCAATGAAGTTGAAGTTTTTAAATGTGTCCCTCTCAGTTGACTGTATTTTCCCTCTTGTAAGTTATTTATTGTATTTATTAAATCATCGGCAGTGTTATTAAAGAATGTCAACATTGATGTTCGAATAAATTCAGGACAATTTTTAACTAAAGATTTTGCATCAATTCCTTTTACTAAAACTTGAAGACACCGAACGGTTATTCGTATATCAGGTCCGAAAGCTGTCAAACGATTACGTAGTAATGCTGCTAATTTACAAAATAGTGCAGCAACCATTTCTTTTTCCTTAAGCGATGCAGCACCCACATTATTTGTTGCTGTTGCAATTGCAATGAAATAATTACGATGTGTTGAAAAGTATTTCTCCATTAAAGGCAGTACAACTTTCGAAAAGAATTTAATATCTCGAGATGCTGTTTTAAATGATGTTCTACGACTAAATGTAGATGATGGTTTTAATATTTTCATGTTGATGGTAGCGCGATCCAAATATGCAATTAATTTTTCTAATAACGAATATGAAAAACGTAATTCTGGTGGAGCTTGTGCAATACCACCTTCTTCGATAGTTCCACCTTTTGTTGGCCTAAAATAATTAAAAACAATGTAAATATTCTTGGTTATTTGTAATTTATAATATTATGCACCTGTGCAATTTATATCCTTGATATTGAAGATATTTTAAGAATTCTTGAGAACGTTCACGATCTTTACGTTTTTCTTTGTCTGTTAACAAATCGTAGGGAACCAATTGAGGATGTATAACTCCACCGCATTTAGTTAATTCTTCACTCTTCTTTTTAGCCCAAATATCATGAGAATTTTCAGCTAAACGTTCTGCCATATTTTGCATTTCTCTGCTTAATGTCAAATTTGACATATCCACTGGATGGGGATTATAATTGAAGGCACTATCACTCTGAAAATTATCACTCTGGATTTGAAGTAACCGAAAGCATTTTGTTTTTTTTTTTTTGATTTTTTGGTTTGCCACACACACAGTTTATGAATTTTAGAATACAATGTTGTAATGGTAACGGGGTGTTTTTTTTTTTTTTTTTTTGTGGAATTAGATGGAAAATAATTGTTTTAGTAATTAAGAAGTGTTGGTTTCTAATATTTATGACAGTTAATTAAGAATTTGGTATATATATATATTGGAAAAGTTATTTATGAAACAATAAAATAAGGGAATTCACTTACAATTTGTGGTTTTGATTGTCTTCGGGTTGATCCACGATGTGATAATGATTGATCCATATCTTGATGTTCAATAGTCCAGCCAATTGCTAAAAGAGCTCTTAAACTTTCCCGAACTGGTTCTCTATATCTTTCTTTTTCATAATCATTTAACATATTGTATGGCTTCAATCTAGGATGATGTTTTTGTGAATCCGACCAATTATCACCATATGTCCAGCCAGCTTCTAATTTTCTACTTGCCCATGCATCATGATAATGTTCACTGAATTTCTGAACGATATTATTCAAATCGTTGTCTAAGTTAACATTAATTGTATCAATTGGCATTGGAATATATTGTGCTTGATCTGGATCGCCAGGTTGCCGACCATAGAAATCTTCATCAGTATTTTTCGTTAAACTGTAGTCTGGTGGTAAAGCACATCCAATTGCAATTAGACAAGGTAAAGCTTTTCCAAAAAGTTCAGGATCATAATCCATATTGCTTAAAGAATCAAAAATATTTGAGAAAAGCATCATTGTTAAACGTTTCTCTTCGTCCGAAGAAGCACCATAAGCTCCCTGACCCAGAGTAGAACCATAATATTTTGCACATCTTTCATAATGTAAGGTTAACAGCTGAAAAATTTTAAAAATGTATTTTTTATATATTTCTTAATTATTCAATTATTGCAGTTCAGCAACCTTAGTTTAAAATTTTTCGTTACTTCATATTGGAATGTGTTAAAAATGGCAAACGCTATGGCATTATGCAAATATGAAGTTGAAAAATTTTCAATCAAAATTGCTGTAATTATTTTTATAATAAAATTTACCCTTAATGCAACAGTTGTGTACTCGGACAATTTGGAAACGTCAACTGTTAATTTACGTAAAAGTTTTAATAACATAGCTGGTTGCATGCTACCTGTAAGTGTTACTAAGAAATCTGACACAGCCTCTCTTTGTCCTTTAGTTAACATTCGATTCTTTGATAATCTATATACAGTGTGTAAGGTAGCATCTAATAAACTAGCATAATTTTCAGCTTCATTATAAAATTTCGCATGTTTTATTAATAACGGTAAAATTGAATTTCCAATATAACGGTTCATTGATAGTGCCATATCACTTTCAGAACCATCACTTTTATCTAGCATTGTTGCTGTTCGTAAATCAGGTAAAAATGCTTCTTCTAATAATTTGAAAAATAAGTCTTGGGCTTCAATTCCATAAACTCTTTCTAAAAATAGTACAATACTTTGTTTGTTATTTGGTACTAAACCGGATGGCATATCAGATTTTGGTTTTTCTTCGCCTGGTGCCGTTTGTAATAAAGTAAAACGTAAGCTCAGGACTCCTTGAAGGTCCTCTAAGGGAACTAATGATCTCAAAATAGCTCTTGCCCGAAGAGATTCATTCTTTCCCAATTCAATGACGGATGCATCTGGAGCACATCTTCCTAATAAATCTACTAATGTACAGTAGAAATTTAAGATAGCCGCTCCAGTATCAATATAATCTTCATCATCCTCACTTTCTGGTAAAGGATGTGTAAAATTCAAACCGGCAATGGTACCTTCAGCTTCATCTTGTAGCTTACGTCGATCAGCAATACGTTCAGACATTTTATTTGCATCAACGATTGCTCTAAATAGACCTTCTCCTTCTCCTCTTAAGGCGGGCCCTAAGCATTCTGGACGTCGTATAAGAAGACGAATGACAAGGTTGGCATTTTCTTCAACACTTTCTCCATTAACCCAAACACAAAACCTGAGAAAATCTAAATAACGTTCACCTTCGACTGGATCCCAACCCAAATCTGGATAACCTTTTTCAACTAATTCTGAATTGCTTTGAAGACCGCAACGTGATAAGTAAACAGCTATTTTTTCTAAATAATGTTCACGTAAAGCTAGGGCCAATTCTGTGTTTTCCATTAAACTGGAGTATGCCACATCCAAAGGTGTAGATCCTCGTAAACTTGGACGAGACAATAGAATATTTGAGTTGTCTAATAAGAAATCAAAATGATCAAACATAGCTTTTTGATTTGCCCGACTTGTACGGCAAAAATAGCAAAGGAAACGACAACAACCAACAACCATTTCATGGGAAGTATCTTTTTCTTTTACTGGTTGTCCTTCACTATCACCTTGCACCGGTGCATCACTCTGAGCTTGTGCTCTACGACTAAGTGTATTAATCATAACATCCATTACATTTTCGTGTACTCTTAAAATACGAATTAAATCTGGATGCTGGAAGAATGTGTGATTATTAACAAGTTTCCATAATCTTTTTCGCATTAATTCTTCTTCTTCTTGACTCATTTGCACCGGTAACAAAGCTCTAATTTGACTTAAACCAATCCACATTTCAGCAACATCATTTCGTGTTGCACTATTTATTACGTAGGTTTTTTCTAATGCTCTAATCAGTTCTCCAACTGTATCGTATTGACGTACAAGAAGACTAAACATTTCTCTAATAAGTTTTGGATTTTCTATTTGAGAACTTTCAGCCCAATGTACAATTGTTTTGATTAAAACTTTTCGGAATACTTCTTCGGGAGTTTTCTTTTCTGGTTCAATAATTTCTTTAGGTCCCTCTTCTAACTCTTTGACAGCATTTATAAAATTATAAATTTTTGTTATTGGTCCTGGTTTAGTATTGTCATCAACAGTGGTAGCTTCTTCAGGTTCAGGTTCCTGAAGAGCACTTAATGATACTTTTTTCATTAAGCCATCATGGAAATCATACAAGGAGCCACGAATTTCAGTTCCGCAAGTACAATTTTCTTGATCATCGGGTTCCAAATTTTTGAAGCTTAAAATGGCATTCATTTGTTCTCTTGGTGGGCAACGGAATTCACGAGTTTTTTTTGCCGCAACTGCGCTCGGTAAATCTGATTGTTTAATTTCAATGTAACGTCTCAATTGATCTGATTGAAGATCACCAACGAAATCGTGTGAAAATGATATAATACTTTCAACACGATGACGTAATTGAATATCATATAAATGTTGTAGTAAATAACACATTTGCAATTTAGCGCCTTCAGCCATTTTCATTGTTAATAAGCCTTTGCGGTGCTCATCTTTACCTTCTGTAATTTGACAATAAAAAAAGTGGATTTAAAGAATTTCTTTATTTGCAATATTTTATCAATAACACCTTTATCAAATGTACTGTCCCAAGTTTCTGGATCGACCATTATTAAAAGTTTCTGAACATCGTCGTCAGTTAAAACTCCAACGAGAAGCAAGCGATCCGTTAGTTTAATAATTGGCCTATAAAAAGTTAATTATTAGATTTTCTATTATAATTTTTAAGAATTCTGAATCACTTACAAGAATAAATTTTCATTTGACCAACCAATTGGATCTCTGTTATGAACTTGGTTAACTTCAACAGCTTCATTAAGTGCCTCCATAACAAATTCTTTAACTTCTTCAAGGGGAAATTGAGGTGAGTACAGTTGATCAATTGATGGAATTGGTTCACTGCAAGGATTCGGAGCTGCTAGTTGGGTACTCGATTGATTGAAAGGAGTAGGTACAATAGGACTGTTTGGATGTGAATACCAATACAAATCATGCACACAACATCCATTATAATTTAGTGTTGCGCCAACGTGTTTACAATTACATTAACACAATATATATTTGTGTGGGTGTGTTAAATTAAATGAAAATATCAGTGTGCCAATAGTTGTTGTTTTTGTTTTTAAGGTGTGTATGTAAGGAATATGTGAAATCCATCGAAACAATTCATGCACACAGGAGCACAAATAAGTAAAGAAAGAAATTAGTTAAGGTATATGTAATTTTGTGTGAGAGCTATGTGTGAAATTGCTACTAACTAGTGTTATTATGAAAAGGTTTAGAATAAAGCTTTGGTTAAAATAATAATAATAAGAGAAGAAACAAAACCAAGAGTTTTGGTTCACAGTTCGAATATTTAAATTCTTCCCCCCCTCATTATAACACACGTTATAATAAGTTTTCCCAAAATTCATAAACAAAAAAACTATTCTAAAACATTATAATGACTTACGCTATTTCCGTCATTCTCAATTGCGGTCGTACTGATTCCATTTGAAATGATCTTAATGAATGACACATCTCCTCATCACCATAAAGATCCTTCAATTCAGATCCTAAAGGAATAATAAATTCATTTTTACATACTTCCATTGTTAATGCATGCGATTCTAAATGCAAGCAAATCAATAGATCATAAAATCCTTGACGCAACGATCCGCTCATATATTGAGACTTAATGGCATACAACAGTTGTTTTTGATCAACATGTTGACATAGAGCATGAGCAGCTCTGTAATTTGATTGAAAGCATAAAGCCGCATACAATGTTAGCGTATGGGAATGGAATGATAATAATTTGTCCATTTCAATTAATTCCAAAATATCAATACAACGATCTTCTTCTGGAATATGTAATGCTAACATTGAAACTGGATCTTCGCAAAGCATTGACCAACCGCGAATATCAGATAATTTTAGAGCATGTACTTGTAACGCTTGATTTGGTACACGTGCCCATTGATTTGGTTTTAAACATTGAACCTTTAATCTTGGTGGCATCTGAGGACTAATATGTTTATCACTTGTTGGTAAAACTGCAGCTGACAATGGCAGAGTTGTAGGTGTTCTACCCAATTCAATTTGTAAAATTTCTTTACTTGTTGCTTCAACAAATATAGCTGGAAATAGTTTTGAATCTGGTTCCATAAGCCAATGATGTGATGTTTCTTTTCCTTCGCACGTAAAACGTATAGTACCAGTTGCGGTATCTACAAAACATCCAACGAACATACCCTGTGAAGCACCTTTACCTGAAGCATCTTGTGTAACTTCATTGAAAAGTTCATCTGCTCTAACCATATAACAACTTTGATGATCAATTTTAGCTAAAGCATCACCATAATCATCTTCCAGAACAACAGATGCTGTTTTAACTTTAGTTTTATTGAATTCTGTGCTATGCAAATGATATTGTGTTGTTACCCAACCAACATAGACATGAGTGGGATCTTGACCAGGGAATATTCGAACACCATAAAAATATTCATTAATCAATTTGAGGCATTCAGCATCAAACATTTCTGTACCAGATGTTTCAACACCATTTCCTCCACCCAAATTACCACCAGATAATGTAGATTGTTTTGGACGATCGGGAACCTGTGGAGGTTGAACACGCATATCGGCCTAAAAATTTTGAAAATATTTAAATATTTGAGGATAAAAAAGGAAAAAAAAAATTGTGCGTTTCCAGCAGTTTTTGGAAATTTATCTTACATTTGAAACCAAAACGGATGGAGCACCTCTAGTGGTCAATTGGGACTGAATTACATTTCTTCCATGTGCTTAAGATGTAAAAAGAGAAAATAGTTTTTTTTTGTTTTGAAAATATTTCTATTTGAAAAAAAAGTTTTTTCTCTTTTTTTTTTATTGTTAGTTTTTTTTGCTTTAATTTCTATCTTAAGGCTGGTGTGAGTTTTCTTGTCGAACTTACCCACAGTATTTCTTCTCTCAAGTGACACTTCAGGTGCTCTACCATTTGATTTCTCTTTACTTTGATCCCGAGACTTTTTCGAAAAGAATCGGAATGGACTTCGACCACGTTGTTTTTTTTTGTCATCCATTCCCTCATCACCGCTCATATTCAATTGTGATGCAGAACCATGCAATTGATCATCCTCAAAAGTTATATTTCTTGTAAGTGAACTTTTACGCTGTGGTCGTGTTGGTTGTCGCATCATACTTTCTTCAGCTTCTGCAGTATCATCATAGGTGCGATGTAATCCTTTGATATCACTCATTGTAAATCCACTCTTCATAATGTGATCTAAATGTGGTGCACCTTGAGGTTGATGTGTTGGTGTTGACATTATTTCTGCTTCAGCCATAAGTCGATGTTGTCGAATTTTAATTTCTTTCCAACGACGACTTTTTTCATTTTCACTAATATTTAATTTGGATAATTTTTGTAATTTCAAAACACAAACCAATTTGGGTTAAGACTTTTAGGGCTAAAAAATGAATACTTACTCAATGAATGTACTTGCACAAGTTACCGGTAAAGATAATCTTAAAAATTCCCAATTAGCTTTTTCCATTGTTTCAAATGTATTATGGGATATTTTTAAATGTGGTGGACTATCAGCACCACCTGGTATTCTAGTGACATCAATTGGACAACCAGGAATTTCTTCTGTATTATCAAAAATCGGTTGATCTTTTGTATACCAATGAGTTACACCACGACGCATATTTCTACAAATATTTAATTTAGGAATTTTTTACTCAAATTTAAAACTATATTTTGGTATAGATACTAACACACAGAATGGTTCATAACCCTCTTGTAAACCACAAACTGTAAAATATTTCAAAGAATCAACATCTTGGCCATAAATTACGCGGGCTTTTTGTCCAACCTATATGAAAACCGTTATCATGAAAATTGAATAGCAATTTCAATAAATTTATTTGAAATTTATATTTTACGTACACCTAAAGTACAAGCTGGAACAAAACCGACATCATCTGCTTGTACATCAGCAAATGTTGTTTCACCACCAAGGGCATCCATCAATAATTCACCATTTAAGGAGAAACCTAGATTCATTCAAATAGAGTAGTAATTTAAGTTTTAGTATCAGTTTAATTTGATTTGAGCAGATTTTGTTATGGAAGCAATTCATGCAAGTCATGCGAATAATATTGTTAATAGATTTAAATTTAAAAATTCGAATTTTAGTTTGAAGCTATCAGAATACAAGGAATAGAATTCTTTTATGTTATTTGTTATTAAAAAAAAATTTAAATTTAGAGCGATATAAAAAAATATTTAAAACTAAGTAAAATTTTTTTAATTATTTTAGTATTTAAAAATTTATTATTTAATATTATGCTATAAAAAAAGTTAAAAGAAAAAAAAAAAAAATATAGAAAACAACCGTTAAATTGGAGATGTGACAGGAAGTGAGTGACATTTAGAATTTTTTCATGCAAACAAAATTCTTAAAACCTAAATAAATAGTGTACAAAATATTTTTGTTTTTCATATCACACAGTAGAGTATACAATATAGAAAGTAAAAAGTGAAATTTTACAGTTTAAATTAGAAGTTGTGTTGTCTTGATTACTATTAGGTATATTTGATTTGTTTTTATTTTTAATATCAAATAAATTTGTGTAAAATTGATTATTTGATATTTACGTTTTAGGGTAAAAGTGATTTCGAAATTTTTTATTTCATTACATAAAATGCAATTTAAAAACTAAATAAAAATTTAAATAACTACAAAATTTGAGAAAGATGTCCAGTTGCTTTTATAAATTAAAAAAAAAAAAAAAAACGAAAAAGCTGAATAACTCAATAATCTGCCCGATTTTTCAATAATTACAACACATATGCACATTTGTAAGTATATTTTTATCCATAACTAAATTCTATTTTGTTTCATATGCCATTCAGTTTTCAATTTTCAATATAAAAACTTCTATTTTGACTTTAAATTTTGGTTAAAATTTTGACAGTTTTCACTTTTTATTGTTGATAAATTTTTACTAAAAATATAGTCAGTGACGTATAAACCAAAATTAGAATTCAGCCAATGGATCGTTATGTTATTAAGAATAGAACAGATTAATGCAAGAATATTAAATATATATGTATATAATAGGTATATATACAATATATATATTTATATATTTTTATTGATTTTTGGGAAAATTTTGCAGGGGAAAAAAAATAAAATTTTCAAAATAAGAAAAAAAAATTACAAAGAAAATAATAAAAATTTTTGCAACAACAAATTTCAAGTTGAACTATAATTGGCTTAAATTAACTTAACGGTCCAATTGAATACAATTAAACTGCCCATAATTGACTTCTAAGCTCTACGCTTTCGTTGACTTTTTGTTGATTTTGAGTTGTACGATATTTATTGTACAAAGTTAAGTGAATTTACAAAAAATATTTCAGTAGTTTTCATTGAAGTAATTAAAATATTTTTGCACGAAAATATTAATAGCGCTTGTTACGCATTTCGTATCTTCGTATTTCGTCAAAGCCAATTTTGGGTGAAAAGTAAATTTGTAAATTTTGTATTTTTCATTTCGTAAATTCGTAATAACAGCTGATATCTGATGTCTGTTTAAATTTGATTTTCAATTTTAATTATGGTTGTGTTGTTATTAGAATTTAATTATTTTTAATTGGTAATATTTTGTGCTTTAAATATAACTATTTTAAATTTGAAATTTTGAAATGGAAACAACACAAATTAAGACGCGTAAGATGCGTAATAAAATATGGTCCTTCACGGAGGAATCCATGCTTCTATAAAACATCTCAAAAGCAAATACAAATATTTATTTTAATTTATTTTTTATTTTTCTTTTTTTATAAAAATTTTACTTACACATTTAAATTTAGTTTTTATTTTTAATTTTAAATGTTTAAGGTTGTGAAGAAAAAATTAATTTGATTAATATTTTGTTGATAAGTTGTATTTGTTTTTGTTTATTATTGATATTTGACATTAACTGTCAACAATACGAAGATACGAAGATACTAAATGAAAATTAAATAGCTCAGAGGCTTCTTGTTTTTCTTTCGTAAATTTACGATTTCGTATTTTATCATCCGTTCGTTTATAAAGCTTTGTATGAAAGTGTAGCAAACATTTTTGGTTTTTTTGTATGAAGTGTAGCAAACTAGCGTTATAAAAGAACCAAAATAATACGAATCGTAAATTTACGAAATTGCGTGACGGGCACTAATATTTTTTAATGGAAATTCGTCAATTATATCTATAATCTTTTATATTTTTAATAATAATAATAATATTAATAATAATTCTTTATTTCATTTATAAACTTATGAGTACAATTTCTACATATATATTATAAATAGAATATTATGAAGGTAATTTTTTTCAAAAACAACGAAATTTTTTGACTGATTATGGACATAACCTACGTTATGAAATTTATATAAGTTTACTGAAGTCTATTATAGGTAGTAGAGAGTTTTGTTAACTTTTGCTATTTTTCTGTAATTCACACTTAAGCCAATTGTATTTCAACCTTTAATAAAAATATAATTATTAGGGCCAGCTTAGTTTAAAATTTTTGTGTTTTCATTTTTCGGAGAGCATTTTTAATTCATCATGAAAAATATTATTGCGTAACATTCGAAGTATGGTCAGTTATAGTCAATTTAGAAAAAAAATGTGTAAATTTTGTTAAAATATATTTCTTAATATTTTATATGTAGGTTTGAGAAAGTGGATAATTTTTTTCAAATTAATCTCAAATTCGAGTGACATTCAATATAGTTGCCAAAATTTTGAATTTGGCTGACAGTTATAGTAGTATAAGAATATTTTTCGTAGCGTTTTGCCGGCCCTGATAATTAGTGAACATTTTTAAAATAAGGAAATTTTAAGTACAAAATATTAAAAAATTAAAAGTATTTGTATTTTTGC
Source organism: Argyra leucocephala (assembly GCA_963942445.1). Classification (NCBI taxonomy): domain Eukaryota; kingdom Metazoa; phylum Arthropoda; class Insecta; order Diptera; family Dolichopodidae; genus Argyra; species Argyra leucocephala. Next base: position 2,889,113 of record OZ012681.1, read on the forward strand.
TGACTTGTCTTTTACTAAATTCTTACTAATTGTATGATCAGCGACATCTAAGAATACACCTATAATATCGCCAGGTGTCCATTGTTTTCCAAATGATTCTGATGCCCCACAAGATACTTTTTCTTCCTAATTATGTGTTTTAAAGTGGTTGTGTTTTTTGTTTTGTTAATATTTTTTTTATTGTTGTTTGTTTGTGTCATTTGAATGTATATATATATATATATATATATATATATATTTTTTAAATTATTTTGTATTGAAATTATAGAAATAATAAAGTAAGAGAGAAAATTTTTTCAATAGAAAGACTAAAATTTAATATGAAAATAAATATAACAGTAAATGAAGAAAATAAAAATAAAAACTATATAAAAAAGTTTCACGATCTAAAGTTATTTTTGAATTTTGAATGTTTTTTATATCTAATTATGACAGTTTGACACTTAATTTAAATTTTTATTAGCATATGAAGAAAATAAGGCGGAGGAATGGCTAATTTACTACAAAATATGATTTTCTTCACCCACTGCTCTCTTAAATCGAGTTCTGGATTTTTAGTTTTTTCTTAGTCGTCTTTAATACAATGGGTCCATAATGATCTCTTTTTTTTATTTTCAGACTATGAAAGATCTAATATCTTTAACCGGTTTTATGCAGATACTTGCCACTTGGCAGACACAATCGCATAAAATAGATTTTCCTTGTTGATTTTCATTAGCATATTTTCATTTTATTGTAAGCGTTAAGCAAACTAAATACCCAATCAATTTCGCGGAATAATGAAAAAAAGGTTTTACAACGCCTTTGAACTTCGGTACCGTCTGTGGCAGGCATTTTCATTATATTTTGGATATGAAATATTTTCGTTTCATCAGCTGAAGAGAAGGGGTCCAGAAGCGCAGATAATAGTGACATTGACAAGTCAGGATTAAGATCTACGTGATCTGTTGGCCACCTTCTAAGTAAGTATATAAGTAAAATAATAGGAAATAAATAACAGTATTATCGCAGATAATTTTAAACATAAAAAAATAATTAAGATTAGCTGGCTAAAAATAATATTTCCAGGTTAGCGGAATCTTTATGATCATGAAACTTTTTTATTTCTATTAAATAAGTATACTGTATAAGAAGTTGAGACCTTTTGAAACATACAACAACAGTTGAAAACAATGATGAACATTTATATAGACATGGTGTTCCAAAACATTTTTACTGACACTCATTGAAAATAAATTAAATTGGTTTTTTTTTTTTAACGGTTTGAGTTCTAAGCACGTTAATACCGCTTAAAGCGAAAACAGTTTATTTTTTTTCTGCTAATATACAATTTAGAAGGCAGTTCAGTGAAACATTAGAAAATAAATTTTATAGAACGAAATTTTTTTTTTTTTTTAAATTTTTCTTATAAATATTTTTAAATAGAAACAAATCCAGAACAATAAAAATAATTAAAAGAATAAAACAGAACAAATTAAGAACTGTGCCCTTACTGATAGTTTGATCTTTAACATCAATAAAACAACCAATAACATCACCAGCTTCATGACGAACACCAAAATGTTCCACTGAGCCTGCATGAATTTTTGATACCTAATTTTTGTTTTTTTTTAAAAATAATTTTCAAATTTTTAATTTGTAATTACAAAAAAAAAAAAAAAAAAAATAATAAAAAAAAGAAATAAATTTTTGTATAAAAAATTTCAATAAAACTTCTCCTGAACATTTCTAAATTTCAATTTTCAATGTTACGTAATATTATAACCTTTTCTATTTGAATAATTTTCAAAAATTTAATTTCTTACTTACATTATAACCATCAAATGCCCAACTGCTTTCATCACTTCCTAGCATTCCACCTGGAAGACAATCAGCACGTGCCCAACCAACTCTCATTGGTCCAGCAGTCAATACTTCAAATTCAAAATACCATTTACCAGATGTAACTGCATAATTTCGTTCGACTCTGTATGTTCGAAAAGCAGCAAATTTTAATCGTAATGCTTCAGCTAATAATGCTTCGTTTCCTTCACCAGTTGGCGGATCCAAATTATAACCATAAACAAGTAATGTTCTAACCGTTTCTGAAGCAGTATCTCGATTTGCTTTCTTAATAGCTTCATCAACTTTTGAATATGGAACTAAATGTGGACTTCTATGATTTTCGGCATCTTCACTCAAACCATATGTCCAAGTTTGTTGTATACGCTCTTTTGCCCAAAGATTATGTGTATTTTCAGCCAATTGATCAACTAATTCCTCTAATTTTGGTGTTAATGTAACAGCACTTAAATCTAATGGTGCTGGCTTATAACCATTTCCTTGCATAAAAGGTTCATTAGGAAGACGTATTGGTCTAATTCTTGCCGGTGGCTTATCCATTGTAATGTAATAGCCTAAAGCAATTATTGTTTTTAAAGTTTGTACAGCCAATTGATTATCATATCGTTGTTCAGCTGGTGGTAAATTTTCAAAATGAGTTAAACATGGATGAATTCTATGTAAATCATCTCTTCTTTCACCCCATGTCCATCCCGCTTCAATTTTATTTAATGCCCACATTTCATGAATATTTTCAGCTAGCTTTTCTTTAATTTGATCCACTGATGATGGTAAAAGTACCCCCGATGTATCAACAGGATTTGGAACAAATGCGGTATCATCTTCAACAAGCCAAGGGCCAGCCAGTACACCTTTATTCAAATTACCAAAATAAAAACATGGATCTAAACTGAGAACTTGATGTGGCATTAAACATTGTACCAATGGAGAATATCCTAATGGTGGTACAAATTTTAAACGTCCATGATCACCACTGAATAAGAAGCGACAACTCAATTTTGAAGAACAACTCATTACGGGGAAAAACATACCATCCAAATTGAAATCTCTAAAGCTGCCATGAACTTTTTCACCATTAAATGTAAAATTAATAATGGGAACGCTTAAATCAAGTGCAACACCAATAACATCACCTTTTCTAATAAATGGTTCATCGGGAATTTGTTCTACAACTTGTGTTTTACGACCACCTGTCCACAAATAAACACCATCAAAACCGAAAGAATATAAATCATCACCAACACCATTTCCACCCCATTTTTTGCCACCACCAGGATATGGAACATAACCGGTGGTATTTGCCCAACCAATACGTAAATGTGGCATCATATGTGTAGTTTGTTCAATATGATCCATTGTAATTTCAAAATACCATTTTTGGTACATAGCTGATCCTTCAACTCGTCCAACAAATATATTTGGTCGAATACTAAAAGTTCGATAAATTTATAATTGAAAAATGAATTATTTAAAAAAAATTTTTTTTAATAATTTACCTAGCCACATGATCTACAAGTTGAGTTTGAAGTAATAAATTTTTGCCAGGCAATAGATAATCACAAATATTATTTTGTGAGGATCTAACTGCAACACCATTACCAACACACAATGAACATAATACATCCAGAACTTTAGGATCACGTCCATGTTTTTCTAAGAGTGATATAATAACTTTGATATGTTCATCTCTCATCATATTCAAAGCTTCTGGGGAATCGATAAGAACACAATGAAGTACATCTAACATTCCGGAACCTTCACTTGATGCTTGAGATCCCAATCGAGAAAAAAGCCAATTAAGACGATTGCTATTTGCAAATTGTGCACAATTTGTATGATTGCCCTTAATAATTGCAGCCAAAAGCTGATAAAGATAGGTAGAAATCAAATCCCAACTTTGACCAGTTTCATCGCCAGCCAAAAAACTAGCAAGAAATCCTTGTGATGTTATCACATTAATTTTATCAATTGCTTCTAAGATTAAATTAAGAACACCTTCTTCTTGAAAAAGATCTTGACGATTACGAAGTGCTCTAAATCGATTTTGTTTTTCCTCATGTTCTGGTAAATTAAGTTAAGGTCAGCCAAATTTGATTATTTTAACCAAAATATTTTTTCAACTTACCCATATCTTCATCGGGTTGTGAAAAATAATTAATTAAATCTTCTAAGCACATAACCATTTCATTTAAATTGACACTATGAAAGAATAGTGAATGACGTCGATTTGATTGTAATGTTTCAAGGCCACTAAAAAAATATTATTTTGTTTTTATATAATTAGAAAAAATTTAATTAAACAAAATTTTTTATTATTAATTTATTACGTAATAAATTGAGTAAATAGACTGCTACATTTCCTAATTACACGTGCAGTTTTTGATTCTTCTTCTTGGGATCGTGAAAAATCCAAGCAATCATCCATTTTACCTTCTTCGTGTAACATTGCTTGTTTCTCTTCTACTTTACCAACACCTTTCATTTTACGTTCAAAACTTTTGTAACTAAGCCATAGCCCAGATTCACAATGCTGTACTATTACTGTTGTATCACCATATTTAATAATAGCTGTACCAATTATTTCAAGATCTTTATCTTCAAGAACAACTTTTTGATCATCTTTTTCTTGACGTAAACAAAATGTTGAAACAGCAATTGATGCTTCTTCTCGTCTTAACTGTAATTAATTTATTTTTTAATATATATATATATATAGAATCGGTATTGGGTTGAATTGTTATTAATTTTGCACTTACCAGTATTAATTCATTATTTTCATTAACAGCTAAATAACGACCTGTTGTGATATGTCTAATTCTCATTGGATGAAACCAGTTTATAAAACCTCCAGTCCATTTTGTTCTAGCTAATTCTAAACGCCATAAAGATCTAGCTTGTGACATTACAGAACCACCCTCATATACGACAATACTGTTTGTTATAAAACAAAAAAATTAAAAATGTAAGTTTTAAACAATTAGAATTTTAGGAAAATTACTTTTGTCCAGGTTCTCTACTCCATGTACTCGGTATTGTAAGACATTCATCACCACCATGAAAAAAACGTAAAACATCACCACCAAATACATAACCAACATATTTAACTCTTGAAATACCAGTTCCATATGGTTGTACGGACCAGTGGGTAACATGAAAACTGGCATTTACAATTGATTGTTCATTTTCTTTTGTTGTATGCTGTACAATTAAAAAATAACGGTTTTTAATTTATGAATTCAGATTTAAAAATATATATATATATTATATATATATATTTTATAAATTTTACTATTTTAATATCTCTTACCAAATAACGTTCTGTTGCAACAGATACCAAAATTAAATCATCACCGACACGAACTTTTTCACCTTCAGATCTTTGTTTACTAGCTGGATGTACAGTCCACCAACATGCTTCACCTTGACTATGTTCTTGAAGACCAACATCAAATGATAATTTGTCATTGGATGAAGATGTAGAAAGACATGCCAAATACTTTGAAAAAATAATGAAAATCAAATTTCAATTCAAATTCAAGTTTTATAAAATAAATTTAAATTTACCATATCACTATTGTGATGCCTCAAAAGAATAGCATTACCATATAAAAGTGTTCTATGTCCTGAACCAGTTCCTTTACCCTATATTTTTTTTTTTTTGATTTTTAATTTGTTGAAATAATAAAAATGAAATTTAAATCGATTAGAACCAGTTTGAAATACGAATTTTTAAAAGCAGTAAAATTGTTAAACTACATACATATATACATACATATATACTAAAAAAATTTACAACATATATGTAAGTATATAAAATATTGGTGCTACACATATATACATACGTAATATGTGCCTAAAAGTTTCTAGAAAAATACTAGAAATTTAATATTAGTTTCCTTTGTGGGAACTAAGCGTCAAATCATAGTCTTTTCATAAACTGTTGAGCTAAGATTTTGAGTGGACTGTGATTTTAGGGAAAACTAATAATAAGCGACTCATTCAAAGTTCACAAATAAAAATTGAAATAAAAGTGAAAAGGGATTGTTTCGAAAACAGAAAAAAATATGTACATAATAAATTTGAAATTTTTGAAAGCTGGCATTTTAAGCTAGTTTTAATAGTAACTGTTTTCTAATTAAGCGTTTTTGATTAAGCGTTAATTTAATTTGCGCCTAATGGCCAATGATGAGGTTACAGGACAAATGATGTTGATAAATTAATTATGCTCTTTCTTTATGATAATAAAATTAAGTGACAAGTAAATTAATTTTTTTTTTTTTTAAATATTTATGAAAATTGGAGAGTTTTTGGAAAAATTCCAAATCGAAATTTGCGATGGGATGTAAGTTTTATAAAATTACACATATATATGCATAAACTATGTTTATGTCAAAATTAGAGTATTGTTGACGCTTTGAATTGTTGATATGAGGATATGAAAATTGTTAAGTAAAATTGTTATCAACAACATCAGCTGACAAATACAAACTTTCAACTGCCTTGAATCTTTTGCGCATTAAGATAGGAAGGCAATTTAAAGAAGAGCATTCAATTATTATATTATGTACAAGCAAGCAAATCAAAAATTAAATTTTAGCTTTTATTGCATGATCTAGAATTAAATTACGAGTTTTTAAACTGATGTAGCATTGTTGTGCAAATTAAATCTGCAAAGCAATAGCGATAATGTTAGCTTCAACTATACTATAAATACTATAAATTCTCATGCTTATTATTACATTGATATATAATTGATAAAAAGCATTAAAACACCTATACATATATATAGAAAAAAAAAAAAACAAATAAAAAAAATAAACCAACAATAATTTCTACGGGTAGTCTACATAAAACTATTTGAAGAAGCTTAGATTAGTTATATAAAATAATCCTCTGCAAAATGGTATCTCTACAAAAAAAAAAAAAACTATAATTTAAACTTAAAATATGGAATAAAAACAGGAAAAAAAAATAATAAAAGAGTAAAAAAAAAACTAAAATAATAATCAAAATAGAAAAAAAAAATTAAATAAAATTTTTCTACAAAACCTGTATGTGAATTGTAACTGTACTTGAACTGTAAATATTAATTTCTGATATTAAAACATATTTTAGAACTCTACGTTACACATAAGTTAAACAAAAACGGATTGTTTTCAAACGATTAACAACTTATTATTATTAAATTAATAATTTACCGCTCACATCAAATCAACTCAAATATGGAGTTACTTGTGATGTTACTGGTGATGTTAGGTCGTAAATTAACCGCTAACAATTTGATTTAATTCACGGTATAAAAGAATCAAATTTTGAGTAGATTCAACTTTCACCGAGTTCGTTTACAGTTAATAGTTAATCTATATTTGAATTGAGTCGAAATTTGGAAATAATTAATATTACAAAAAGGTGAAGTTAACCAATTCATCAATTGAAGTGTTTTACAAAACTTAGTATTGTTATCAAATATGGTTTGTAATATAATATGCCTATTGGTACATAATGTATAGTAATTATATCATCTATTTTATATAATTATTATTACTCAGAAGATCCTGGGTTCAAATTTAGCTCAAGGTATGATTTTAACTATTGAAATATTGTTCCAATGTTTGTATTTATGATTCGGGGATTCTTAATTGATTTTTGCCAGTGATAAAGGGGAATTTAGTATGATTTGGTGACAACGTTCCCTCTAATTTTTTATTTAGCTGAGCAAAAGAAAAATAAATTGCGTTATGTTTAAAAATTTAAACAAAAATTTGGTAAATTAGATATTTTATTAAAAAAATAAAGTTTTTTATTGCAGTTTTTTATTGTTTTTGAATTTTTTTATTAATTACATATTATATTATTTTTTATATTATTTATCTTTGCTTTTCTTCGAGTAATGGTATACTTAATCCAAGTTAATAATATTTTGCGCCAGTAAGCGTGACTTTATTCTTATTAAGTTATACCCAAACTATTTACCTCCAACCTATTTCTAAATTTTGTTTTAATCAAATTTATCAGGCTAAATCCTCTTTGACAATCAGCACTCGACGCTTGAAAGGTTCCACAGATATCATACAAAATTTTTATATTTTGAAAATTATCTTTACGAAGAACCAATTGAAATAGATCATTGAAATTGCGACTATTGTTTTTGAATTTTTCCGTAAATAAATATTTTAAATCTTTATACTTATCCATTATTATTTTATTATCCATGTTTGGGATGATATTTCCATATTTCAAAATTAATGTTTTTAATTTTTCATTGCCATAATTAAAATCAGATGTAGCGTTTTGATTAAAGCAATCTAAAGGTACATGTCAGCATCAGGGAATCTTTTATAGAAATGGTAGCACAACTTTTCAACAAATAAAACTATTCCAGATGACATTTTCATATTATTATCTTCAACAATTTTTTGCACATCTTTATTCCAATAAATTATATCTTCAAGATACCGACTTCTTAATTTTGTGATCATCGATTTAGAATATTGATGCGCCTCCATAGGTGACAAAACACTTTTTTGTAAATATTTTGATAATTTTGTTAATTCAGTAAAAACATCATTTAATGCAATCAATGTTATACGATTTACATTATTTTCAAAGCTGTTAAGCAATATTTTGCGGTTGGATCAACTGAATTGGAACTATCAATATTTTCTTTGCGATATTCTATTAAGACATCAAAACTGCACAATCCATTAGACTTGCCATTTCTTCAAAATTATGTTTTCTAATAGATGAACAATGGAACATGGTATGTACTTGGGAAACCTTCTACCTCTGGGAAATAAGAGGTATACCCTTCCAGGCATCATCGATTCTCAAATCCTCTCTATGTGCCAGACAATGCTAAAGTATTGTATTATACCAGCAAAAACAGTTTTGTAATTAAAATTAAAGCAGTATTAACATTTTGTGAATGGAAATATCAGTGTTTTAATGGAATTGCAATGGAAGGAAGCATTGGAATGGTGTTATTCTTATTTCATTTAATATTTCTTGTTGGATAACGTGGTTGATAAGCTCAACGAATTCAAAAGCATAATTTTTATTCCTCCAATTTTCTGGAATCTCTACATATTGTGAAAAATTATTGTTTATTTCTTGGACTGAGTTCATTGAAACATTCATTTTAATGGCAAGAACAACATTATTTATTAAAATGTTGATGTTATCTTTACCAGCTTTTGTTTTACAAATCCATAACAATTTGCACAGCCCAGTTGCCTATTTGCAACTAAGGAATTATTTATTTGAATTTTTGAATTTTTTATTTAAAAAAAAATTCTTGGAACTTTTTTTTATATATTAAAATATTAACAAGCAAATTTTTAATGCGCAATTCACGTGCGCAATTCACGTGCGCAATTCACGTGCGCACGTGCGCAGCTTAGAGGGAACGTTGTTTGGTGATGATGATTAATAGAAGTAGTGGGTAATGGTTAGTAAGGAATTATCATAAAAGTTAAATAAATGGGTTGTGGTTTGATTAGAAATAATCCCTAATGAATTTTCATTAGTAAAAATTAAGGGATTTAATATAATTAAGTAGTGATGAACATTAATGAAACTGGTATTTAGTAACGGTTAGTAAGGAATTATTTTAAAGTTGATACAAATATCACATAAATTAATATTTGTATGTAATATTTGTGTTCTTTGAAAGAAATCTAATAAAACATTTGTGCATTGTGGTATTGAAATTTTAAGTTTAAAATATTATTAACTGTTCTTATAAATATGTTCTTATAAATTTTTAACCGTTGTATCGCTAGGGGACAGCATAAAGCAGATCTCCTGTTTAAAATGAAGGTTTGACAGTAAATCTATTAACTTTATTGTTTTTTTTTTCTCACTTCCTTTTTTCAAACCAATTTTATTAACTTGTACTGTAATTAATAAATTTCGCGCAGAGTTCTTAAATAATTTTAATTTTCTAATTTAAAATAAGTTACAATTCACACAAACATATTCAAAATAAAATACAAAATACATAATAGTAAATATAAATAAAAAAATATTTTAAGAAGAATTAATTGTACTAGATTTTGTCATATTCAGTGTTTTTTTTTTTTTTTTTTTTTTTTTTTTTTTTTAATTTTTGTGATTGGTACTTACAAGTGAACTTTCCTGTTTTTTTGTTTAAATGATTTTTTGCATATAGAATTTTCAGTGTTTTTGTTTTTTGGCCAAAATTTTTATTCAAGGAAATTTTTTTTTTTTTTATATATTTAATATGCGAATATATGCAGTTATATTTAGTTGGTATGGTTGTTGTTGGATCGAAAAAAAATAAATCAAAAAATTTTTTTTTAGTAGAATTTGGTGTATGTGTGTGTTTTTATTATATTTTATTTTATAAAATTATTATTTTTTTTTATACAAACATGTGCAGGACAACAACAGATATATTGTACAAAAGCACCGGAAAGTAAATAAGAATGAATAAATAATATATTATTTGAAAAATAAAATAAAATATTAATAAATAAAATATGAAATAAAACAAGAAAAGAAAAAAAAAAAAAATGAAAACAAAAAATAAATATAAAACAATTTACATAATAATAATATATAAAACTATTTTTATATATTATATTAAAAATAAATTATAATAATAATAATAATTATAAATGTTTGACGTAATATAAGTCCAGATCGTATTGGAGGGGCCTTAAAAATAATTACAAAATTTTGTATTTATTTTTTTTGGGTAAGAGGCGAAGAATTTTTTTATTTTTTTTGTGGAACGATGATAAAGAGGGAGAAATGTGACGTATAATAATAAATATATAATTATTGATGTGATCATTATTGAAAATCTGATGGGAATTTAAACTCCATAACTAGAGGCATTTAAATTAAGTGGATTTTATAATTATTGCATTATCTAGACTTTATTGAAATTAAAAGAGAAAAATTAATTAAATAACGAAATAAAACTATAAATAACTGATATTATATTTAATTGTCTATTTATATACTGTGAGTGTGTATATGTATGTATTTGGATTTACGAATTTACAGTAATGTCTCGATATTTTACGAATTGATCGTTTAGTTCTCATTTAAGTATAATTTGAAACTACTGTCTACAAAATTAATATTGTTTTAAACATTTTTTAATTGAAATTCGTAATTTTTATTTTATTAACAAAATTTTGATTTATCTTTAAATGTAAAACTAGTTTTAGAAATATTATTTACGAGATTATGATCAAGTTATAATTATTTCAAAAATATATACCCGCTCGATTTTGTTATAAAGATTCAAAAAACTTTTGCAAACATTTACGTAACCTTAAATGAGAACATAGAGCTATATTATGTATTTATATCGATTGTTTATCGAGTCGTTAATTGACATTGTTATATCTTATTCGCACTACATTTTATAACATGTTATCACTGTTATACAAAGTGTTATACAAAGTATTGTAATATTATATATAAATTAAACTTAAACTGTTATACAACGTACTGTTATACAAAGTGTTATAATATTATATATAAATTAAACTTAAACTGTTATACAACGTACTATTATACAAAGAATTATAATATTATATATAAATTAAACTTAAACTGTTATACAACGTACTATTATACAAAGAATTATAATATTATATATAAATTAAACTTAATATGTTATACAACGTACTATTATACAAAGTATTATAATATTATATAGAAATTTTATATGTATAAATGAAACTGTTATATTATATAACACGTTTTTTCGGGAAAACATAAATAATTAAAGGGATACCATTGAAAATTGAATCCATTTGTTTCGAATATAACAAAAAAATTTTACACAGCCCTACAATAAAAAACATATAACACTGACACAAAATTTTTTATATTGAAGTTATGAGTTCATTTATTTTTACTTTGTTTTTATTTATTTCTATTCAATTTTTTTTTTATTTAAAAGAATATTTTCTTTAAATTGAAAGTGGGTGAATGTTTGACAAAAAGATTCAAGCTCGATAATATGTTATAAATCGTAGTGTGAATAGGATATTATAAAGATATTCAATTGATTGAAATCGTTATGGTAATTATGTATTTTTATGAAAGATCAAAAGACGATACAAATGCATTCACTGTTAAATTGATATTTTCAATAAATATTATGACATTTTGATAAAATTTAATAACAACGACATTTTGATAAAATGCAAAATCGTAATGACATTTCAAATTAAAAGAAAAGCAAAAGAAAAAAAAATCATAGAATTTAACCATTTTATGTGAAAAATAGAAAATATAATTCAATTAATAATATATAAAAAATGTATAAATTAGAATTATTATAAATAAAATGATTCTATAATTTTTCAAACAATTTTGTTTTCATTCACTTTTATTAAAATAATTTTAAGCCATATTAAAATATATTTAAATATATTAAATACTTTTAAATTTATTTAAAATAATCAAATTACAATTTTTTATAAAATTTTATAGCAAAATCAAGTTTTTTAAAAACTTTTATAATCTAAAATTCTAACCTAACCAAACCCAAACTAAGTTAATAACCTAAATTAAACTGAAAAACATTTATTTTGATCGTAAAATTTGATCGATAAGTTTTAATGTTTTTATTGACCATATCTGAATGTAATCAAAATACATAATGAAAATTTTGCAATTTGAAATGTCAAACAAGAATCGATATCGTAATCGAAATACATAATAGACTCAACCAATTTGAAAATAAAAATGGTCGATCATTGAGAAATAAATACAATACTAAATATTATTATGTTACGTTGTACAAATTGGTGAGTATGTGTAATTACCGAATATGATTATGAACGTTCGTTCAATTTTTATGCGTAATTACAAATATAATAAATTTATCCATATTAATGAAATCCACTGGTAATTATGGATAATTGCTGTGCTAGTTGGTGAATTTAATAAATTGAAATACTTTCTGATATTCAGCAGTGACCATTCTAAAAATTACATAATTGATATAAATTCTGGAAAAATATATATTCCTTAGTAATATACAATTTGTAATTTACCTTTTATTATTGAATATTCATTTTGTTAATTCCTATTTATAAAAATTCACCAATTGACCGTGGTGAATTTGTCATAATAATTATATTTACCAAATTTATTAGTGATTAGTTATTATACATCATAATTTCTATTTAAACGATTTCCCAGTAACATAATTATATTATCGAATATTATAATTAGCTAGACAGTACTGTATATATACATACAAACACACATGATAAAGGCCTGCAGCTAAGAAAACTTTGATAAAAATAATAATTTTTTTTTTCTACTTCTGATTTTTTCTATAGGGATTTTAATTTTACGATTTTAATTGTTATTAATAATATTATAAATTTTTTTTTTTTGTTGTTTTGGAATCAATAAAAAATGCCAACAATTAAACAAATTAATGAAAATAATGGTGAATGGTCAATTTTAAATTATAACAGAAACAAAAAAAAAGAAAACAAAATTTTATGAGATATTATTATTATGTATATGGTGTAATTAAAATTAAAAAAAAAAAAGAAAAAAATTATAAAAACTAACATAACAAATAAAACGGAAACGGAAATAGCCAATATATGCAAAATTATTTTATATTAAAAATTATTATTATTATTACTGTTTTTTAAAAAAAAAAAAAAAAAAAAAATTATTTTATTTATTTTTAATATGAGATGAATTTTTCGAAATCAAGAATTTGATATGAAATTTTGAATGCAAGTGTATAAATATTATTTTTATCGAACAAGAAATTGATATTAATTATTTTATTTTATTTTATTATTATTATTTTTATTTATTTATTTTTTTTTTTTTAAAGGTTTTGTTGTTTTAAATGAATTTACTTAAATATTAAAAATAAATATGAATATAATTTATGAACCATATATGTTATTTATTTTGACTAATGATTAAAGAACACATATGAATATAAAAGCTACAAATATTTTAAAGAAATTTAATGCATTCACATAATATTATTTCAAATGTCTGAATTGTTAAAAAATTAAATTTATTCAGAAAGAATTAAATCATGTTTAAAAATTGAATTTTTTAAATTTATGGTAAAATTGAAATTTTTTTTTTTTTAAATATAATTCGATTTTGAAATTATGAAAAGAAATTTGGAATTCTACTCTCAGTTCTGTTTTAGACAAATAAATTTTTCAAAATTTAAACTTCTCCTTTTTATTTAGCCTCAAAAATATTATAGGTACGTGTCAATATATAATAAATAGGTAATAAAAGAAAGTAAAAACGGAACTGAATATAAAGTAAGGTACGTTTTGTTTTACTTCAATTTACTCAACAATAGAAAGAGAGAGAGAGAGAGAGAATGAGAAAGAAAGAGTTGTTTGAAAGTACTTCGTTAAAAAAGTTATTAAAATTTCGAATGTAACCATTTGCAGTAACTACAAGGCTTGTTCTTTTATAGACACAAAAGAACAAACCGTCCAAGTTTAGTTAATATAAACTGTCTTTGATCGTAAATTTGTGTCGTAATAATTTTTTTAAAAATTATATTTATTAAAATAAAATAAAAATGTCAACAGTCGATTTATTGTCGATTTAATATGACAGAAGGAGGTATTGTTTTTATATATGGATTGGAATTCAATAATATATATTTTAAGTAAACATGCATTATTTTTTCAAGGTCTTTAAAATTGCTTGACAAAACAAAAGAAAAAAAAAAATTAACGAAAAAACAATTTTTTTTTTTTTTTTTATATAGGATGTCAAAGAAACAGTAAGTGACAAGTTGAGTAGGTGATGATTGTGGAGTAGGAAAAAATAGAAATGAGCACAAAAACCATAAAGTATTTATCCATAAGTTTATTTTTTTTTGGATTACAAGATCTTAAAAAATATAGATCAATAATCGTTTTCGGCAACACCAGTTTTACTACTTCGAATACAATTTTTTATATTCAATTATTTTTTCAGTTTTGCATACACGGTGTCCTCTGGTATAGACAGCAATTTATTTAGAAGTAAATATTCAAATGATTGGTATGCCTAAACATGAACTGCTGTTATGTTACAGTTAAGCGAGTGTAATATAAACAAAGTGTCAAACTGCTTGTTCAGTTACTAACTGGGTATGTATTCAATATTTCAGGGTTGTGTAATTTGTCGAAAATTATTTTTTTTTGGATTTGAATTTTAATTCTGGAACAAATGAGCAAATATTGAATTCAAATATCAACCTTTTAATCTGATTATTTGAAGTTAGATCGTTCAGTATAAAACAAAATTGTATACCAAACGTATATAAATCTTTAAGACTCTCTATTACTAAAAGTGATGTAAGTAAAAATCCATCCCACGTGATTCTCTTAATTTTGTATTCATTTACATTTTCTCTCATCCATTACAATTCTTAACAATAATTTCCTACTCAACTTTAATAAGTTCTTTGTCACCCTGTATATACTACTGCAATTTAATATGTAGGTATATAGGGAGGGATATTTATTTTATAAATTTTATATAAACACAATAAAAGGTGGTAGTTTTACTACACACTTAAATCCTTTAAGGATTCTATTCTCTTAAATACATATTTAATTTTTAAGAAAATAATATTTTCCAAAATTTATTTTCTAATTTCGAAAATAGTATTACACAATTATATTTACATAAAATTTTATTTTATGAAAAAATAAAGAAAAAAAAAAAAAAAACAAACTAAAAATCAATGTGAAAACTTACAGTTTCGGAACCAGCTGCTGTAACTAATTCCTGTAAGGCACGTACTGATAATGCTTGTTCAATAACAAATACACATTGTGATAAATCTGGTGGTATATTTTTATCGGCAATATTTTCAAGGAAACAATGACGATTACCAAATCCTTCAGCTGCTAAACAGACACGTTCACCAGTTGCTGTACATGATAAGCAAACCATGTCTTCCTGTTAAATATAAAATAAATATTTATGTAAATAATAATAATAATAATAAAAAAAAATTATTAATAATAAATGAGAATATTTAAATAAAATAAATTATATAAAATAAATTTTTAATAACTTTAATTAAAAAAAAAAAACAACAACAACAAACAGTTTATTTGTACAGAGCTTATCAATATTCAATACTGTCAGGAATAGAGAGAGAGAGAGACAGAAAAGTAGAATGGAATCATTACTCATTTGACATTTAATTTATTTTAATATCTGTCACTGTAAATTATTACAAATACATTAAAGAACACTTAAAATATATATTTTTGTTGCTGTTTTATAATACAAAATTAAGTATGAATTTTGGGGGGTTGCAAATAAATTTTTTTAAGGATCTCAAAAAAAAAAAAAACTGATATCATTTTTATTACAACCTAATAAGATTTTGATTTGATCATAAGAATTTTTTTTTTTATCATTAAATTTTTTTTCAATTTGAATCTATTCTAAATCTAAACCACTAATTTTTATTATTCATTCATTCTATTTTGCAGGAATTATCCCCCTTCCCTTCTATCCCCCCCCTCTGAAGCCACTTCTTCGTCTTTCATTTTCACAAAAAAAAATAAAATTAATTAATATCCTTTAAAAATAAATTCTTTGTATTTTTTTTTTCTGTGCCAAGCTATTGCTTTTCTTCATTAAAATCCAATTCGTTATTAAGGGAAGTGATCCTGAAGGAATGGTATTAAAATAAAGAAATGAAACAAAAAAAAAACAACAATAAAACTTGGGTATACAGTTATGGTCATATCTACTAGATATACAAATGGATAATATTTTAAGAAACTGGAATGAGAATAGAAACCAACAACAGTTAAGAAAATTATGGTGTATATGTATTATGTATATGTATTTTTTTTAAATCCATTTAATCATCAAAATTCATTCAGAAGTCATTTATAATATCCTGTGTAGTCCTGTAGCAGTATTATAGTTTAGTTGTATATTTGAGAAGTTATAGGAGGTCAGGGTTGGACTATCAGTTGAAGATAATTAC
Organism: Argyra leucocephala; assembly: GCA_963942445.1. Lineage (NCBI taxonomy): Eukaryota > Metazoa > Arthropoda > Insecta > Diptera > Dolichopodidae > Argyra > Argyra leucocephala. Next base: position 2,905,959 of record OZ012681.1, read on the forward strand.
AATAAATTTTTCATTTTTAAAACAAAATGAAAAAAAAAAAATAATAATAATAATTTACTGAAGAGGAATCATTTTTTAAATGTGTATAAGAATTTACACAGTGTGTTGTAAAAATTTTGTGTGGTTTAAAAATTTCAAATGTTTTTATTTATCTTAAAAAAAATTTTGCAAAGAGAGGTGAAAAGTTTTTGAATTGGAGAAGTGAAATTAAAAATTTTATTTTGTTCTTCAATGCATCCCGAACCTTGGAAATACGTTGGCACAGTATGGTTGAAAACATGGCTTTAATAAAGAAAGTTCAACATTCGATTGTTTTACTGAGTTTTCATCCTTGTTCAGGACCTTTTGTCGTTGCTATGAAATAAACGACAAAAAAATAACTTTTCCAAAACGGGAAAAGACCCTGAAAGTGTGAATGTATCTAAACATGTAGGTAAACTGATGTATAAGTGGTAGGTATGGTCTGTTTGTTTTAACTTCTTAATTTTGCGAAACTAACTTCCAGCATTCATATCGTATATTCGCTTATTTTCTTGTTGGGTGTTTAATGACTACCTACAGGTATGCCAGTCATTGCAATTTTGGCTTAATGTTCTTCACTCATTCTGTTTACATTTTACTTCAAGTAATATTTTGAATGTCAGATATATCGTCAAATAACCATTTTCTGTAATAGGGGCATTGGCAATTTTATTTTATTTTGTTATCAAAGTATCCGCTATATTTTTTCTAATACTAATCAGTGTAATTACAAATATTATTAAATCCATAAAACTTGAATATACTGTCGAGGTTATAGTTTCCCATCCAGAGAAATATGATCTAAGCAAAATTATTATTGAAGAAAAATTGACGGATTTAAGGGAACGGAGAACTAGAAGATATTATGCCGTGCTTATTGAAAGAGGGGAAACTGAAAAATTATATATTATTAGTTTTATGTGTATTTTGCTAAATTATCTAAATTATATATCTAAGTTCTTATATTTTCATTAAGAAAATTATTTAAAAACACTAAGAAAAAGAGTATATGTCAATGCTAATTTACCCAGCAATATGCCATAATTTTTCTTCAAACTTACTTTTTTGAACTATCGTTTTTTTCAAGAAGTATGACAGTATTGTGGTTGAATAAATTACGTTAATCATTATTGCAAACTATTGTTGAGAACACGAAAGCCGCGATCGTAGTAACTAACGTAGGCAACGGATAAAACACACGAAGAAGAATGCTAACTAAAGCGAATGTGTATTGACATTTCTTCCACGTCCTTAGTTTTCTACCTTATTTTTAAAATATTTTTCCGGCTTATTTCTAAAACCTAAAATACAAAATACTTTTGAGAAAACACTTACTTGTAGTAGTTATACAAAAGAAGACGGAGCAGAGCTATTTCAAATGGATGGAAGCATAAATAAATTTTTTAAACACTTTTTTTTTTGTAAAATTAATTTTAAAGGAGAATAAAATTTTGCTTCAAACTGTATTTGCATATAAATTTAAAGAATATTATGGAAATAAAAATACCCTAATACCAAAACACCCGCAAGGATAATGTGTTCTGTCGAAGAAATACCATAATTTTGATGTAATTTGAAGCAATTTTTCAATTTCAATATGTTTGTGTGTTTCTGTTTCTGTTTTTTTTTTTGTTTTTTGTATTCACGTATTTTACTTTCTTATTATTTTTTTTTTTGTGTTTTTGTGCACCTGAAGAAAAATATAACGGTATTAAATTAATTGCCAAGTATTTTAAAAAGATCATACAAAGATTAGACAACACAGCATCAGTGGAATTGAGGGAGAGAGATAAAAAAATAAAAAATTACAAATTGGTGGAAAAAAGAAAATTATTGTCTTTTATGGGGACTCTGGTGCACGGGTAGGTATACAATGACTCCTTATCGACAAGAAAACAAAAATGAAAAGTGAAAAAAAAAAAAAAAAATAAAATTGATTTCGATTTGAAAATGTTGTTTCTAATTTGATGAGATCAATCTGTAATCAAGAGAGATAGATTCACACTAATTTAACAGCGATTATGGACACGCTGCTGATTATTAATAGCCATTGAAATGTTAATTGATTTCAATTAATATGCAAATGATTGATTATTGAAGAAGATGAATAATGATGAAGTGAATCCTTAAGGTTAATGGAAAGATTGATAAATTGGAGTGAATATACTCTGATGGTATAGTTAATTCGTATTTTGATGTAAAGTAATGTAAAATTAGCTGATTTTAAAGATTATATAGGATATCAGCAGCTGACATTAATTTATAAATATTTAAATTTAAATTAATTTAAAATAATAATAAATAAATGATTAATTATAAAGTATTTTTTGATCTACATGTACTCATGTACAGATAGAGAACTAATGTTTATGTTACCATCAGAATGTAATGTAGTCATTGATAACTATATTTACTTCTTGAGAAGATCATTTCAATATAAGATAAAGGTATACAGTCACCAAATTAAGTCTAATTATTAAGATTACAAAATCAAGTGAAAAAATGTTCTGGACAAGTTAAATTGTTTGTTGAAGCTTTTATATTGTGGGGGTAAATTGAATTAAATTTAGTGATTACATGATTCTACAATGTGTTGCAAATTTTTGGAATATAATGAGCTTTATTCTATCGGTAAAATATTTTGCACTAAATCGGAAAAAATAAGTAAAATTTCATTATTCGTAAATAATTACATATTATCCGAATGATAATTATCAGCGTCGTCTTATTGGTAAACATGTCAGAAGCTACCCTCAAATGCAGAACCTGTAGACGATATAAGGAAGAAGATAATAATAATTCATTTATTTGTACATATATATACATGAAGCGGTAAGCCTCTACAATTGTATAAAAACAGTATAAATAGAAAATATAACAAAAGAAGAAAAACCTGTCTTGCACCTTCTTTGCACCAGTGATGCTCTATATCTTTGTTTTCGACCAACTGGGTGATTTTTCAAAAACTGAATTACAGAATCTCCAACGCTTTGCAAAAATTTCTAATTTGTTTAACGAGTATAGAAAATATAACAAAAGAAGAAAAACCTGTCTTGCACCTTCTTTGCACCAGTGATGCTCTATATCTTTGTTTTCGACCAACTGGGTGATTTTTCAAAAACTGAATTACAGAATCTCCAACGCTTTGCAAAAATTTCTAATTTGTTTAACGAGTATAGAAAATATAACAAAAGAAGAAAAATCTGTCTTGCACCTTCTTTGCACCAGTGATGCTCTATATCTTTGTTTTCGACCAACTGGGTGATTTTTCAAAAACTGAATTACAGAATCTCCAACGCTTTGCAAAAATTTCTAATTTGTTTAACGAGTATAGAAAATATAACAAAAGAAGAAAAACCTGTCTTGCACCTTCTTTGCACCAGTGATGTTCTATATTTTTTTTTCGACCAACTGGGTGATTTTTCAAAAACTGAATTATTTCTGAGCTTCCAACGATCTTTAAAAGGCTTTAATCTATTTAACGAGTAGGCTAAGAAGGTTGTTTCCGTGGTACTAAGAGTATCGTTACCTACCATTAGTTATTTTTACTGAAATGGTGCAAAGAAGAAATCGAATTTTGATCTTCTTTTAATCTATTAGTCCCGATCTCACTTCTATTTCTATTAATTATCAACAAGATCAAAACGAAATATGTTTTATTGTACATCAAAGCGTTTTTTAGTATAGTGTAAGTTAATCAGTGTTTGATTGCTTTAACACAACGTTTCTAGTACGTTTCTTTGTCTACTGTAAGTTCATAACAACTTGTATAACTTAGTGATTAAAATTGAAAATAAATCCAAGACAGTATCTTGTAATTTGGCAACATATTCATCGAAAGAGTTTATAAAAAGTAAAATAATTAGTTTTAATATAATTTTCCATTCCACTAATTTTCATATCCATTTTATTCTTATAATTTGACAGTTAGTTGTAGCTGTCCCTGGTTATAAATTTTATAAAATTAAATTATAATCAAGTTAAATTGTATTAAAGTTAACATCATATCTGAAGTAATAAAAGTTAAATCATCATTTTGATCACATTTCACATCATTTTTGTTAAAAGTTTTTTTTCTTTTATATTTTTTTTTTTTCATTTTATGATTTCCCTACCGTTTTTTTTTTTATTACAATATGCAACAAAACAATTTTTATTTATTTTTTTTTTTTTTGTTTACTATCAAGGACACTTCAGAACGGTTTAGTCTCGACTCTTGACATATGAATGTTTTATTTTTATTGTATTAAGACTATGACTTATGATCCTTTTTTGAAAACTAAAAACTGTATTTGTAGTAATAAAAAGTGTTTCCTCAAATGGTTGGATGCATATAAAAATAAAAAATTTATTGAATATAAAAATGAAAATCTATGTGTGCGAATTTGTATCATTGTATTAGTGTCATATAATATTCAAGTCATTGCAACGAAATTGTAAATTATAAAATTTTATGAATGGTGGTAAAAATGGTAGTAGAAAATATTTTTTATTTTCATCTTCTTTGTATACAATTATTATTGTGTATGAAACAGTGGCTTCCAAAGTTTTCGTTCACTTTCTCTTTGTTATTAAATGGAGAAGAAATGTAGAGTGATCATATGGTAAGGAATTAAATAATTTAATTGTTGTCAAATTTTCATTCACTAATAGTTTTTAATATTTGTTTGCAAATATCGAAATTTTGGAAGCAACAGACTTCCTTCCATGTGACTAATCTACTGCTATTGTCAGCAACTAAGCCTTCCTAAATAGAATATCACCATTTTATTTAAATTGTTGCCAGATTATATTTTAAATTATTTTTTTTCATTTATTTTATCCCAATGACAAGAGTACTAAGTGGAAAAATCCATAACATTTTCTTCCCCTTTAATCGGGAATCGAACCTGGGACCCATCAGTGAAAGACAAGTGATCTATCTACTGCGTCACCTAGTCTGTTCAAATTTGTTTGATTTTTGAAAGTAAATAATATACACACTAAAAATAGACTTGACTGGTAATTATTGTGTAGTCGAATTGAATGAACATTTTTGAATTACAGTAAAAACCCACAGAGAAGAAAAATATACGTAATTCTCTTTCCTAACAAGCATATACATATATTTATTTTCTATAAAGTGTTTTAAGATCATAATAAAATGTTATTTAATTAAATTTAATCACAATCTCCTACCACAAAAATATTACATTCCACTCTCATTCCATGTAAAAATTCTTCTTACTCTATCTTTAACAATAATGTTATCAGTTATCATGTCAATCAGTCAATTGAGAAACCTTGGTATAAGACCAGATATCTCATAATACATGAATTCAATAAAGAAATATGTATATAGGAAAAGGTTTTGTATACACTCTTTATTACAACACTCCGACTCCTCTGCACTGTTTGTACTAAATATGAGTTAGTATATATATGAGTATTAAGAGGATTTAAGCTTAGGGCATCATAAAACGAATTTATGACAAAAATGAGCTGACCGTAATGTTATTATTATTTTATTTTGTATTTTTATTGTTATTTTTTTTTTTTTTATTATTATTTTTTATTTTATTTTTTTTTGTTGTTTTCTCTCTCTCATTTGAAATGTAATATATAATATAAAAAAAAAAAAAAAAAATGTAAGTGAGGTAACTGGATTTAATTGGCCTAGTTAGGAGTGATTGGTATGAAAATTTCTATGTATAAATATGTATAAAATATGTACAAATGTTCACTGGACTGTATACTGTGTGTATATATTTTGATAGTAGTGAACTGAAAATGAACGGGAGTTATTTTTATATGAGACAATTTTATTAATGTCAGTAAAATTTTATTATTAGCAATTAATTGTTGAGTGGTCTTAAATGGGTGTTGTTATTACGATTTCAGACCAGAATTTCTAAAATAACAAAAGGGTTTTTCGTTTTGTTAATTTTTTCTGTTTTTGTTTTTATTTCTGTTTTTTTTTTTTTTTTTTTTTTATATTTTTAATATTAAATAAGAATACATTATTAAGAATAAAATTGATTTTAAGAAACAATGTAATTATTAATAAATTTTTAATAGCCAGTAAGATTAGTAATGGCAATGAAATAAATCTCTTTGGAGCAATAGGATAATATCAATAAATATTGATGCGCTTATTAAATGGAATTTTGAGGATATTAAAAGAATCAATAATATAATAAGCTATATATATATATGGATTTGAAGTTAAGTTAGAAATTTAAGTTTGTTGATTTAATCCACTTTTAAATTTTATGCAGAAATAATATAACAGTATATTTCTTGATTAAAATTTAGTTAATTTAATTTTTTAGGTTATAACACGAAATCCTAAACTATGTTTTAACAATTACTGAAGATTTAAAATTTTCATAAGAGATATTATATAGCTGAAAAATGGAAAAATTAATTAAATATAAATGAAATAGATTTAAAAGTTAGTTTAAAGTATAAAATATTTGACAATCAGGTATATAAGATTTTAAAATACTGGGTTTAAACGAAATTATTCTATCAACTGATTATTTCTGATATGATAAAAAGAATTATTACTACTGAATTTGTGAATTTTCTAAAATTATATACGATATTCCAATAGCCTTTGTTTATACGAGGCAGAAATCTACCGCAGAAATTTACCTTCATGTTCTGTTCATACGTAAAAACACTGTTGCTGTCACATTATTGTAATATCAAGATTGCCGAAAATTACATTATTGTTGTTACATATTTCATGTTTTTATTATTATTCTAATGTCAATTCAAAAATATTATTTACATAATTGGTCTGTATGTTAACTCGCAAATTTATATAAATTTATATAAATTTATCCAAATTCCTGTATGTTTACTTTTTTATTTGCACGCTCTTTACAAATTTTTGAGAAATTTAAGAGAATTTTATGTTTAAAACGTCAGAGGTCTCTGTTAAATAAATTTTTGCAAATGAAATTTCTATTTGCAAAAATTTGTAAAAATTTACTGTCAAATTTTTGTTGTTGTTTTAAATGTCAATAGACATTTTTCATATAAAAAGTAGTATACCTAAAATAAATAAAAAGTTGTATACCAAACCTGAAAACCTATTTATATGACTTTTTACCGACAAAAAGACCAAAACCACGAAAAATTATTTAATTTAATTTTTTTCAACAAAAACATTCAATAATTTTACAAAAAAATTCAGAACATTACTAAATTAATTCAAATTTAAAAAATCTCATAACCTAAAAATCAATTAGTTTTTTAAATAAAAAAATTGGGATAAATTTATGCAAATTTTGCCTATGTCTACTTTCGTTTGCAAAAGAGAATATTTTAACTATTCTCGCAGAATTTTATGATTACGTGATTTTTCCTCTCATTTGCAAATTTTTGCAAATAAAAGTAAACATACAGACCTAATATATCATTTTTTATCAATATTTGATCCGAAAATTACGTTATTAACAACAATTTCCTTGAACTGACATGATAAAACCAGAAAACAAATTCAAACGTCCAAAATCTACAAGAAATTTTTAATTTTGATAGAATTGCTCTCCCCTTACCGAATTACGCCTCAGCAACAATAATGTTGGTAGATTTATACCAATTTTCTGTATTTAAATGAAAAACTATGAACATGCATATAGCAGATTTTTGGTATATTGAAAACGGACAAAGGATTTTTGTTGAATAGTTGAATACCAACATGTCTAAATGAGCTTAAAAATAACAAACAGTCGACCCCAATATCTTAAGACAATTTTATTGTTTTTCCAAAATTAAATTTATTAAACAGCACATAATAACACATAAATAATTATGATTAATTCTTAAGTCAGAGTAATTCATTATTTCTATATACAAACTTTAACAAATATTTTATACACATTGAGCTGTCATTGAATTCTCAAATATTTGACATTTTATTTTATAAGGATAACTCTTACTGTACCAATCAGAGTTGTAGAAAGAAAATTAAATTTTCTTATAGTTAATTCTATTTATTTGAATATTTCATTTTAATTTACTTCTTTTAACTATTTTATTTTCGTTATTCAGATTATGTTCTAGCTAGAACAATAGAAATAAAATTATTATTAAATTTTCATCACAAAATGTCATTCAAAAACAACCATTTGTTTTTTTGATTGTCACATTTTAAAGTGACAGATTTTTTTAAACAATTATTTTATTTTCGTTGTAAACAATTTAAATTGCAAAAAGAAAAAAAAAATAAATAATTTCTACTTAAAAATTCACTGCTTTCAAGTCTTTTTCAAATCTTTACCTTTTTTTTCTATTCTATATACTAGTTAACCCATCATTGAGGATTACCGAGAATTTAAAATTTACTTAATATAATAATGATGTTGTTTTTTCACAACATTTTAAATTAAATTAAATTAAATGATACATTTTATATACTTAAAATTATACCACATTTTTAGGTATATTAAACTTTAATATTTAAGGATGTAGCAAGTAAATTTAAATTGGTAATAATGGCACCAATAATGACATTTAATTTTAAATTAGAATTCATTCGAATTTGTACATTTTATTACTTCATAATAATATCTATATACCTCTACGTAAATTGTAAATATCATGTGGTTTTATGAATTGATTCAACATGTCCTTTTTACTACCGCATACATATATATTAATATATAATAATATTATACTATAAATAATATTGTGTGTGTGCGTGTACACATGTAATGTATCAAAATTTAGTCTCTTAATAATCTTTTCAATATTATTATTCAATCTAATATAAACCAAAATCAAGGCTAATTGACAGTTTTCATTCTTATACTATATTTAATGATAAAGGTATCCTTTTTGGTTTTTTTGATTTTTTTTTTTTGTTTTTTGACTAAACATATACATTGAGAAACTAATACAAAGAAGGAAAAAAAAATTAGCAAAAATAATATGTAAAAATTTTTCATGACTGCTATTGGCGGCTTTTATACTCTGATTACGGATGACGGATGTATGAATAAGCCCAGAAAAAGGTGATTGAAGTTATATTATACAATTATTTGTTTGTATGTATATGTAGATATAAAGTTTAAAATTTCTGTTTCCAACAGAGTCACAAATTGAAATTTAATAAAAAACCCCAAATCATATGAAGAAAATTTAAATTATAAAAAGGTTTTTTTCTGTGAATTACAGGATGGTTCAATTAAATGGTATTTTGTTTTTATACCGTAATGTTTCACAAATGGAAAATAAAAAATTTTTGCTCATCAAATATTTTCGTGGTGGAAACAAAAATCAAACATTATCAAGTTACCGTAAAATTCTGACACACTTGCTTTGCAAATTCCATCAAACTGCAACTAATGGGAATCTATTCAAACAGACTGTATGAATATAAACATTATGGTATCGATCGAAATATTAATGTGGAAATTTGAGGCTTAGTCGTATAAGAAATTTATATCATATTTCGTTGAGGAAAGGTATAAATATATATTTAAAATTGTTCGAAAGACGCAATACCAAAGATGGGTATGTAAATGTCAGTATCAAATAATATTCCCATTAAATTTCTGTTGCCTTAGAGAGTACCAAATATTTAAATGCAAAAGTCCTCTAGCAAATACGCTGTAAGCGGCCAGTTTTTGTACAAATAGACATATATTAATAATAAAATTTGACGAAACATATTTAATACACTCCCATTGAATAGTTTTAGTAATAACGTATTTCGTCACTGCATATGATTGGTTTCGGGTGAATATTTGATTTCCAATAACGTTTCATTCAAAGTGAAAAAAATTAAATATGTTATGTAATAATTATTGTTTTCGTTTATTTATCTATTTCCGAACTCAATGACAAACTGTTGTTAATTAGAAGAAAGTAAATATTCAAACTAAGGTAGTTTACAAGGACATTAAAGTTGTTTGTGGAATTTTGTATAGGGAAAAATAATAAATTTATAAGGTAAATTGAAGATTCACAGGTTTATTCTATATTAACAAATATTTTTTGATTGTAATGGATTGCAATCATGATTTTTTGTTCAATAACTTTTCAATCACATTTTGGAGGGGAAATTTGTGATTGAAACTGATTTTTTTTTCATTCAAACGTGATTGAAAATTATATTTTCTGATTGTGTTTATAGTTAAAATCACAATTATTGATTCGAATTTAATGCCAAAGTTTAGTTTCGAAAATTATTCTGACGCAAAATATTTGGTAAAAATTAGTTTTGCGAAAAAAATTTCAAATATTAAGATATTTAATAAGATATTTTTAAAATATAAATTCAAATAAAATTTTAGTTTAGTTTTTTATAATTTTACTTCCATTTTTTTTATAAACAATTTTTGAAATTTCGAAAACACAAAAATTTGTTCAATAAGAAAAAGTTATTGTAAACGAGTGGAAATTATATTTTTTGTCACATATTATTGCATGAGTCTATTATCAATCACCGAAATATCTTGAATGAAAAAGAAATATCACTGAATTTAAACACCCTGTATATAATATAATATATCATTTAGGTTGTCCAATATTGATTTTTAATTTTCATTTCGCATAATTTTATTTGAAACTAATTTATAGTCATATATCTAATGTAAATGTATCTACATATTTATTTAAACATATTTGGCGAGGATGTACATTTTCTCATTTTCATTTATTAAAAAAAAACTTTTTAGGAAAAAGAGAACATATTTTGATTGATTATTAAATTTTTGTTATTATTATAAAATCAAATGAAATTTCAAAGAAAAAATTATTTATAAAATTGAAAAGAAAAAAAAAACATTTCAAAGAAAGTTTTTATTCACTGCTTTAATTATGAAATAAATTTCAGAGTTTACCTTCAAAACCGCAAACAAAAAATAAAGTTAATTTGATAGTTTTAAAGAGTTTTAAATTAAAAATTAAATTTTGAAAGTAAATTTAATTTAAGTAAATAAAATAATTTCACTATCAAAATTTCAATAATTATTCTCACACAATTATTATCTACTTACTACAAAACTAAATTTAAATCTAGTACAATTTTTTTTTTTGACATAAATTCAATTTTTTTAATTAATTTGATTTGTAAATATTTCTGATTAGTTATTATTTCACTTTAAAAGTGTTAAATATTTATTAAAAGAATGTTAGGTATGAATTGGCAAAATTTTCGAATAATTAAATTATTTCTGAGCTTAATATACAAGAGAGATACGAAAATTTGACATATTATAATGGTTTTCTTTTTAATTAAATTTTGAAAGTACTTACATTATATAATTACAAAAATACATTCCAGAATATTATTATTGATGAATATAAAAATGAATAATTGTTGTAAGAATATCAAAATTTTATTAATAGTTATTAGAAAAATAATTATTTGTCCATAATTTAGGTTCGTGAATCTCAAATTTAATACCCTTATATGAATTCTGGCAAATATTTATTTCAATATCAAAAAATAATTAATTAAAATTTTGAAATTAGCTATTTAAAATTTATTTATTTATTAATTTTTTGTTTAAAATACAATTTTTGAAAGTAGCTAATTTCAAATTCTGATTATACAAAATTAATTTATTTTGTTCAAAATGTTTTTGAAGTTTCCAAAATTTTACCTAAGTTTTATGTTTTAAAATAATTTTCAAAGATCTAATTTCTAGTAAAAAAATTAATTTATTTTGAGCTGTTCTTATTTGAGTTATTGTTTGGCTACCCTCATTAATATCATAAAAAAACAAATTTGGAAGATACTTTATGAATTAACTCCAATGGAAATGATGAACAATTGATTAATTTGTTCATAATTGTAAAGAACTGGTAAATTTTTGCAATTTAAGTAATCCATCATTTTTGTTTTTTTATTATACAGCTCAGCTTATATTAAATATATTATTGATTGAGTTTTTGAGATTACTGAAACTGTATTGCTTTATTAGAGATTTACTCGTTGATTTCATTCTCTTTCAATTTAAAATAATTAACAAAAAAAAAGTGTATTTGAATTTTCTCATTTCCTTGTGGTGACAGTAATTTTTGATTTTGCTATGAAGTTAGTTTAAATAATATATATGTACTGTACATATTTATATATAGTTATATTGCATTATATTATATTGTATTTTTTAGGCCTTATTAACATAAAATTATTTTCCATTCTTTTCAAGTAATTCACTTCAACAAATTTTGTTATTTATTTTTATTATTCTGATTTTTGTTTTTTTTTTTGTGTTTTTTTAAATTTCTTTCATTGAATATTCTCTTTTTATTCATACTGTAGTAATAATTATTTGAAATCGATTGTGTAATCGTTTTTTATTTTGCTTTAATTTTTATTTTTTTTTGTTAACCAAAAATGGTGCCAAAGATTTATATTCTAGAATTAATTTCTTTTTTCTTCTCTTGTTGGCATCTATTTAATTTTTCCCATCAATAAATAATGGACAGTTTATAATTTTCCATTAAAACCTTAATCTTTACTCTATATATATTCATGAATATATACATATGTATGTAATTTCGTATGTACAGTACTTTACAGAAGTATTTTGAACATAAGAATTAATTTTGTTGATTAATTTTTATTTTTAAATTAGTTTTGTTGTTATTTTTTGTCCAAAAATTATAAGAAAAAAGATATGTATTTTTTCATACCGTTTTCTAAAATTAGAATTTTGGTGTGATATTCAAAAATAAAAATTCGAACGTTAAAATCACAAAACTTTGTATTCAACAGCATCTCCCAAAACAAATATTTTTTTCTAACTCTGGAAAAAAAACGAATTTCTGCTTTATAAACGATCAAAAAAATAAAATAATTTTTATCCTACTAAAGTATGGTATTCGGCTACAGGGAAACGAAAACGAAATGTCAAATCCCATATAAAATTTAAATTTTTTTCGCTCATAGTTCACAGTGAAGAAAAAGTACTATCACATAGAGTAATCATATAAGTAGAGTATTCACGTAGAACAATATTTGTTAATCATTTTCTTCTAAAAATGCCGTCCCATTTCTACTCAAAACACGAAAATGCCGTCCCATTTTCACTCAGTTCTCCAAAACACTCAAACATAATTTTCGAAACTCAATTATTTTTACTCAAAATTTTTTATTTATTGAGGAGAATATTTCATACAATGCCTCTATACTTCTAGCCTATTCACAGAATGATTTTTCGGGATTTTTTCGAATTATGATTTCGTTTTAAGTTATATTTTAGTTTTGTGTATAAAGTTTTGCTCTCCCAGTGACTAGGCTAAGAGTATAAGGCATTGTTTGATAATTTGAAAAGTATTTACATACGTATGTACTTTTGATTTATATGAAGAGTGTATATATGTGTTCACCATACATTTACATATCTAATTCAATACAAAAAATATATGTATATATAGAAAAATGTAAACAAAAAAACACAATTAATCGCAAAGATAATGAATGAAATTGTCCACACACTAATAGGTCAATGATAGCCTCACATAATCCAGAAAATTTTTTTAAAAATAATGCAAATAAAAGAATAAAATTTATTAGTAATGCATTACAAATCGTGAACTTTGTACGGAATACCGTTTTGTTTTCTTTTCTCAAAACTTGGTTAAAAATCGTATTTCTATTTCAGATGAAATAATTTTTGAAGAAATAAAAACAGCCAACAATCCATATAAAGAATAAAATGTCCAGTTTTATTTTTTTTACTTACTTTTTTAAATTTTGATAGCTTGTTTGTTTGTTTGTATTCATAATTATATTATGTATTCCCATATATACTATTCATATTATTATCTGCGGTAAGAAACAGACAAAATTAAAAAAACCAAAATTGCTGAAAATTTAAAAATACACGTAGGTACCTACTTTTCAGTATACTTTTCAATAGAAATAAATTTGAATTATTTTTAATTTTACAAAACCAACATTGATTTTTTTGTCCCTTTCTTCTATAAAGTTTGAAATCACAAATTTCATAAATCACATTGACCAATCCAAATAAAAACATTAATTCTTCACATTTTTAAAATTAAAACAAAATAACAACAAATACAGAAATAATCTTGAATTCTTTCAATTTCTAAAAAAAAATTCAATACTTTGATTTGTAATATTATTTGTGGTCTATTGAAAGGACTTTAAATGCATGCATATTTTTTTATACACATTGTGTAATTTTTAATTTTTATCACATAAGTAAAGTAGAAATGCGAGCAGCGAAATAAAGAAGTATAAGTATATACTGTAGCATGCACATTCGCTTATATACATTTTTGAGTACCTACACATACAACTTTTATATCGTTGACACTGTTGGCAGCATAATAATTAATAACAAATAAATATATTCATAGGTAGTAGGTATACAATTTTTTTTTATTTATGAGTACAATTGCGCTCAACTTATAAGCAGTTAAAATTTGAGTAATATTATTTTGAGTAAACACAGAATTTTGATATTTGAAAAAGTGACTAGCGAATTTTGTTCTACGTGAATACTCTACTTATATGATTACTCTATGGTACTATTCTTTTATGAGAGAAATTATTGGCGAAATTCACTTTGCGCCATCTAGTTTTTGATAGAAAAGGTTCATTTTTAATCTCCATACATGTTAGAATTCGCTCATAAAAGAACTAAGCTACTACTTTTTCCACTGCGAACCATCAGCGAAAAAAAAAATATAAATTTTAAATGAAATTTGAAATTTTGTGTTCGTTTCAATGTAGCCGAGTACTATACTTAAAAAGAAAGATTGGGATTTCTTTTTTTGGATTCATATAGGCTTCTGTGCATTTTCTATGTCGCTTTTTGAAAAAAATAGCCACATCAATTGAATTGGCAAACTAAAATTTGAATTTATTTCAGAATTGGTATGTTAATTTTCAAAATAATTTCAATGGGAAAATCAGTTACAGAAACACCACGTTATTACACTTAATATTGTAACTACATTGTTGGGTTATCCCCACCCAGTTTTTTTTTATCATTGAATTATGAATAATGAAATTTGAATAATTTTAGAAGTTAGTTTTTTATTAAAATAGGTTTTCATGCAGTTTTGCTAAACTTTGGTATTTCAAGTAAGAAATTCAATACTTTTGTAAGTCACTGTACAATTTATTTAATTGCTTCATTTTCCTTAAAAAAGTATATAACATCAATACTAGGTTCTACGTACATATATATAATATATGTATATATATATATATATATATATATATATATAAGTCTATAATCAAGTATAGTGACAGAATTTTATTTGGAAAGTTTTGTGTTCATCATTCTAGTCTATAAGAATTCATGGTGCGTTCATTAAAAAAGAAAAATACCCCCTCCACAATAATCCCTTTTATTTTCGAATTTTATTGAAGTTCTCTTCCGTTTTTATATTGTCTATCATTTATTTTGTTTTATATCAATACAATAAGACTTTAAGAATTATAATAGTAGCAGCAGCAGTAGTATAGGAATATTACTGGTGTAGAACTTACAGTAGTGGTGGTAGCAGTATTAGAACAATATAGCAACAAGAAATTATAACATTCATTAGCTTGAGAACACCCTTATAATAATAATTTATTCGTATATTACAATTTCTTACAAAAAAAAAAAAACAAAACTACAGAAATTTATCATTCCTTCATTTGTCGTTTCTTTATTCTTCCGCACAGTATAGACAATTTAATATGAGAAAATATTAAAATCAGTAAATATTGCTACTTTCAATAGATATACTATATATATACAGTCATCCATTTGTATATAAATAAGATTAGTATATAATATGTATGTAAGTACTAAAAATGTTGTAAAATAAAATCTTGAATTAATAATATTTTGTGCCTTCATGATGCCTTTTAAAATTATACTTTTTTTTTATACTATATTTTTGCTATATTAATATTCCAATTTTGAATTCAATTCATTTATAGAAATTTATGGATAATGTCCTGATATATTTTTAACTCCTTATTTACAGATTTTATATGAACTTTATTATTATAGAACAGTATTTCCCCAATTGATGTAAGTGTTTCGATGTTTCAAAATTAAAATGCACATTGACATATTGTTGAAGGATTTCAAGCTTTGCCCTACGGGCTTTTTCATGGTCTGGCCCTTTTCCACTTCCTCCATACGAAGATAGGTTGCTTTTGATAGGCTTGAAATCTCTCCAACAACGTCGATTGGTGGCTGATAGAACGTTTATCCACCAATTTATTGCTGGGAATATCCTTAGAGACTTAATAACTTTAAGAAAGAATGCGCGTAACTTAGGTTACGTTAACCTGTTAATATTGCTAACCATAATACTGAATACGGTAAATTTGAGTCTGTGTCTAGAATGTGACTCGAATCTAACTCGAGCTTGTTTTGCTTCTAACCTTAGTAAAAGAAGCTGTATAATTGATAAATGGTTATTGTAATTGATATTTGATCTTTTTCTACTTTCTTTTTGTATTTGAATTTCTCTTTTAGACATTCTACTAAATATAGCATGTTAGTTATTTATTTTTATCTATTACTAACATCAGTGTTATTAACGGTAATGGATCCCAACCTACTGGATGATGATCTCACCGCTTAGCAACATGATGCAAGCTTTCGTCTGTAATAGACGTCTCGTTAGCTTGCTCTAAGCAATATTTGACAGTATATATAAATAAGAGAGTTCAAAATAGGAAAAATGCTTTATTTTAAAAACCTTTTATCTTCTGCACAATATTTCTTATTCTATTGTTGGCAAATAATTTTCCCAATTTCGAGCGTTGAGTTTAACAACATTGCCATATTATCGATTCACCTAGTTTTTGACATTTTTTTCGGGTGACTTATAATATCAGGAGTAAAAGAAAGCCCTTCAACTAAAACCCGGTAATATTAAAATCTTAACAAGTAAAAAGTCGTATTTTCTGAAATCTCAAAAAATCTGGCTTTTTCAAACAGGTATTTTGTTTTTCGTTTGTTTATTTTCAGACCTACTTTTTTAACAAATTTGTCAAACAAACATTTCTGCATTCTGCCATATTTAATTACAGCACAATAAAATAGAGCAGTATTCGAACCCGTCTTAGTGCCCATTACAATAATAATATAGGTTTTTTAAGTTAAGCCAATCATTGGGCTTGAAACGATATCTTTATACTCGAATGTACAGTTTGGACTAAATGAGGATTGTAGAAAGAAAAATGTCCTTTTGATCAGTAGGGATGTTTTGAATAAATTTGTTAATATTACTCTTGAACTTTTGCAGATTGTACGTAAGTATATTTTTAAATTGGTGAAACACGTTAATTGTAATGCGGCTCCACATTCGAGTAATTTTACTACAAACGAATTCCCATGGCCAGTTTTGAACCACCTTTGAATTTGCACTGAATAGGAGTTTGAGAGGTGTAATTAAGGTTTTCCATCTGAACAAGTGCCTAAACCTACGAGATATCTATAAAATAGTGAAAGGGCTCCAATAACACAACCATTTTCAAACGGTACAAGAAAGTATGTTACATTAGGGTTGTCAAAAAGACGAATGGAACGCTTTTGAACTTTGTCTAGAAAATTTAGTGCAGTTCGTTATGTACTGGCCCATATATGTGAATTGTATTCCAACTTGGATTGTAAGTATAATTTATAGATATTTGGCATGTCCTGGGGAGATAAATATGTTTTGAAGCAGTACAAAAAAAACCCCAAACATCTCGCGGAATTTTTTGCAATGTCGAAGGTATGGTAATTTCATATCGTTTTATTGTTCACCTTCATACCCATGATATTCATATACCCCCGAATAATAGGGTGGGGTTAAATGGAGTAGTTTTGCGCTATATTAGACGAAAATAATGGCTTAGTCATAGTTAAGCATGTTTACTATCATGTTACGTTTAGTATCAGTGAATGTGATTTTCGAAAAAAATCTAATGATGCTACTAGAGTGCTGTCGTCTGCAAAGTTATGGATAGGATTGAAAGTTAATTGGAGAAGATCATTGATAAATATCAAAGACAGCGTTAATATGATGTTTGCTGGATATGAATCCGTTAATTAAGACACGAAGCAAAAGAAATCGAGAGAAAATTTCCAATCCATTTTTCGAAAATATTACCCAAGCTTGGAACAACTTGGATAAAAGAGCGCAATAACAGACTCGATCAAAAGCTTTGGAAATATCCAGGGCTACAGCAGTAGATTCACGAGAATTGTGAATGCTAATGTTGAGCCTCTCGCTAAGGCAAATCATTAGATCGCCAGTGGAGCGTTGCGATTCAAAACCATTAGTAACGCTTTATTAGCTTTACTAAATTCGTATTTCAACAATTAATTTCTTCTCAAATAACGTATACTCATATTAACAAAACTAACTAAAATGGTTGAGAAACACAACTTACAAAGTAACACTACATAAAAATAAAAAAAAATTAGACTTTAAACAGTTATTATTATTATGTTTCTTTTTATAACATTTATGGCGCCCATTTTGTTTTTACATTTGCTTATCAAAAGTGAAAAAAAAACAAAAAAATTGAAACAAACAAACCACATATAAAATATCTAGGATGTTTATTACTTGAATTTGTAAATAGAGTATGAGATGATAAAATGATTATATGGTTTGTATTGCCCAAAGAAATATACTTATTGAAGAAAATAAACTGGAGCTTGGGAGGAGGGAAAAAACAACTGTTTTTGTTTTAAATTTGAATTTACATCGGATTGATGGTGGTTAGTATAGAATCATTACAAAATATTAAAAAATATAAAATCTCTTTATGAATATGATCTGAATATGGTATGTATGAATGTATTAAAATATATAATTCTAAACATATGTTCGTATGTGTTATAGTATTATTACAAAATAAAAATAAAAATGTTAACAAATAAAAAAAAAAATTATTTTAAGCTTATAAGCCTCATTTATGTGCGTTTTATATTAAAACAAATTGAATGTCCTGTTATTCACTTTTCTCTCTAAATTATACGCATAAATGTATATATGCATTTGTATATGGTACTTTATGTGTATAAGTATGTGTATCGTCTGCTTGGAGTAAACGTCAAACCAAAGAATATAATATGAAATGACGTTAACTTTTAAAGAGAGACAGATTATGAATTATTGGCCATAAATCTAATTTACAGTACAAAAGTATAAAAGATTTTCCGAATTTATGACTTGACTATACCCATAACCTGATTTCATTATAAACCAATACATATTATATGTATATAGATGCTTGTATACATTTATATGTACATGTGCAAAGAAAAAAGTAATAAAAAAAAAGAACAATAATAATAAAATATAAAATACAATTTCTTGGTTTTAGTTATAGGCTACGCAAGGCTAGGTTAGGCTGTACATATATTTATGTATACAATATATACATTATAGAAAAATTTCTGGAAGAGTATGTATAATGGGTACAAAATTGAATTTCTGTATACACTTTAACTGCACAAATCAAATCTAAAAACCAAAAGCATACGTTTTAAATCATAAAATCAGATTTTATGATCTTCTACACATATACATGCATAGAAATAATTAGATGTATATATACACATATATATGCGAATGCATGGTTATGATGTGTGTCCATATAATGTGGAAGGAAAATTTCTTTGGTTAACAATTTTATGGTTACGAAAGAACTTGAGTTACAGGATTTTAAGGATTATGATAAATGTAATTTAATGTTATGTGTATAAATATATGCTTATATATTATATATATATATATGTATTTATATATATTTATAAAATTGTGTAACTGGCCTAAAAGTGAATCAACATATTTTATTAAAGTTAAAATATTTGCTTTCAGAACTGTATATAGATACTAAGAGCTTTCTCTCTTTGAGAAGTATTATTTGTTTTGGGGTGGGGTAAAAATTAAACTAAAAATTTTTTAATTGTACGATCAAATATAATATATTTACGCGTTGGTTAAAAATATTTTAGTGTTATACCATTCCGCAGCATCGTGCTCTACAGCTGAGCATCGAAATTCAACCGAAATTTTCCGATTTAAATGTATTTTTGAAAAATAATATATAATATTAGACTACTAGTTTTGTAACCCGCCATAAACGACGAAAGAAAAATAGATTCTAGCATTTCTTCCTTCATTAGAGTTTTCATTACAAGTGTAAGAAAAATATGTATTTGCTTACTAATTTATCATACCTTTATTTTTGTATTATAATGCTTTTAATTACCATATAAACAGAATATTTGTAGTAAGGTGCAAAATTTTCAATTTCCTAAGGGTCATTTTCTCGATCATTTTAACGACATCTTATTTGCCATCATTGGAAATTTAAACATATATTATCCTAAGATCGCAATAATTCTAAATAATCAATATTCTTAGACATTCTGTTGTATTCAATTAATTATAATATAAATTAGTCAAAAAGATAATTTCAATTTAAATTAATATAGAAATACTAAATTCAAATAATATTTTGAATGAAAACAAAATCTAACTATATAATATAAATTTACAATAATTTTATATTTTTACAATCATAGCAGCGTTCTACTGCAAAATTCAAATTGTAAAATGAAATTAATTAAAACATAATAAAAGTAAAGAGTTCTATGGCACCATCTAAATTTAACACTTGAATGACATGACAATCATTATGAAATGATGGGCAAATGAGACACAGATAACAGGTGACAGATGACAAATGACAAATGACAAATGACAAATGACAAATGACAAATGACAAATGACAAATAACAGATGACAGATGGCATATATAAGCAATAAAAAGCAGATACTATTTTTATGACAATTACATGATGTTACAATTTGTATATATATTTCATTTTGTATATGCGTTGGAATATTCCGTCGAACTTACAAACATCCAGACATATGCAGAAAATTATATATATAATGAGTCTCTATCTACAGGCGAATACAGTTCACTTACATTTATACACTTTGAAGTATACAAAACTAGTGATTATGCTATAACTCAAGACTTGCAGAAATTTCTAATCTGTGTTGAAAATTTGAATATATTATTTCCCAAAATCCTATTAACAACCTATTGGACTTTTGGAATTTTTTGTAACATTTAAACAGAATTAATCGGAGTAGAGTATTTAAAACACTGGCGAAGTCTGCAAGTATAGTAGACGAAATACGCGCATATGTATCAGTAAAATTAAAAGAAATATATTCTTCACTATTATACGGAATTAATGTTTTCTACAAGCAAAATCCATTTAATTGTAGAGATTTAGTCGATGACAAGATTAAAGAAACTAACAATCAATTTTGACATTTTAAAAATAGTACCAAATGTATTATGTTATTTTTTTAATGTTCATCCTTTTTTGATACACCTTATGCCCAATATATCGTACTATTATAAAGGTATTATTTTTGTCAGCTAGATCCAACGTTATTGTTATATTTTAAATTAATATATTACTACAAGGTTAAGTAAATGTTTATAGGCCATTTCTGGTTTCTATTTTTTTTTTTTTTTTTTTTTTTAAATTTTTGCTATTTTGGCAGACCACATCTAACACTTTGGTATCCATCATATGTTTTAAATGTTATAAAACCAATACCACATTAGAAGAAATTCAATTTTTGTGTACGTTTTAAAATAATATTGTCAAAATGTGTAATAATAATTGTTGAAGTATTGTATAAAAAAAAAATATTTTCAACTATGGCTGAGTTGTATTATTTTATTGATCTGTGTTGCTGGTCACAATTATTACAACTATAACAGTTACAATATGTCATAAAATATTCATAAAATGTCATCAATATTATATCAACATATATCTATATTTATTTTTGTTGTAATATGATAATTAAATGTTGTATTTATTACACAATAATATTGTTTTAATTATAATTCATATTAGTTTAAATGACTGCGAGTTTTAAAAATGAATTCAAATTTATATTGTATGAGTTCTTATTAGATTTAAGAAAAAAAAATATATTACTAAATGTTGAGTTGTTTTTATTTTTTTTTGTATATTATTAGTCAAAACTTAGGTCAGAGAAACCGTTATACTTTCGTATCGTTGTAAAAGAAAAGATAGATAGTTAGAGAGAAGAAAAATAAGTAGGAGAAAGGTTCTTAGGTTGTGAACTAAGTTATTGATATTACCTTTGAGTTTTGTTAAATCAAACAAATAAAAACAACCCCTTCTTGGGAATGCGATTCCACATTCTAGGAGTTTTAACTATAAACGAATTTCCATAATCAGTCTTGAACCATCTTGGCATTTCCATGGTGTAGGGGTGGGAATTTGCAAGCTCTTACGTTCGTTGACGGAATTGCTTAAGTAGTGATTTTAGTTCTTCCGAGCATGTGCCTTATCTCACGAGATATCTATAAAATAGAGTTAGTGCTCTAACGATACGATGGTGACCAATTGCAGCAAGTGTTAATGAAGCATTTATATCATCTGTGAGGCGAATGGCGTATTACTCGCATTCCGATAATATTTAAGTTTTCTAGTGTCGCTGTAAGCTTTCATCTTCAAATTTAAGAATAGATTCGAATGAAATTAGTTTTTTCGTAACTATATTTATATTCGTAGCTATATATTTCAGCTTTGAGTTTTGGAGGTGTTAAACTCAGCTCTGTTTGCTTTACTCCAGTCGATGGTAAGTATTTTGAGGATAATTCCCGGTCGAGGGTAATTTTAGCATTAGATTGTAGCATTCGGTTTTGTAAGGGAATCGTACAATAGTGCTATAATCTGTAAAACTGTCAATCGGGTTGAATGTTGTTTGGAGGAGATCTTTAATAAATATTAGAAAGAGAGTTGGAGAAAGTACAAAGCCCTATCATTAACACCAGGAATTTTTTTTTTTTTTTTTTAATTAATTCCAAGTTTATAGGATGAACGCCTGAACTGTATTTACACAGAGATTTGGAATATCATCATATCACAATCACATACCAAGCTTTTCAATAGAATTTTTATGGTATATCAACTAATTTAAATGTGGAAAACTCCATCTATCGCATAGAGTACTTCGCCTTCATAATAGCATAGTTTCATTTTATTTTTAGTGATAACCAAAACTCTTAACTATTTATCATTTATTTTTTCCCAATGATAAAGGGTAACTGAACCAGGTCGAAAAATTCAGAAAGCATTTTTTGCTTTCACCAGGAATCGAACCTGGGATCTTTCGGTTGAAATGCAGACGCTCTACCTACTGCGCCACCCAGCTTGTTGATCAGATGTTATTCCATCAACTAAAACTCGAATGGCCCGATTAGAAAGAAATCTTTCAACACTTTTAATGAAAATTGGATCTTGTTGAGGAACACTTTATTATTATAAAAATGTTAATTTTAAAATAAATATTAGGTAGGTATAGGTTTTGCTTTTTTAACGTAAATAATGGGGTCATCCTCGATATCTTGAAAAAAAAATCTCGAAAAAAAATAAATTTTGAAGAAAAAAATCTCGAATGAAGAAAATCTTGAAAAAAAAAATCTCAAAAAAATAAATCTCGAATAAAAAATATTGGGTATACATACGAAAAACTATGTTAACCGAATTTTTTGAAATTTTGCAAAAAGGCACGTCATGACGTCGAATTAAGTTCTGCAAAGTATCGGCCATTAAGGATTCATTACGTCATTTTGACAATTTGGCGTCTAAATTCGCTTAAGTAAATAAAGTCAATTTTTAATATTGAAAAACAAAATGTTGAAGAAAAAAATGTCGAATAAGGTAAAATATACTCGTATGTTAATTTAAAATAATTTTTGTTTTGTTTCAAAAATTATACAAAGCTACTTTCCGTTATTACTGACAGAAATTATGAAATTTCTATAGATTTGTATGAAAAGCCAAATTTTAAAATCCAATTTTCAAAATCCAAATATTAAAATCCAAACTTTCAATTTCCAAACTTCCAAAATAATTATGGTAGATATTCTGGAAAAAGGGATATATCCCCTTTTTTGTATCCAACAGCGGCTATGCAATAATTAAGATAAATATTCTGGAAATAGAGAATATCTTTATTTTGAGTCCCACTCTAAAGCATTTTCTAGTTCAGGATCTAGCATATACACTTGCATAAATATTCTAGTGAAAGAAATACCCTGTAATATTTTGATTGGTTTATTTTGAATCCTACTCTTTAATTCCCTCTAATTATTTTTATAACGGGTGTTTTTTTTAGAATGATAGAGCTTTCGATAGGGATAACTGTGATTTGACAGAAGATAGAAGACATGTAGTTTTAACATTTCTGTTCAGTAAGCATTGACAAATTATCATGGAAAGACTCACGCCTCAACAACATTTACAAATTGTTGAAATTTATTTTCAAAATCAGTGTTCTATTCGCCAAACTCAAAGAGCACTTCGTGAATTTTATGGTTTACATAATCGTCCATCAGAGCAGATTATTCGTCGAATTATCGATAGATTTCGGACAACATTTTCTCTACTCGATGCAACAACAACAACAAGACAAAGAACTGTCCGTACAGAAGAAAATATCGGTGCTGTAAGAGCTAGTGTTGATGAAGATCCAAATTTGTCTATTCGTCGACGTTCACAACAAGTTGGACTGTGTGCAACCACCACATGGAAAATTTTACGTAAAGATCTTGATGTCTACACTCATATAAGATTCAACTGGTTCAAGAACTAAAGCCACTTGACCATAATAAGCGTCGTTTATTTGCTGATTAGGCGCTAGAACAGCTTCAAGTTGATCCACTTTTTTATCGAACAATTGTGTTTAGTGATGAAGCTCATTTTTGGCGGAACGGCTACGTAAACAAGCAAAATTGCCGTATATGGAGCGAAAACAATCCTCAAGAAATTCTGCCGGTTTCATTGCATCCTGAAAAATGCACCGTATGGTGTGGTTTACACGCTGGAGGTATCATCGGTCCATATTTCTTTAAAAACGATGCTGGAGCAAATGTTACAGTGACTGGTGCTCGTTACAAATCTATGATCAATGATTTTCTGTTTCGAAATTTGAATGGTATCGACCCGGAAATGTTTTGGTTTCAACAAGATGGTGCTACACCTCATACTGCTACGGCAGCAATTGATTTATTGAAAGAAAGATTTGGTGATAATATTATTTCGTGAAATGGTACAATTAATTGGCTGCAAGATCATGCGACATAACACCACTGGATTATTTTCTTTGCGGTTATGTGAAGTCATTGGTTTGTGCTGATAAACCAGAAATAATAGATGCTTTGGAAGCCAACATAACCCGTGTTATTGATGAAATAAGGCCTGAATTACTCGAAAAAGTGGTCCAAAATTGGTCAGATCGAATGCGGTTACTCAGAGCTGGTCGTGGTGGACATATGCCGGAAATTACTTTTAAAGCCTAAATGTCATAAAATTATCTTTCAAATAAAAAAAAAATGTGTCTTCAATCTTAATTTAAATGTGTTTTATTTCAATTTAAAGTTCTATCACTCTAAAAAAAACACCCTTTATTTAACTTTTAAATAATTACTTTTTCCAATATATTTATTTGGATTTTCTTTTCAATTTGCTTATATTATAATTGGAAAACGATTTTATTATATAAATAACTGTTATTAAAAAATCTCGAATTCGAGATTTGAAATTTGTGATTTTTTTTCTAATTTTTGCTTTCCAGATTTTTTTTTTCCAGACTTTTTTTGTTCAAGAATTTTCTTTCGAGATATTTTTTTTTCCAGATTTTTGATCTTTCGAAATTTTTTTTTTGCAGATAATAAGGTGATCCCTAAATAGTGTTATATAAGTAATGTTATAAAAACGGTTAGAATACTTGTATAATATGTCTTATTAAAAAATATGTTAGGAAAAACTGTGAAAATTTATTGAGATGAGAAAAAAATTTATAAGTGATTTTCTTAACACAAGGTTTTTGTTTTCTTAAATATTTTTTACAATATTTATTTGAAATTTGAAAGATTTTAATTTTCTTGAAAATCATAAATTTTTAAAGGTAATTATTTTCATTCAAGTTTTCTTAAAATTTACCAATTAACTAAATATGGTTGGTGGAAAACAAAATGACTTTGACTGAGGCATCAATCTTCAATCTGGAAAATGTCTTTAAAAATTATGTGAAATTTCTACATTATAACGCTTGTTATGTATTTCTGGTACCTAAGGGAAATCTACTGAAGTCATAATATTCTAAGATATTATTATTAAACTCAAAAATTCAATTCAAGAACTACTAGCCCATCAACAAAAAAATATTTCTCTCTTAAAACCAACTAACAAAACTTTTGCTCATATTGTTTTCTAAGAAAAACGACACCTTCGCAAAATAAAATTTTAAATACATACACATTAAGTGTTTCTTTATGCCCTTAAAACAAATCAACTGCTCTTCAATCATTTTCTGATAATGGATTAAGAAAATATTTTCTAGCATTACATCAAAATTATTTTGGATATTGAAAATTTAATTATATTTAATTATAAATTAGATATTTATAACTTTTAGTATATTTTCTGAAATTAATTCCAAGAATATTAATTGTATTAATTTTAATTAATTTAACTTACATATAAATAACATACATATACATAGGAAAATAGATAAATAAATTCAATTAATTGAATTTCATCATTTCAATTAATTGAATTTAATTGAATTCCATCATAGTAGGAAATATTTATCTATATATAATAATTATGTATGTATGTATATATGTATATTAATTGTAGCAATATTTTCTATCGATAATCTAGGAATTAAATTTCAATTTAGAAATTCCATTCGAAATTTATTTCCATTATTTATTATTATAATTTTTACTCCTCATCATCTCTTTCCAATCATCTATTTATTTTAATTAATAGACTTTAAGTCGCTTACTCTCGAATAAAAGTTAAAAATCCTTTATTATTTTATTATATTGAAATAAAAAAAAAAAAATCTTAAATTACCTTGATAAATTATCCTTTGAATTTCATTGAACTGACAAATTTTTTTTTTATATATATATATATATATATATATTATGTATATATATATATATGTATGTGTATATTTGACTCCCCATATCAATATTGATGTTAAATTTCCGAATAAATTTCCATGTTAGGTTTTATTACTTCTCATTCAGGATATATTTATCATAGAACTAAACTACTATAACTAGTACTTTTAACTGGTATTCTAGCAACAAATAAAACAACAACAAAAACAAAAACAACAGTGATAATAAAAAATAATAATCCTCGAATAGAAAATCTATATTTATTTGAAGCCTAAATATATATAGCTATATATATATATATATATTTTTTTTATGTTTCCAGGATTTAACATACATATATAACATGCCTATACATACAATTCAATAGAGAGTATTATTTTTCTAAAAATAAAAAATATTTTAGAATCAAAATAAGCGTAACAAAAACCTAAATAAAATCACATAAAAGGCATTTCTCCATATTCTTTTTAATGTTCTGTATTCATCATTCAAAAGTAAGGCATTAGAGTAGAGTACCAACGGTAAAAATAGCAGCAGCAGCAGCAACAGCAGCAGTAGTAGTAGAGCAGTATCGATAACATGAGTAGTATCTATCATAGTTTATAATATAGGATCAAAATAATAAGGAGGATAAAATCTAGTAAGCAAATAATAAAAATTTAAATAAAATAAAAAAAAATTTTTCATTTACAAAGTAAATATTTTTTTTTTTTTTTTTTGGTTGATTTCGTCAATACAAGGATTACGTCAATGTCATGTATGTCAATGTTTTTTTTTTGTTGTTGTCATTGATTTAATCATTATAACTGAACTTGATTGAAGTATAATGTTATATTCAATATAGAGATATGACTATTTAAAAATAAAAAAATATTTGGCTCCAAAAATATATAACAGTTCTTGAGTATATTAAAAAATCACTTTAGAATATTCTTGACCCACTTAGTAGTTATATAGTAAACGTTTCAAACGTTTAAAATGTAAGTAAGAACGTAAAAATGTCATCGTGCATTTCGACATTAGAATTCGAATTATTAAAGACAGCAAATTTATTAAAATTGTATTTTGACTATAAATATTTTAGATGTTGTTTAGAATTAATTGAAATCGCGAATAATTGGTAGTAATCGATTCCCTTACACAAATTGAAAGAACCAATAAACAGCAGACAGGAGCAGATTCTGCTTGGAAGAAGAGGAATGCTCCTCTTATATTCTATATTCTATTTGCAGGAATAAACATCTTCTGATGATTCTGAAATTGACGTTACAGCGATGATAGCGTTCGTCAAGGCCATATATACCAACAATTCTAATTATTATCTTATTCTAATCAACAATTCTAATTATTATGAAGAATTCCCTATTAAAAAAAAAAAGATTTAGTGGCGATAGTGGAAAATAGCGATAGTCAAAGTATCACTAGAGACTTGCAAACATCGCTATATTTCTGACAAACTACAATTCATTCATACACGAAAATCAGAATCTGATCAAAAGAAAGGTAAGGGAATATCTAAAAAGCTTTATTTGCAACAATAAATTTATGAACCAAAATGATGAATATATAAAATATGGGTTTGACCAGACATACATAGTAAAAATGAAAATTTACATCAGCATAACCAAAAAAACATTCTTCAAATTGTAAAAATTAATAAAATATACAAATAAATGGCTTCAACTATAAAGTATACATATATTTAGACCTACATATTTTAATCCTGGTCATAGTAACATAGATGTTAATGAGGGAAGGTTCCAACCTTGAGACAGGCCCCTTGAGAAGAATTTTCATGCTGCAGTGAGAGTCGTCAAGGAGCGCATCCACTCCTACTTTTTGGTCAGTGCGAACGAAAGGTGGCATAGACTAAACACCAGTGCGTCTCGAAGAAAATATGGCCCTCGTATAATATCAACAAAACCAAACAACTCTTAGCCAGGTCCGGTACTGATATATCAATAGTTAAAGCCATCAGTACGGGTAATTGGCCTATTGGAAGTTATGCTGCCAACCTACGTATTTCGTTCAATTCTAATTGCCGCACTTTAGATGAGGCTTCCCCAGCAATATAGGTCTTATCGCGGAAAAGAAAATAAGAGATCTGATCAACTGGGTGCCTCAGAGGGTGGCTCTGGTACTGAGTCCTTGGGGGAGAGTAAAAATGAAAGAATGTTCCTCTATAGTCTATAACAACCAATAACAATTGGTGCTAGTTTAAGTGCTAATTGTTTTTCCAGAAGCAACTGTATTGGCCACTTTTACCTACCTACCCACATATTCGTATTGGAGTATCTCAAAACAACCATCCATCACGAGTACCATTAAAACGTTGTCTTGGAACCAGTTATATCAATGCATTTTAGTTGGATTCAGAATAACTACTCAAACTTCCATATATCCCTTTATCAAAACATTTCTATTCCTATGCCGGAACATTGTGGATTGTACAAAACACTGATAGTTTCTGAGAAATAGAAGCGTTGCCACTAAATTGTGTGGGATGAGGAACTTTTCAACTACACTTAAAAAGAGAGTTTTGTTTGTACTCTCATAATTCTTGTTATAGTAAAGCTATGATATTCAGTCTATTGCTATATTACAGTCTTACAACAAATATTAATTCAAATATTGAAGATCTTTAATATTTAGGGTAAAATTGCATGTGATTCTTCTTTACTTTAATTTCGAATTTTTAACATGTTGAATTATTTCGAAGTTAAAATAAAATTGTAAAGGAAGTAAACTTAATAAGCTTGCAAATATCAAAATTAAATGCTTTCATCGATTTGTAAAAAGGTCGAATTGGTTTGACAAGTAGGATTCATGCGGGGAAACGATATTCAGCTTGTGCTGCCCTAACTAACCTCTTTGGTGTTCCGATTTTGTGGTTTGACCTTCTTACCTAAACTACAGAGTAAAGAATAAGAATCTAAGCTAACTTTAGTTTTTCTTGTTTTAAATTTAATGAGTTTGTTTTTATTATTTTTACAATGCGGAAATTTGATTTGTTCTAACGATAAGTTTGGCATACTCTTAGCTCATTTTGACTTGTTAAAATTTGTTTTTGTCATCCAAACTGAATAAAATAATCATGGTTTCTAGTGAATATTTATAAAGTTAAACTCGGCCATAAAAATATTATAAATGAAAAATTTAATCTGGAATATCCATTTAACTCTTAAAAAACAAAAACAAAAATAACAACAACAATACCTATATAAAAATAAGAAATCAAATCCTCCTTGAAGGAGTTATATATTTTTTTTTTTTTTTGAAATTTCATATTCCCAGTGGATATAGAAAAAATAAAATCAAAAATAAATAAGAGAAAAAAAAACTGATAATAAAAAGAAAAAAATATTGTTGTCATGACATTTAACTTCTCATACATTTTATCATACATATCCTTCGTATATATATAT
Source organism: Argyra leucocephala (assembly GCA_963942445.1). Classification (NCBI taxonomy): domain Eukaryota; kingdom Metazoa; phylum Arthropoda; class Insecta; order Diptera; family Dolichopodidae; genus Argyra; species Argyra leucocephala. The sequence goes on from OZ012681.1 coordinate 2,936,385, forward strand.
ATATATATACATACTAGAAGTACATAAATACGCGTATCAAAAAAAAAAATTGTATATATATTGCACACCCCCACATTCTTAATGTATGTAGATATACATATATATATGACATATATTATGTTCCTACCGATCCGGAAATATATCCGGTTTAATTTTATTTTTTTTTTTCGTATTTTTATTTATCTTTTAAATGCTTCCAATTTCAAGTCGTCGTTAGTCTCATTTCAGTGTATTACAATGTTATTTTATTTTATTCATTTTCTCTTTTCTTTTTCTTTCACGTTTCGTTTGTTCATTCATTTTTGGTTTTTTGACTTCTTTATTTCTTTGTTTTGTTTTTTTTTTTTTTGGTTTTTCATCTTTATAGCAATATCATTTCTTCTATATATTCATTCATATTACTTTACTTAGTTTACTATATTCTTTTAACGGTATATTTTTGTATTGCCATTTTGTTGTTGTTGTTTAATACTATGTTGTAGTAATCTAAGTTTCATATAATATGTGTACAAAGCACCCATCTAATAATCCATAGCTCTTGTGATGTTGATTTCACTGGTGTTCTCTAGATTAGCCAAATATATTTTTTCTTTCTTTTTTTCGATTTTCTGTTTTTAATTTTTTCCACCATTTTCATTTTCTTTTTTTCATATATTTTTTTGTCATTTTGTAGTTTTTATACTTTGGGTAGAAGATTTTTGTTGTAGTTTTTTGAAATTTTTATAGCTTAGTTTAGAGTTCTGTTTTACACCCTTGAACTTTAAGTTTTTACTCGATAAAGAACAAAAAAAAAAATATATAAAAAACAAAAGAAAAGAAAAAATTGCTACTAAGTGAATTCATTGTAAAAAAAAGAAAATGGTGAATTATTATTGAAACAGTTAAACTCCTTCGTTGTGCATTCAAATAGTTAAAGTCGTAATTTTCTAGTTATTCGATTTTTTTGGTTGTTTTTAGCTTTTTTCTGTTTGTTATTGTTATTATTATTTTATTGTAGCTAGTTGGAACCGTTGCTGATATGTTGAGTTCTACTATCGGTTTTAGTTAGTTGTGTTATTCTTTCGATATAAGTTTTTGATATTATTTTTTTTGGTTGTCGTTCACTTTGTAATTTATGTATGACTTGTATTAATATATATATATATTACATGTATATATATAGCTATGAATTGTATTTACAACAAACACATTCATATGAATGTAAATTTGGATATAAGTTAAGCGGTCGTATTTATCAATGGTATTTTGGATATTGGCCAAAGACATTTTGGCTTCGCAGTTCTTCCAAATTTCTATTTTTTTTTCAATTACTTATTGTGTACCATTATTGTGCATTTACTATAGGTATGCATTAATTCTGTTATAGAATACTATTTTTTGTTTTTTTATATTTGTATCAATATCATGTATTCGTGATAGTTTGATGATGTTGAACAAAAAAAAAAAACTAAATTAAAAATAAATGCTTGCAAAAGTAAATTGTGAGGAAAATACCAAAAAAAAAAAAAAAAACAAATTAAGTAAATGAAAAAATGTAGATACATATTTGAATTTTCAAAGGATTAAAAACCATGAAGAACACAAAAACAAATATAATAACAATATTATGTTCGGATATGTGTGTGTAATTGTGTAAAAAGACTTTTTGTTTTGTCAAAAATCACTTGCCTGCGAATTTGAGAATTATTTGAAGACTTGAATTTGCGTAGAAAAAAGTAAATGAAGGATAAAAAAATTAAAAATAAAAATAAAATAATATGCGAAATTAAATTAAATGCAGCTCCGCACTTGCAGCTCATTACAATATTTACAATAGACAATTTTCAATCTGGAACTCAATTGAAGGAAAGTGAAATTTTAATGCGTTTTCACAATTTGGTGGAATGTCAAAATTCAATAATTTTCTTACTGTTGTATATATGTATGTGTAATTTGTTTTTTATTATTATACTAGCAAAGTTACCCGACGTTGTCCGGGTCGACCAATTTATTTCAATGAAGTTTGATTTATGAATCCAATTGAAAAAAATTGGTTTATCAAAAATATTCTAATATATTTTTTACTACGATAACAAAATATCAACAATACTACAATTTAAATTATATTTATATTAAAATTAGTTCTTTGTAAACAATATTTCGGTGGTCTTTTCTGATGAAGTATAAGCAAATACGTTCCTTGCTGTTGTGGTATTCTTGAAATAAAGATATGTTCGCCTTTTCCACAGTCAATTAGAATTTGTACTTAAATGAAATTAGGATGCCAAGTTCTTATTCTTAATCTAGTACCGTAGTTTTGGCTTCTTCAAGTTTCGTAGAAGCAATATTGAAGCTACTACTTTTAATTCCAATTGATAAGGAGGAACGACTTCATTTTCATTGATAACTGTATCTATCGATTTGCACACATGGACCCCCTGGAACACTCTGCAGTATTTTCTGATTAATAAAACGAATCATCACATTTTTGTGGCTAATTCACATAGCCACTTCACATAGTCATGTAAAAATTTTATACTGATTCAAAAATTAGAAAATACTTTTTCAGGACAATACATGTTTTTTTATTTTTTATAGAGTGAACCTATGAATAAATTTTCAAGTCGGTAACACAATTTTTTTTTTGAAACATTTCTGATAGAGTATGTAAGTGTAAATTTTTATGCCAATTGGTTTTTTAAATACTCCTGAGACGTGCTAGCAGTTGTACGTCAGCAACCCGAACCAAACCAAATTTTCGAAATCGGCCACAGCCGGGATGCTTTATTTGTGAAAGAGTATGTCAGCGTAAGTTTTAGTGCCTTTTTTAGTGCCTGTAACACTATTGGTTTTTGAAATATTCCTGAGAAATATGTGCTAGGAGTTGTACGGTAGCAACCCGAACCAGTCCAAATTTTTGAAATCGGTAACAGTCGAATTTCTTTATTTGTGAAAGAGTATCTAAGTGTAAGTGTTCATGCCTGTAACACAATTGGTTTTTAAAATATTCCTCAGTCTTGGTAAGAGTTGTACGGCAGCAACCCGAACCTGTCATCTGATGGCTTTGTAGAGTACCGCATCCAGTACCTTATTTGACCATGAATAACTGTGCAAAATTTCAGAACTCTATCTTTAAAACTGTGGGCGTGTATAGCGAACAAACAAACAAACAAACAAACAAACTTTCCCTCTTATAAGTATAAGAAGATTTACCTCAGAAGTTGACAATTCAAAAGTAAATTGAATAAAAATATTATGGGAGTACTTATTTATTTATTTTTTAATTAGGAGCGAGTGTAGAATGAGTAACGCAATTCGATTATGTGTCGATGAGAATCAACAATCAAAATCTTTAGGGTAGTTATGCATTCGCTTTCGGGATAAAAATATTGTATTTTTTTTTACCGTAAAAATATATAACAAGATATTTTATCATTTAGAAGTCATTACAGCAAATTAGAAGTACTCCCTATTTCTTATAAATGGCGTTAGAAATTTAAACTGTTATGCTTCATTATTTAGTATTATCGCAGACGAACTATTATTTCTAATATTCTTTTGAATTAATTTAACTATCACTATCAATTTAGTCATTAACTTACATCATTTTTCATCATCATCATCATCATTGTCTTGCAATCCCATTAGTCGAGCATAGGGCGGAAAATATAATTTTTATTTTATATTTTTGCTATATATTCTATCTGTATTATTTAAAGATTAATTTCTACAATATTAGATTAGATTAAATTGCTAAATTTCGTGAGAAAATCTGTCCCCTATATCACCGCAGCCGCAAATGGGCTTATTTATGATAACCCATATTTGTTAGTTAGTCTCTGAGTGTTTAAGAATACCTGATTTTGTAATCACATTCAGAATATTCACGCTCTGTTTCATTTTTGCTTTACAATTTCCAGGAACGTTGGCCCAGAAATCCTAAGCGTTTTGCTTTACCCAAGCTTTTAATTACATCTTGGCTGTGCTCAGGGGAATCCCACAGAACGGATTTGGATGAAAGAAACAACATTATTGTGACTTTATTTGTTTTATCACGATTACAATAGAATTATTTCCAATCTTGGACAACCGGTCACCACTTTCAGTCAACAAAACGAACTGTGAACCAGTCTATATAAATTACACATATAATAAAAACGATGTATAAAACGGTGTAAATTTGCGATGGTCGAAATGATCTCGAATACACACTGCCCATATAATAAAAACGATGTACAAAACGGTGTAAATTTGCGATGGTCGAAATGATTTCGAATACACACTGCCCATATAATAATAAAGCCTAAGTATTCTTATCACAGTCAACAATCAACAATTCCGAAAATCTAAAGCAACTCTAAGATTTTAAATTCAAATTTTAAACTCATAATTTTCTAAACATAATTAATTTTCTTAACTGAAGTGTCTTAAGTATGTACGACGACAATCAAAAATTAACTTTTAAATTGGAATTGTTTCTATCAAATTTAAACAGAAAAAACTGTTTACCCCTCCTTGAGTAAAACAATAAATTGTTTTTTTGTATGAATTTTTGCAGTGTCAATTTTCCATAATCAATTTTTGTAGATTTGTTTTTTTTTTTTTTTTTTTGGTTTGAGTCAAAGGAATTTTTAAATACTAAAAATAAACCAACTCATCTCAATATAATCGGTTTGTTTTATTTTTTATTGTTTTTATTTTCATTATTATGTAGAAGTACAATAAGACTTACAGAATTTCAAAAGGATATATGATTTCAAAGAAACTTATCGTTTATTATATTTCTCTTTTGTAGTTTTTGAATAAAATTCATGATTTTTGTGCATTTGCCAAAAACAAAAAAAAAAAAAACAAAAACCCAATAAAATGCAACCGAGAAATTTTTTTAAAATTATTCCAATATGAAAGAAAAATTCTTCACTACTCTGATTATCAGAGAATATTTTCGAAGAAATTTTTTTTCTCAAAGCATTGTTTAACATTGGTATTTTTATCAGTTTCTATAGTGGTAAATTTCAGTTAAATTAAAAATCGGTTCGTTAGACTATGATAACATGAAAAAATATTTGTTCGTTGGACTAAGGAAGATGTGGCAATACTAAAACAAGCCGTACATGTAATGTTATATTAATTTATAATACCGTAAATATATTTAATAAAATTTGCATTTACATTTATGTTATATATCTGTCCTTCATATTCACAGATCAGATGTTCAATAGATTCGTCCTCTATTGCAAATATTCTGCATAAGTTGTTTTCGGTGCGTGCGCGTACTTCGCTCATCACAATTGTTCGCTAGACTAAGGAAGATGTGGCAACCCCAAAACAAGCCATATACGTAATGTGTACGTAATGGTGATTTACATTTATATTATACGTGCCCTTCGTATTCACAGTTCAGATGTTCAATAAATTCGTCCTCAATTTCAAATATTCTGCACATATACAACATATACGATTCCCACGAAGATGCACAAATCGAGGAGGTTGGGTGGTTCAATTACCTGAACATGATAGCATTATAAGATGGTATTAGCAAATCCTGCATTGCTTGTAGAATGATCTAAATAAATGGCTTCTAGAAGAAATATGGCTTTTTGTATATAAAATACAAAATACTTCTGTTTCAGTCAGATTTAAAATCATCCTCTTGCGTGCTTTCGAAACGTAATATCACTAGCAAACTTCAGTTGTACATCAATAGTATCTATATCCTAAAAATTCGGGCCGCAAGCTTTTTCCAACAGAACATTGTGGCAGAAAACGAATCAAAACTTAATAAGTTTGGAAATCCTACACAGAAAATTGCTTTTGATCGGGTATACTGTGAAATAAAAATCTTTACAAGGACATTGTAAAAAATAGTTTCGAATGAAATTTTCATGGTACACGCCAAGAAAAATTTGGAGAACAACGGTCTTATTTAAAGTAAATACACATCAGAAAACGTCACTGCAACTGAAATAAATATGGAAAACAGGACAATGACAACATATAGGAGAAAAAGGAAACTTACAGGATAATGGACATTGATGATAAGACTATATTTAATCAAATAATTTAATATTTTTGGACAAAATAATTCAACTAAGTACTATCGATTGTTCTAACTTTCTAAATAAATCAAAATTTGTATATTTCTATTCTGTCACGAGTTTGAAAATCTTTAGCTCTATCTTGTTTATAAAATTAATTGTTACTACTGCAGCAAAACTTGCGTTTAGTTCTTTCGGTACAAAAGTTGTACAATAGAAATGGTTTTGAGTGAAAAAAGGATATGCAATTGTACTAGATAATTAATTTAAAATAAAATCTATAACATATTAAAAATTTCAACCTTCATTATATTGTTTCAAGTCCAAAAAATGCTAATCAATCTTTATTGTTCTATTCGTGAACGGATTTATCGGCTTCTTTATCAAATTGAAATAGAAATCGTCTAAAGTCGATTTTAAAATTGCATTACGCTCCACAATAATTTTTTCTTAATCCTTTATTTAAATTTTATCATTCACATTTATTTAATGTTCGAATAATTTCTACTATTTCAACTCTATTCCATTTCGATACGTATACCTTTAATAATAAATAAAAATAACAAATAAAATATTTTTAACAATCGTTCATTTTACGAACCAGTACGAACCAATTTAATCTCCTAACTGTTCTAATTTCTATATATATATATATATATATTACATAATATATATGTATATTAAAAAAATATTTTTATATTCGAATATGAATTGTAGACCAGTCTTAATCCTAAGTAAAAAAAAAAAAAACAATAATAAGCAAAATAATAATAAAAAATTATATAGTAGGTACTCAATTCAATCCTGGACAGAATTTTATATTATGAGTAGATTCAAGATCAGGACATAAAAATTTTCTCTTAATAAGAAAATGAATTATGTATTTTGTGCACATAGTGCAATCATGTTCAACCATTCATTTAGAAATACAAAAAAAAAAAAATGGAAAATGCAAAGAAAATTTTTTGTTTTGTTTTTCTTTGTTATGGTTATTGTTGAAGTCCGCAACAATATCAGTTTCCATTTTATTTCCTCTATTGCATTGATTTGTTTTTTTTTTTTTTTTTTTTTTCTATAGATGATAATTTTTTCTTACATTGTATGATTCTTTGTATGCATATTTGTCAGGGTTGGTTATACCTTTGGGGTTTTAGCTAAATTTCGGGCTATATTTGTTGAATCAAGCGTTTTGTGGTAAACCAAAGTTGACGGGATTCGAAGTAGTTAAATTACACAAAAACTACACCATATATGTTGCTATCAATTGAACTTAGTAAAATATGTCTAAATTATTTAATATTATTAATTTAATACGAAAAAATCTATAACATGCTTTGGGGACGTGGCAATAAGATATCCCACTATTTAGAATATTATGTCAATCTACGATATACGAATAGATTTGACATAGTTAGAACAATTTTAGTACTTAATGACTTAGTATGGTTTCAATGAAGAAAGTTCTTTTGCAACTGGCATATTGTCTGGTTTCAAGTTTTTTTTTTCCCCTAATCGTAAAATATTTCCGAGACTACAGATTAAGTAGAAAATATTTTATAACCGGAGCATGTACATAGGTACTCACATCTCTCACATATAAGAAAAATAATCTGATTTTCAAAGAAGTTGAAGCACACATTTCAAAATTTGAATCAAAGCCTATATAATAATATTCATTTAATACAAGCGAAGATACAATATTTGACTAATTACACCTAATTTCACAACTTTGGTATTCTAAAAAACAAAAAATTGGTTTATATTATGCTCGTAACAATGATGGGTTGATCCCAATTTGACGATACGAGATAATAAATGGATTTTATTTTTGATAACTAAATATTAACAATTGAACATCCTTCCCAAAAATAATTTTTCCCTTATTTTCATTTCGTTTTTGTTTTTATTGTTTTTGTTTTTTATTGTTGCGTTTTCAAAAAAAAAAACAAAAAAGCTTAAAAAAATATTTTCAATGAAATGAATTGAAATGAAATGAACCTTTACGTATGTTATTTAATTTTAATGGTACCTAATGATTTTGGTATAGTAGTAGTTGTAGTAGTAGTAGTAGTAGTGGTGAAAGTATAATGACAGTAGAATTAGTATAGAAGTAAAAATAGTAGTAATAGCAATTAAAAACAGGAATTTTGTGAATTACAAAAATATAAAAAAAAAATTATTTTTTTGAAATTGTAGTCAATTTCTTAACCAGGAGTTTCAGTATTTTGAAATTTTCATTCAATTTCCAATTATTTAACCTTTAAACTAAAATGATAGTTTTGAAAATTATATGGAATAAGTGCTTTTATCATTTATAATGATGGGATTGGAATGTGAATGAACGTGTAGTTATTTTTAATTTTATACAATTGGCCTAGTATTTGTGTATGAGTTACAGTGCTATTCATTTGAATGTTACACACTGCTGTGAAACATTAATAAAATTGAAATCTGAGATCTGAGCTCGTTTATTATTTAAATAGATTAGCTCGGTTTAAAGATACTTCAAATTGATAGTTACAGTGCTGACAATATTTTCCGCAACTTCTTCGTATTTACAAAATTGAATATTTTTGTTTAAAAAAATACTAGCCCAGTTCTCGGAATAGGAAAGTTTGATAAAAAATCGTACTCAATATTTCGTTATGAATTGTTTTTTGTCATTTGAATTTGTTTTTTAATAAGTTATCTTAAACAATAACCTTATACGTAATAATAAATTTCAAAAAATAAAAATTAAATTTCAAATGGGGGCAACGTGTTGTTGCGGCAATTTGATAAGCTAAAATTTTTGTATGTTAAAGAGATTTATACTTGGGGTGAAGTTTTAAATTGAAATTTCTAATTGAAAATTAAAAAAAATTGAAGTCGCTACGTCTTCTTTTAAATATCCATCATTTAAAAGAATAATAATTAAAATTGGCTTTGAAATGGTTCAGATATTTCTACAGTACTTTTTTCAATTTACAGATTAAGTACAATGATAACTGTATATAGAAACTCAGTTTGGAGTATGTAATTATTGGCTTTTGAGTAATGGTTTTGTTTTTGTGTAAAATCTAGGTGAAAATCTGAATTGAATGAATATAATAAGGTAAAGATTACTCAAATGCTTAGTGCCATTATCATAGGTAATTACAGTAAGTCTATTTCAATTGTGATGATAGAAAGGCCAGAGCCCCACCCTTTATATATTCGAATCTAATCTAGAAAAGAAAATATTTGTTTTGTACATTGACTGAAATATTGTTTTAGGTATTGTTACTGGATATATCTTACTCATAATATTATGTTTTGTCAGAACCCAATGATCAATTCAAGCAATCTCACTCCATTTATGCTTTATCATGAAGAAAAAAATTACAGAAAATAGGTCGCAGTGCTGGTTTTAGTTTTGTGTAAATTTATTTTTTTCAATTGTCTATTAGTGACAAAACTTAGTTGGGACGGGGGGGGGGGGGCATCATATTTGATAAATAGAAATTTTAAGATCCCCGCAAGTTATGCAATTTTATTGAATTTTGCGATACGTAACAAGATATACAAAAACTCTGAGAATAGACATTTTTCATGTTTTACAACAAAATCCTGCTGTTTTATATTGTTTTTTTCAAAAAGACTATGATCGTATGTTTTTGAGATTGGCTTCAGTATTTGTACATTCAAATTTTGTTATGCTGGTAAGCGATAATCACTTAGTATGGTTTCGAAAACAATTTTGGAAATCTTTTCTAATTTTATTCATTTGGTTTGTCCATTTTTTAATACGGTTTCGAAAGCAATTTTGGCAATCTTTTCTGTACTAATTTTATTCATTTGATTTGTCCATCCTTTAGTACGCTTTCGAAAGTAATTTTGGCAATCTTTTCTGTACTAATTTTATTCATTTGATTTGTCCATCCTTTAGTACGCTTTCGAAAGTAATTTTGGCAATCTTTCCTGTACTAATTTTATTCATTTGATTTGTCCATTCTTTAATACGGTTTCGAAAGCAATTTTGGCAATCTTTTCTGTACTAATTTTATTCATTTGATTTGTCCATCCTTTAGTACGCTTTCGAAAGTAATTTTGGCAATCTTTCCTGTACTAATTTTATTCATTTGATTTGTCCATCCTTTAATACGGCTTCGAAAGCAATTTTGGCAATCTTTTCTGTACTAATTTTATTCATTTGATTTGTCCATTCTTTAATACGGTTTCGAAAGCAATTTTGGCCATTTTTTCTGTACAAATTTTATTCATTTGATTTGTCCATTCTTTAATACAGTTTCGAAAGCAATTTTGGCAATCTTTTCTGTACTAATTTTATTCATTTGATTTGTCCATCCTTTAGTACGCTTTCGAAAGTAATTTTGGCAATCTTTCCTGTACTAATTTTATTCATTTGATTTGTCCATCCTTTAGTACGCTTTCGAAAGCAATTTTGGCAATATTTTCTGTACTAATTTTATTCATTTGATTTGTCCATTCTTTAATACGGTTTCGAAAGCAATTTTGGCAATTTTTTCTGTACAAATTTTATTCATTTGATTTGTTCATTCTTTAATACGGTTTCGAAAGCAATTTTGGCAATCTTTTCTGTACTAATTTTATTCATTTGATTTGTCCATCCTTTAGTACGCTTTCGAAAGTAATTTTGGCAATCTTTCCTGTACTAATTTTATTCATTTGATTTGTCCATCCTTTAATACGGCTTCGAAAGCAATTTTGGCAATCTTTTCTGTACTAATTTTATTCATTTGGTTTGTCCATCCCTCTTTTGCTACCCTTCTTCATTGAACTATTTGTGTTCTTTCGAAGATTATCATTTAGCTTCTTGTTTACCAATTGTTTCATTTCAGTTGTCCTCAATTGATATCTGGTCACTAATAGTTCCGTTGTACATTTTCTAGCCAACATCATAATACATCTTAGGCATATTTTGTAGATTTTAGTTTGTATTGCGGTGTTAATAACTTAATATACCTGTTGTTCCATGATGACGTATTATCTGTTTTGTATTATCGGTTCTGTCCTTAAATCTCTAAATTGCTGCATTTTTGAACTTTGGAGATATCTGATATTAATGATTTATTAAGTGGATAGGTTTTGGACCATCAGCTTACACTTGAGCAGAATCCTTGATATCACCATGAATTTTGTTTTCTGGTAACCGATATCTGCATATTGTTCAATTATGCGGTTTAGGCCAAGACGACGTTCAAGACATAGCAAAGAATATTCGTTTATAAGAAATATTGTTTATAAATATTTTATCAGTATAGGTGATGAACTGAAACGTAGAAATATGTTAACATGGAACAGACAGTTGTTCAAATTCAAAAATCGAAAAATACGGTTTGATTCTGAAATTTACGATCAAATAAAAAATTCTTTTATATCTTAAAGTCAAAATAGTTTCAAGTATTTTTTTTTTTTTACGATTAATAGTGTTGAATTTACTTTGAAGCTATATTCAATAAAGTTGAATTTGAATTCTTAAATTTTTCAACTTTAATTTAAAGAAATCAAAAATTTGCTCTTCATCCATTGGCAAAATTTTCTTCGGTCAAAACGATTTTCTTTGTTGTTATAGGTACTATAGGTAGTATTGAATTTCCTACTAGAAAATATTTACATTAAAATTTTTTATTTTTATTTTGGAAATGAAAATTACGGTATTGTTATCAATGATGTCCTATTTAGATGAACATTACTGTATTGATGTATAGATGTGTTGTTAAGGATACAATAAGGATTTTAATATAATTTTACATTTCATTGATTCAAAAAATAGTAATTTAAGTTATTTTGAAAATTGCATATGGAATTCGTCACTGGTTTTATATTCACAATACATATATATATATATATGTATAGATATGTGTAGAAAAAAAATGTGAAATACAAATATCACAATAAATATATTTACATTCGTACATGTATTTATATATTACACATATACATATATACATGAGATATTTAATTTAGGACGAATAAATCTGTTTCCTTTAAAAGCTTCATAGATCAAAAAAAAGAAAAATAACAAAAAAAAAAACAAAAAGGAAAATACAAAGGAATTGTAGAGAATTGGAGGATAAACTATAATAATAACAAAAAAACAGAAAGCAGAAAGATAGGAGGGAATGAAAAGTCTAGAAGTTTCCTCTTCCGAGTTGTATGTTTTTTTTTTTGTTTCGTTCTTATTTTCTATTACTATATTATTATTATTTTTTTTCTACATTTTAATTTTTTTAGTATTATATTTTTTTTATATATATATATATATTACATATATATATTTTTTGTGGTTTCTTTATAGGGTTGATAGAAAGAGAAGTTTGAAGAATGTTAGCTTTAGATAAAAATAAAAACATCAATTGAAAATTTTTGTATTTATATATATATTATACTTATATGGGATATATTGATTTAATCTTATTGAAAAGTCTACGTAACAAAAGTCAATATTTAGGTCCAAAGTTGTAGAAAAAAAAAACAAAAAAAAACATTGGCATATTGTAGTCACAAGTCACTTCAATAATGATTCATTGAATTTGGCATTAAAAATTACTGATCGAAATTGAAATAAAATTTGTAATTTCACATCCCCTTAAGTATATACATATACATATACGCACACATATATACGTATTTTATAATTTATATATTTTATTTTCTATTGTTAAAGATTTCTGATGGTCCAAAAACTTTTCAACAATAACTAAATATTTTTCTATTATTATTCTGGTTTACTTAAGACTTAGTTTTCCATTTTGTTATTTTTTTTTACTTTTATTTTATTTATTTTTTGAATTTAAGAAATTTTCTTTTAATACTACTAGGTATTTAAAATTAATTTTCTTTTTCTGTTTGCCATGTTCTTGTTGTCTGTTTTTTTTTTTTGTATTTTGCTAAATTTTAAGTTTTTTTTTTGTCTTGAATTCTAATTAAAATCCTGAATGGATTTAAGATAACCTATATTTTTTGAGTGATGATTTATATAAGGAGAAATTTCAAGAATTCTTATTAGAAATTAAAATACATGTGGACATTTTACAGAATAGTATTTACAATGTTTGTTTAAATGCCAAAAGACCTCAATGTGTTAAACATTATTGTATAATTATCGATTGGATAAATTTAACTTAGTTCGATAAGTTTTGAAAAAAATTATAAATTGACTATACAGTGAGTTTTATATTTTAAAATGAAGCTGAGCTGAAGTCCAAAAAAAAATGAAATTCAGAGTATTTTTAAAGAAAAAACTTTTAATCTAAATTTGAAAAAATTATCTGTAAGTTGATGTTATAAATTAGTGGTTGAATCAGACGTTAGAAGGTTAAAAATAATAAATTTGAAGATCACTGTAATAGAAAAAGCAATTGGAAGAATATTTTGAAGAAGACTTAAACCCATAAAGGGTACTGTAATTTAAAATAATCGTGATGATGTGGACTAATTGAAAAACAAATATTTGATTTCAAATGTCGGAAACGGGGTTCGTATATAAATATATATTTTTTTTCTTTTTTTCTTTGTTAACAAAAAATTATGATTGACAAGCATTTAGGGACCTGCGCAGTAGACACCTTTTCATTTTATTTCGCCTCTCTTTAATGAACTTCTAATATAATAAATAAGTTGTATATAAAATAATAATGCGCACACAGTTGAAAATTTTTTACTCATATGATTTTATTATTCAGAATTCGTCCACTTCTCCTAGCCCAAAAACATTACTTAAGAACCATGCTTTATCTACAAAATTATGAAAGTTTTTTTTATTAGATCTGGTTACCTCGATCAAAGATTAACGCCAACTTACAACCTACGTATTAATTATTTGAATTATGTTGCTGTTCCAATGGCCAGAACAACACAATTTACGCATTTTGTAATTTTTACTCATTTTTTTTTTTTTTTTTTTTTTTTTTTTACACTCTACAGTAACTTAGGTAGAATCACCTTTTCGTGCTTAATTAAGTACTGCAATTTTACACTACAATCTACAATATTTCGAGTATTTATTTAACAAATTACTGGCTTATCAACTCATTAAATGTGGAAAACTACTGCTATTGTCAGGAACTAAGCCTTCTTAAATAGAACAGTTTCATTTATTTAATTTGTTACCAGATTATACTCTCTATTATTTTTTTGCCATTTATTATACCCCAATGACAAAGGGTACTGGACTAGGTCGAAAAATCCATAAAGCATTTTTTTTTGCTTCATCGGGAATCGAACCTGGGACCTTTCGGTTGAAAGGCAGGCGCTCTACCTACTGCGCCACCCAGCGTTACAGTTGAAAATCTGGTTATTTTAGTTCGATCACTCTCAAATTGAATCACTATTTGATGGTGGAAATTTGTATTAAATAAGTGTTTTGTGTATGTATTATAATTAAATGTGGTTTTCTCTTCATACTTCAATTATATTATATTCTTTAATTTTGCTTGAACTTATAGTATACTTGTAAATTTTTTACTTCAATATTAAGCTTTTCATACATTTTTTATTTGTTACTTCTTTTTTCTTTACATTTTTTGATACATTGTTTATACTATTTTTAATTTTATTTTTAATTCTATTTTTTTTTTTAACTATTTGTCTAATCTTAATTTGTAATTACATACTTATGATTTTAGTACCCCGCTAAAACATTTATATTTATATTTTTTTTTTTCTTCATTTATGTTTGTTTCATTCAACACATATTCTTTTGAATATATTCGAATGATCCTACTTATTTTCTTACATATATAAAGTTTTGTTATTTTTACTAAATTATTTCTTATTGAATTTTATATTATTATTTTTGTTCCTATTAACTATTCTAATAAACTATAGTTTTTTTACTTTTATTAATTTTATTGAATTTATTATATTAGTTTATTAGATTAAAGAGCTTTATGTTTTGATAATATTCAATTTTAATTTGATGTAGTTTGTAAAAAATTTTATATTTAAGAAAATAAATGAATTTTAAATCTAAATCTAAAATCTTGTATATTTACATTTTTAAAACTAAATTAACCATACATTTTCAACGGGACGGCATGGTTCGATCAAATCGTCAAATACAACCAAATTATAATAAGAGAGTAATAATATTCTAAGCAAGGCAAGTGAATATGTATGTATGCACCCATTTAAATATATGAGAGACGAAGGGAAAAATAACGGTCACAACAAGATAGTTTTTGCATGGTTTTCACTTCGCATTATTGTATCAAATTTGAAAAAATATCAATGAACACGAACTAAAAAATAATGTAAAATATTTTGTTTATTTTATACATAGTTTTCACTTTGGAATCTCTTCGTTTTTTCAAAGTTACATGATACCGAGGTTTCAATTGCCGGGGAATGAGTAAAGATATTTAGAAACGGGTTTTTGCAGTTTATAGAATAGTGTGTGTAGAATTTGAAAAACGTGTAAAAAGAGTTACACGATTTTCACATTGCACGGCAGAATTGAATAAATTTCACAACACCAAAAATCCCCAATAATACTCTTAATATTACCCAAAAAATGTTATGCACTTTAAATTTAATAAACGAATTACCAAAATTAATAAAAATATTATAACATAATTTTAACTTGGATTACTGACTCAATTTAATAAATTCTATAAATGAAATTTAAGAACTTTTTTTTAAGTGAAAATCATTACTGATTTTTATTTAATTTCACGTCACTTTTGTTTTGTTATTTAATTCTTATCTATTGATATTTAATTAATTAATTTAATTTTTTTTTTTTAAATTTCTTTAATTAATTTTTTATATATATATATATATATATATATATGTGTATGAATATTTATTTTAATTTAATTTATAATATTTAATTATCCCAATTATAAATTCAGTGCGATGGATTTCAGCATATTTATGAATTAAATATTAAAAATAGGAGCAAAAAAAAAAAAAAAAAACAATACAAAAATCAAACAAAAAATTTATAATAACAAAACAATGACGAAAGCACTTGTTTTCTGCCAGTCTTCATTAAAATTCGTTAAAAATTTACTCTGATGAAATTATATTTTATTTTTCAATCAGTTTTTTTCGTTACCGTGTTGATTAACCAGTTTTTATATTAATTTTTACATTTTTTTTTACGTTTTCATTTTTATGAAATATGCTTTCAACATAAATTTAATTTAAAGAAAAATTTATTAAAAAATTAATTAAAAAAAAAAACAGCAGAAAAATTAACCAAAATCATTATCGTAGAACTTTACAGATAATACTTTTTGATAGCACTGATTTAGTATGGTGAATATACTACATATTGACCATATATTGGTTATTTTCAATGGTCGATTAGTTTTAATATTCAAAATTTAATTTTATCTAGATATATTTGAACACTCATTAACACTGTGAATTTTATTCTTGATAATAATATCAATACCAATTCAAATTCAATTTTTATATTTACTAAGCCATGACAAACTATACGTGTGTAACTTAACTAAATAAAAACTTTGAGACATCTCAAATATTTCCAGCGGGGTACAAGAAAAGTAAATGCCCACCCCCACATAATTGAAATTTCTAGGTGACTGGTTGAAGCCAGTTTTGAAATTGAGCCAACCAATTTGATGAACCATAGTTGAAATTTTTTTTCGAATTGGAACCAACCAACATGTTTCCATAGTACAAAAATATACCCACATATTATAATCTACAAAAGTTCAAGAAAAATATTAATTAATTCATATAAATATATATATATATTATATATATATATATATATTCCGTTTCCTAATTCCATAAAAGTTCAAATTATGCCTTCATGTAGAAAGATATCGTTAAAAACCAAATATTTGGTTAAGCTGAAGAAAACTTTAGAATAGAATATTAAATATATAATTTTCATACTACATGTATCTGTTTTCACTCGGGTCAGTGTGTAATGTTATAGTACTGCCATAGTGATTAATTTCATGAATATATATTACATATTTTTTTTAAATTCATTGATGAAAATTGATTAATCGCACAAAATTAAATTAATAAAAAAAAATAAAAATATGGCTCTGATTAAGGGTTTTACTTAATATCAGAAATGTACGATTTATTTAAAATTTAAAATGAAGAAGAGAATATCTCTCAAATCTGAAGAGAACAATGAAAAAAAAATTATTAAAATATTGAAGGAAATAAATGAATTGAATTGAATAATGTTGCTGTCCTGCAGCGTTACAAACAGAACTGACGACAGACATATTATGTAAATATTATAATGTTCAGTACATATAGTGATGCTTTAATCGAGATGTGGAATTAATGTTATAGAAGAAGTAGTATTATTAGTATTGAATAAAATAAATAAATAAATTTTAAAATGAAGTTAATAACTATATTTGTGAATATTATTGATAAACAGTTTGTTTGAACAAATAAGAAAATCCAAGTAGATTTCACATTTTTACTGAAACAATTTTGCTAAATTAATCATAATTCAGATTAGATAAAACAGATATCAATTCGTTTTTTAGTATTTTAACTGTTTGTATACTTTATTTTTTTACAGTTTTCTCTTCCACCACCTTTTCTACATGAGTATTACAAATAAAAATTCTAATATCCAATTGTTCTATTCAAAATGTTGGCTTTTGTAACATGTACAGGTATCAAGACATTAATTTAATATTTTACCCTATATTAAATTTATTTAAATTTTACATAATTATTATATACATATCTATATATATCAGTGGCAATACTATGTATGAATTTTTATAGTTAATTTTAATTATCACTTTAGATTTTAATGAGGCCGAGTGAATCATATATTATGTATTGTACATTCATAACTTTATACACACACACACACTTTCATTTATAGACTTAATAATATGTGTATACAATTTAAAAATTACTATTTAAATTCTGATGGTTTTTGCCTCTTTAAAATGTAGTCCTTGCTGCATTGTACAAGTAAATGCATTTTTGTTTTTTTTAATATTTTCCATATTTAAATATTCTGTGGTGTTTTACATACTGATGATGTATGATGGCATTAAATATTGAAAAACAAAAAAAATAAATAATAGCAACAAAATTGAAAAAAATAAAAATAAATCCCAGTGTTATTAAATTAATACCATCGCTTAAAGTCCTTGTTATTCAGTACATTTTTTTTTTTTTTATTATTTTATGTACATATTATATAGATATCTCTTTTCAGCATCAATAATTATCAGTTGTGTAATGTTTCATATTTTTGATTTTATTTCGTTATGTTTTTTGTTTCTTTGAAAATTAAAATAAAAAAAATAATAATTAAAAAAAATGTAAATTAAACAGGAGTTATAAGAAAACAAAAAAAAAAAAAAAAATAATAATAAGGGAAAGTAAAAATAAAAAGGACTCTTAATACGCGAAAATTTTTCTGAATGAGGTTGTAATCAACTTCAATAGAGCATAAATTGAAATGCTTTGTTTGCGGAAGGGTTATAGTTATTAACACAAGTACACTTCTATACGCATATGTAGGCAGCCGTTGTAGTATTTTTTGTACAAAATTTTCTTTTAAAGATCATATATTTTTATTATCTCTTTCTGTCTCTAACATTCGTAATATGGTATTAATATAGTAGTAATAAAGTAAATAGTTTACTTAATTTGTTACATAATATAAAAGCTTGCCAATGGTTTTGGTATTGCGATACAATTAATTTAAGTTTGTAGGAATATAGGTATTTCACTTTTGTTCGCCTGAAATTCTATCGTATATGGAGTTAGCTGTATTTCTACATTGACCGTACAGAATTAGCTTAATCGTTAAATTGCTTGAATTATATTTTATTAAGTGTTAAGTGTTCAATCTTCGAAAAACTTTTTAATTATTATGTATAAAAAGGGATGTGATGGCAAAGTTTCTTCATTTGAAATTTTCTTTCTTCAAAAAAATACTTTTCAATAGGAAGGAATTGATGTACCGAAAATTTCTTATATTTGTATGATATTCGAACTAAACTAACAATTCCTAAATTAAGTCAAATTTCTTATAACTCTAACAATAGGACGAATATAAAAATACAACTTCTCTTCTATTCCCCAATAGTTTATTTAATTGTTCATGAACATATTGTGGCGATATTATCAAATAATATTAAATAAAAATAATAATAATTGTAAAAACAGCCTTTTTGACTATTCATTAAAACTGCTATACTCATTTTTTCCATTTCTATTTAGCAAGCAATGACCCCGTAATATCAAATTTGTATTGTAGACTTAATCTTAAAATAATTTTATATAAAAAGCCTTTAAGCAACTCCCAAATAAAGAAGATCAACTATATTGAGTAAGCCCTACTATAAAAAGCACTATAATTCTAATTTATCTTCCAATTTCAAAATAATCCTGTAAAATTTTAAAATTACATTGTATTGCATACTTTTAGGGGATTTCAAAAGGTGATACAAAAAAATTTGTTCGAATGCGAATGTTATATTATACTGTATTGTATTATATAAAAACATACCTTGCATGCATGTCGATGTATATGTAGGTGAACGTATGTAGTATATTAAACTCAATAGCATGCGTAATATTAATTCAGTTTTTAGTTATAGTAAAATAAAAAAAATATTAAGTTGTTGCCTGTTGGTGATGCTAAATACTATATTATAAGACAAAGAGCTTATATATATATCAAAATAATACAATCATAGTATAATAATAGTCAAACATATATAGTATATACATTTTATAATAACCATTTTCTGTGACAATTTTAATAAACATAAATGATAACAATAATAAGAATAATAAAAATTATATAATAACATAAAAAAAGAGAAAAAAAAAAAACAAAAGAAAGAAAGAAGAAAAAAACGGATAATAAAGTAACAGAAAATTGTTGCTTGAAGGATTAAATCATGTTTTGAGCTTAAAATACAGAAACACAAAAGAACAAGAAAAATTTATTGAGTAATTAAAGTGTTTTATATTTTTATTTTATTTTTGATTTTATGTTTTCTTTGTTTTTATTTTATGCCATTTTTTTTTTGTGTCTTATTTTAATTTTAAAAGTAATTCTTTTTTTTTATATATATATTACTCAATCCTCCCACAATATTCATAATGGTGTAGAATACAGTAGTACTCGGGTTAATATTTTCGGTTATGTATTTGGTATGAAAATTTATGTATTCGGTAGTAATATATTCGTTCGGTTATACTGAACGTTAATAATGACATTTGTAAAGTTTGAATTTCAGATTTATTGTGATTTATGAAATCAGTTATGAGTAGATAGATGGAAGAAATATGTAGATACATGGATAGAATACTTTAGCTGCAGTTTTCTTTAATACAAATATTATAAGTTAAACACTTATTATGTAATATGTATGTTTATGAAGGAACCCAATTATTTAAATTAACTCACTAGGTACATCAAAATTGTAGTTGTTTTCTGTGATTTAGTGACTACATATTTATCTATCAAAATTATCTGTCAACATAAATTTGACTTTATTTTCATTGATAAGTAACCCAGTTTATTTTGTTGATTTTTCTAATTTAATAAATGATTCTTTACTTGATATTACCAAAGAACATATAATAATAAGAAGTCGCATCTGGAAATTTTTCAATCTTTTCGACTTACGTGCGTATACGAGCGGATAAGAAAATGAAACGAAAATAAAAATTGAAGAGCGTAAAAATGATTAATTTTGTAAAAACAAAAAAAATACTTACAGTAACCAATTAAAAAGCTTAAACATCCATGTAGATATATACCAATATTTTGTCAAATCAAAGATTCAAAATTTAAAATATTAAAAAAATTTAAACCCATATGTAAAGTAGATATATTTTGTTAATTTTGTCTGTTTTTATTTATCAATCATGTATAAATATATATTTAGGTATATTTTGTATATATGTATATGTCATAACAAGCAAAAAGAACATAATAAGCAATCTATCAAAAATCGATTGTTGCCTGTTTTATTTCTTCAAAAAATAAAAATATCAATCAAGTTCTGGGAAGAAAGAGGTATTCCGTAGACAGTTCACGATTTGTAATGCATAACTAATAAATTTTATTCTTTTATTGCTATTATTTTTAAATTATTTTTTCTAGATTTTGTGATTCTGTCATTGACTCTATTAATGTATGTTTTTAACTGCATACTTATTTCAATATGTATTATTATTATTTAGGTATTGTAGTTAGGTATATTCATATCAGTGTACACTGTAAAATTTAATAGTTATTTCATAGAAAGATAGAAATAAATAAAAATGAGAATTTTGTTTTCGCTGTTCTCTTCACCTCTTTTTATCTGCTTCTATGGGGGGGTATAATATGCGAACCCACAGTATACAAATTTGTCTTCAAAAATTTATATGAGATTAGACTTTTTACTATTCATATATTATTTGTTATTACTGATCTTTCTATCAAATATTCATAATCTGCAAACACTAACAATTGAAAGTATGTAATGAATAGCGAAATAGATTGGTATACCAATTTATATTTAATTCATATCTAACTGTTTTATCGCTTTGACATCCAAGAATAAAATTTCAGTTCGTTTGGTTTTACCATAACTAGAAATTAATTTTGATTACATGTAGGCTTGTATTTATGTATCTGGGCAGTTTTGTCTTGCAATATGTTTGCAACCGACGCATTTAATGATTTTTTTTCTCAACAACTAAACAAGAGCTATGGAGCTATGCTTTTGGGTCTTAAATTCAAATATCAAATATTACGCATTATAGAAGTATTCAATCACGACTCAGAATCGCTTAAAGTGGGTCTCAAATTGCTATTTTGTATAATTTGGACTACACAAAATGAATGACTAAACATATGGTCAAGAAGATAATAACTAAAATAAATAATTTAAGGTGTTAGTCATATTTAACAATGCTTCAGAAACATCTCTATCACTATTACTATTACTGGGGTATTACTGTTCATACACATATAAAAGGTGTATATATATATATCTTTACCATAATTTGCTCAATTCATTCTTTAAGAATTAATTAAAAAATAACAGCTCCTAAAAAGAAAATCTTTCACCCTTCAATAATATATTTTTTTTGTAAAAATAAAAAACTAAAACCAAAAACAAATAATACAAAAATTATTATAACGGTATATCCTTACATAATTTTGCTTTTTTTTTTTTAAATATTTTTTTTAAAGTTCACTTGATTTTTAGGCTGAATTCTTTCAACTCTGAAAATTGTTTTATTGTCACAAGGTCATTAAAATAATGGTCCGATCCATATCATAAACTTTATAAAATTTTATAAAATAAAAATAATAATAATAAAAAAAAAAACAAAAACAAAATACAAAAATAAAAAGAATCTTATTATCCTTTTTGATAAGAAATATTGAAGTAGAAAAAAAAGGATAGCAACAATAATAACAAGAACAAAATATATAATACAATAAAAATATATAATCGTTATTTATTAAAAATTATACCAGTTTTTCATTATAATTTTTTTTATGTTTTTATTTTTTTTTGTTTTAAGTAAGTTAACCTCAGTTTTAACTGGCGATCATTTTCAGTCTATTTCTTCTTGTCAGATCATTTTTCATAAAATTTCTTATTCTTTCTAATGGTTTGGGGTTTCTTTTTTTCTTTTATTTTTATAACTGTTTTTATATTCATTTTTTTTTTTTTTTTTTTTAATTTAGCAAAGGAAAACTTTTGATGATGTTAATTTCATCAAATTTTGATAGAAAAATAAAAAAGATGAAAAAAATAAGAAGAGTAAAGGAAGGAATTCTTTTTAACTGGATAAAATCTTGAATTTAATGGTTTTGACTTTTTGAAGCAACAAAGCACAAAAATAAAACAAAAATATTTTTTTTTATGTTGATATTTGAAAAAAAAAAAAAAAAAAAACTTTTAAGGCTTGTTCGCCGAGACTTATATTTACCTCCCTAAGGTATGAACTTAACGAAGGACATAAATGGAAATTTTTATGTCAGTCAATGGGTTTTGTAAAATTTTCTTGTCTGCAGTTAGTAAAATTAAAAGCAAAATTAAAGAGAAATTAAAAAATTCTGAAAATTTCAATAAATTTCAAGTGAATTTGTTTTAAGCGTCGAATTTGTGATAAAAATTTAAAAATTAAAATGTAAAGCGATTTCTAAGAAATTATTATGGAAAAACATTTTCTTTTTAGTAGAAACCAGAGCAATTTTTTGATTCTTGACTTATACTGAGAAATAAAAAATATACACGAGAATGAAAACTTTTGAAAAAAAATATCCAAGTTTCAAACCTTTTGATATTGTAATATTAGAAAATGTAAAATAAAAGCTGCAGACTTATAAAACATACATATACGTCTTGCTATGTATTTACTCACAGCTGTAACTATTATAACGGCCCGACAATATTTCCATCGTCATGGAAAGACAACTATTCTTTAATTTTTCACTACAAGTTCAGTTTGATAAACCTGGTTTGTTTGAACGGCAAAAACTAAAAATAAAATGCTTATACATACATATCTATTGTTGTTGATTGTTTGTAAAATTAAATTAGTATTAATTTAATTTGATTTTTATAATTACTTTTTATATTATAGTTATGTTCATTTGTATTAATGCTTCTACAGGATTGTCCTTTCTTGGTTGGAAGACATTGAGAGATATTTTATTTCCAATCCCTATCGAATTATACGCGCTCCAATTTTGAATTTATTTTGATTGTACTTAGTGGCGTATTTCTCGCTGTATTTCTTGAAATGCTTTATGTTATATTATTAGTTAGAGCCTTAAAGATAGTCTAATAACAATTTCCCTGAACAAATTATCATAAATAATTTTTTATATCTCTCGTTTTTAACTCTATTTGGATTCAAATTGATTAAAAATTTATTTTCACACAAAAATTAGAAGATTTTCGGCAATATCTCCACAACTATCCCAAGTATACAATGGTGAAATTGATTCCAAAATTATAAAAGATCAGATTAACTCGTACATTAACACCAGTACGCGTTTTCGTATAGAACATCTTTTTAATCTTCCTTTCCATAGAACTAATTATGGTAAATTTGAGCCAATTAATAGAATGTTAATGGCAGTCAATCAATACAAAAACAGTGTTGACTTTTCTTTGAACAAAACCAGTTTAAAGAAAACCTTGTTTCACTTGCTTCCTTAGTCCTCCTAATTAATCTTGTTTTTCCGCTACTAATATTAACTAATTTGTAGTGTTATAATTAACTTTTAATACTTTTAATAACTTTTCATCTTCTCTTTTTTTTTCTGATGAAATTTATTTTATCTAATTTTGTTTTTTGTTTTTTATAAAAACTATGTTGTATTAAATTTCAAAGTAATTTAAACTTTAGATCATAAATCATATTTGATACATTGTGTTAATTCAAAA
This sequence comes from Argyra leucocephala, assembly GCA_963942445.1. Lineage (NCBI taxonomy): Eukaryota > Metazoa > Arthropoda > Insecta > Diptera > Dolichopodidae > Argyra > Argyra leucocephala. Next base: position 2,960,797 of record OZ012681.1, read on the forward strand.
TTTTAATAATTAAATTGTATTATATTTTGTAAACTGTTTGAATTAAATAGTAAATAAATAAAATAAAATAAATACAACTATCATAATTAATGTAAACTAAAATCGTTACACGTAAAAACATGATATTTAGCTATCTCTAATTTTTGTAAAAATAAGTGAAGGTCTAACTGCTAAAATGAATAAGATAATTTCAAAAATAAATACACCTTATTTAAATTTTGTTAATACATTTTTTTACATCAATAACAAAACTAAGCAAAAATATAATATTTTGTTTGGGTTTTATAACTCACAATATTAGTTTCGTTTCAAATCTATATATAAGTTTTGAAACTATTCAGATTTAAATTAAGAGTTATTTATGTAGTTTCAACACTATGAGTTCAGTAGTGTTGAACACAAATTTATCATTTGAATTTTATTTGTAAGCTAGAGAGAGACATTTCGCGAGCCAATAAGGTGTTATTGAACATCAATTAAGCTTTTTTTTTTTTAAATATTTTATACATTTCTGCAACAGGTCTTCTTATTCATTTCTACATCAAAATTTTTTCTCAAGATTTAATTTCAATATTTTTTACTTATTCAATCAAATGTAGTATGAATTAAATTAAATTAAATTTTTCTATTTCGTATATGTACTCCAAAAATACTAAAATTAAACTTAACAATTTTAGAATAAATCCCATTAAGTCCTTGCCCTAAAATTACTTTATTATTGGGTCCTTTATTTTTGTTTTAAAAAATTTATTTTATTTTTATAAATATTAAATTAATATAGTATATCTAATATGTATATAGAAATATTTATATAAATAATTTTTGTAAAAAAAAAAGTGGTGAGAAGCCTGAGAAGAGTGGTCATAGTTGTGATAATGAACAACTGCACATACTATAAATAATTATAACTATAAAATACGAATAGAAATAGGTTGAATAACATTAAAATAGAAGAACATCAGCTGCTGTCTATATCAATTAGTAACCATTTGTTTTTGTCATAATTAAACCAATTATAATATAGGCTTTCGTGGTATAAGAGCAACAAAAAAAAAAAAAAACAAAAAACAAAATCAGTAACAACAAAAAAAATAAAACAAATTAAAAAAAATTATTCTTTAGAGGTTTGAAATAAAAACAGGATGGAAAAAGTTTTAATGTTTATTTTTTGTTTTTTGTTCCTCTTAATATCCTAAATATCTAATTAGGTATAAATTCCTGTCAATATTGGTTAATTGTTGGGATTTTCTTTCTATTTGTTATTTAGTTAAATTTTCATAAATATTATTTTCTAATCTATATTATAGAAGCAACAAAAAAACATGATATAGATAACATAAAAAATTATATTCATGTATAGTAGGGTTTTAATACAGCCAGTTTGAAAATTATTTACAATAAAAATTCAACTCAATATCATAAAGAAGAGTACATTTGTGGCTGTCTACACACATTCGTTAACATTCCAATGGCTCAACATATTGGAAGTACTCATTATATTTGACCGTTGACCTACATAAATCTCCAGACCTGTAAATATATTTTATCAACGTTATGTTGTTAGTTTTGATTTGGGTGCAGCATTGAATTTAGTTAAATTGCAGCCTACTTGAAGTTTTTCGGCAATTGAAGAAAGATAAAAAAAAATTAAATCACTTTTAGCTAATTTTTTATTGATGTTTACCCGGCTTAGAAATGTTTATTTTAGTTTTCTAGAAATATTTCATGAAAATTTTGATTTGTTGTGGTAGGAATTAATGCTAATTTATTAATCCGGTACGATGCAGCGTTTATAATTAGCATTTTTTCTTTGTTTACCAATTTTGATTTATTGTGGTAGAAATTATTGCTAATTTATTAATCCGGTACGATGCAGCGTTTATAATTAGCATTTTTTCTTTGTTTACCAATTTTGATTTGTTGTGGTATAGGAATTAATGCTAATTTATTAATCCGGTACGATTCAGCGTCATAATTAGCATTTTTTCTTTGATGAGGATTAACCTGTATTTGAAAAATTATATTTGATTAGCGAAATGGCAAATGGTCTTATTTAGTCACAATCAAGCTAATGAAGAAAATTTTAGTTAGTTAAGTTTTATTACAGAATTTGACTTAAACATTTTGCGGAAGAATTGACATAAATTCAATTGACAATTTAATATTATTTCATTATGACATGTCTGTCATTCAATTGATGCTGTTTCATACTTTATATTTGCTGTTTAATTAAAACTTTATTTAATCGAGTATCATTGTTTCGAGCCATTTCTGACCATTTGACATTCATGTGAGTAAGCCAATGCATCGTAATAATATCAAACATTTCGCAAGACATTAATGTAAGGCATTTAAATACATATCATGTTAAAATTAAACATTTCGGAACGTTAGATTCATAATTCTATAATTCTTAACGGTAAAAATCAAAATTTGAAAAAGGAAAACCGAATTACAGCTAAAGCGACAAATGAAGTGTAGATATAAGTGATAAAATTAATGAGATAATGCAAAATAAATTTACTATATTTGTACCGTATGAAATTGGCTATTGAAGAATGTCAATGAAGGAAGAATAATATTATTGACATTCTTCAATAATTGTTATAATTTCATAAGATCATAATAAATTTTTGATACATGTTCGTTTACTTCTTATTTTCTTTGTCTTAATAAATATTTTTAATAAATTAATTTTAATAAATTCACATTAGAATTGAATTTTGAAACTCACTCTATTTATGGATTTGTAACGGATGTAAAATTTTGTGATAGGTTTAAATGGTCAGTGAGTGGTTATTTAATTACTTTTTTGTTGTTTGTTTCTGTTTTTTTTTTTTTTTTATGTTTTTTTTGTTATTCTAATATTGTTATTTTTGGTTTGTTCACTTTATTTTCGAAAAAGTTTATTATTTTAGATTTGGTTTTTTTTTTCTTTGGTGTTTGTGAATTATTTTTTGTGCAGGTGAATATGATTATCATAGCTATTAAAAAAGGACTAAAAAAATTAAATTTTTTTGAAATTATTCAAATTTGAAAATTAAATTTTAATATTTTTTTTTTATTAGGAAACTGTGTTTTATTATTTTATATCGTATGGGAAGCTTAGTTCTGTTATTTCTATAAGTTGTATTCGTTTAATTTAATTTAATTTTATCTTCTATAAAATTTTATTAATATAGGTCTAAATTTTATTTAATTTCAGTTTTTATTTGGCGAAGAAGTATGTGGGTAAAACATTGGTTACACTCAATTTTATTTCGATTACTAAAAAACGCTTACCGATTCAACAGTACTGGTTGCACAGAAGACGATAAAGTCTTCTTAAATATCATACGTGAGAGACTAAATCAGTAGATTTAACCATGCTAATTTTGATTTACAGCAATGGAGGAAGAAGAAAATGAATATCGCTTTAATAATTCATTTTGCAACAACAACAAAACGTAAAATGTAGACCTACAGAAAACCAGTTCTGTATGAGATATTTTGATTTTGGGCTTATTATCAGACGCTTATGTACAATAAAAAACCTAGTAGTAGTAGGTAGAACCATCGTTAGAGGTAGTAAAAGGTTGAAGCAACGGTAGAAGATAGTAAAAGGGATAACTAAAAACAACAAGTGGAACCAACATATCAAACAGTTAACTATCAAATAGTTTTTTAGAAATTAATTACAACGGTAGAGAAAATCAGATAATATGTGGAGATTTCAATATCAACTTTTCCAAAGAAAGTAACCATAAAGAAATCATTAAAGAATTATTTATAGATTTTGGTTTAAAACAATTAGTAAATGATTATACTAGGATTACAAACAACAGTAAAACAATAATAGATTATGTACTAACAGACCATTTCTCTAATGTACAGGTAATGTATAAACAAAATTTATACCATATCAGACCATGAAACGTTGAATATTAAAATAAAAAATGTGAAAAACCAAAAAGAACAAAAGGAGTTTTCGTTTATTCGTTTTGAGAAAGAAAGTTTTATTGAGGAGCTGGAAACGAATGGTTTTGATAATTTAATTAATGTAGAAAATTTAGATACGTGTAGCGAAAAATTTGTTAAAAAAATTAAAAAAGGATTGAATAAACTTAGCAAAACTATAAAAATTAAGCAAAACTCTACTGAGTGGTTTAATGAAGAATTGCAAAGAAGTAAAGCCAACAAAATTTATATTATATGATATCAGTTGCCTAATGGAAAGCGATAACACAAAATGGAATGAGTATAGATTGCATCGAAATAAATACAAGAATGAATGTAATAAGGCTACAGATAAATATATTGAAAATAAAATTAATGAAAAAAGGAATGATCAAAAAATGATGTGGAAAACAATATGTGTTAAAGAAGGAAAAAAATGAAATACAAAAACTAGTGATAAATAACACAAAAATAAGTAATGAGATTTCCATTGATCGACAGTATAATAAAAATAAATGATGAAATACCTTATGTAAGATATGTAAATAATATTAATGAAATTCAAGATAGATTTAAATTTAAAGAGATTGAAAATGATGGAATTAAAAAAATATTAAAAAGCATATCCCCAAAAAATGATTTGAATGGGTTAAATAGCAAAATTATTTGCGAATATGGAGAAACACTAATTCCGATAATAACTAAAATTGTTAATGAATCACTAAGTCAAGGTAAATTTCCAGAAACATGGAAACAATCAATTATAGTGCCGGTAGAAAAAGTGAGAAACTCAAAATTAGCTGAGAATATGAGACCTATAAATATGCTACCAGTATACGAAAAAATTTTAGAAAAGGAGGTAAGCATTCACTTAGGAGAATTTGTGAATAAAAATAATATACTGTCTCAGATGCAGTCGAGATTTAGGAAAGGATATTCAACAGAAACAGCGTTAAATTGGACAATAAATGAATGAAAGAAGAAGATTGATTCCGGGAAGAAAGTTGTAGCAATTTTTTTGGATTTCAAAAGGGCATTTGAAACAATTGATAGAGACATATTATTAAACAAAATGGGGAAATATGGTATAAAAAACAATGAATTGAAATGGTTTGAGGATTTGCTAATAGGAAGAACACAACGGATTAAAATTAACAATTTCAAGTGCAAAAGTACTGCAATTAGGAGTTCCCCAAGGGTCTGTGTTAGGAGTATTACTATTCCTTATATATATATAAATGACATAGGCTCAGCATTGCGATTTTGTAGGGTATCTCTGTTTGCTGACGATACTCTAGTCTATGTAGTAGGAAACAATGTAGTTGAATGCGAAAGAAAAATAAATGAAGATTTGGAGAAATTGTATACTTATGGTTGAACATGAACAAATTAAAATTGAATGTAAGTAAAACTAAATGCATTTATATTGGCATATCATTAAGGAATTCAAATATCAGAATAAATAATGAAGTTGTTGATTGTGTTACCAGTTTCAAATATTTGGGAGTAATAATAGATAATAAATTGAATTTCAATGAACATTGTGATTATATATGTAAGAAATTGTCCAAAAAAATTGCATTTCTAACGAGAATAAGATCAAAACTATCGCGCGTTCATGTGTAATAAACATTTACAATATCATAATACTACCACATTATGACTATTGTTCCACCATATACTTTTTGTGCGCAGTCAAACGCAAAAAAATCGATTGCAGGTATTGCAAAATAGATCAATATGAGAATAATACTCAAAAAAGGAACACGAACACCTATTCGAGATATGATAAATGAATTAAAATGGATGGATATAACAAGTAGACTTAAGTACAATACGTTGATATTGTTGTTCAAATTGAAAAATGGGCTGTTACCGCTGTTATATGGAAAGGCACATTGAGCATGTTGGTGGTTACCATTATTTGAGAAACAATGGAGATTTTAGATTACCATTATATAGAAAAGCTAGTACACAAAACACCGTTCTATACAAGGGAGTGCAAATTTTCAACTAGTTGCCTGGGAATATAAAAAATGAAACTATAATTAAAATATTAAAAAAAAAAATTAACTGAATACATGATTAGAATTTAAATGATTTTTTATAATTAAACTGAGTAATGAATTTTTTATAATGATTTTATAAAAGTTTTTATTAAAAACTAATAAAGAAATACAATACAATACAACAATACACAAAAATAGACCAACTACGGCTTCTAATACGAAAAATGGCAGTCGAATTCACACAAATAGCACAAAATAGATAATATGTAGTAAAACGATATGAAAAATCTCATCAGATAGTTTGTTTTTTGAATGACAACTTGCACCGAACTGGACACGGTAACCGAAAGAAAATATTTAAGAAAGGGCTATTAAATTCGAAATAAATTCAAAACTAATTTTAACAATTTACCTACCAAATGGTTCACCGGTGACGCATGTCAAATTTTCTTCCTCACTTCGCAATGTATCAGTAGTGAACATTTTATTTTTCCACCCCAGGCCGGATGAGTCACCTGTGATACATTTCGAACTTAAATTTCAAGATCATATAAAATATGCAAGCTCTTAAAAAAATTAATTACATATATTTCAAAATAAATGCTTTATTTCAATATGTATTTCAATTTCAAAATGTATTTTTTGAAAATGTTTCAAGCTGGAAAATATTTTTGGATTACATTGTTCAAAATACGTACTGACAAGTCTTTTTATTAAAGACCTATTACGGCCTACACTAGATCTAGATTGACTTGATATATCTTTATAACTAGTTCAATTCGATTATCTTTTGTTATTTCTTCATTTTTAATCAAAATATTTTTTTGAGCATTCTCGTATCACTGCTCATACACAAACAAGACAAATATTAAAATATCCTAAAATGATTAGAAATGTATCACGGGTGCAGATGCAGTTATTAACATCTGGTAATTCTGCTACTCAATATTCGAAAGACATGTATAAATATTGTTGTGCACAATTCTAAATGATACAAAATGTGGCGGGCTATTGGGGAAAAAACAATATGTGTATCACGGTGGCTCATTGGGCTGTGGAAGAAGAAATTTTAGGTGTTCATCGGTGATATACTGGTAGCCAACGTGTTAATTTTTCATAATCGTGATACTATATTATATCAATTGACTTTATTAATTGTTTAATGAAACTATCTTTTAAATATACAGTTTTCTTGAAATGACTTTTTAATAGAATTTATTCTTTTCCAGATAAGTTATAAAGATTGTAATAATAATAATAAAGATAATAAGTACCAGATAATAATTCATATAATTTGAGATTAAATTAAATGTGAAATTTTCTAAACTATAATATTTGACTTCAATTAATACAAATTCAATATTTCAATTGATATTATTCACTTTACACACAAAAAAAAAAAAAAAGGATTTTATATTTATTTTTATGTAAACTCAAAAACAAAATGGTGGAATAAATTTTATAAGACCCAACAAACAAAATGTAGATAAAAAATAGTTAGTGCTGTTAAATTGAAGCTCTTTTTTTTTTTTTTTTTTGTATTTATTGAACTCCTCTTTAAAAGTATTTTCTTGTCATTTTACGACACAACATATTTAAAGTAATAAAAAAGAATATGAAAAATGGAATCAGAGAGAGAGAGAGGAAAGGAGAGCATAAAGAAATGAGAAAAGACTAACTGATTACATTAAATTATCAATAACCTTTTCTTTATTACCATTATTCTTCATTCAATATCCCCTTATGTCATTTTCTCTTAAAAAACAAAAAAAAAAAAAAAATTGAAAAAAAAAACAAAGAAAAATAAGAACTTTGAAACTAAAGGGTAATATCATTATCGATCTAGATGGGATAAATAAAATAGTAAAAAAAAAAAAAAAAAAAATAAAAAAAGGACATACAAAAAAGAGATCTTCGTCCTTTCGAGTTCCGCTTCATATAGCCATTTTTTTAGTTGATTGCTATCAATTTGATAATTTCTGAAACATAAGGATATTATAATGTATGTATATTGATACATGTTAGTTATATATACTATGTATATATATAAATAAATGACTACACTATTCCATAAATATTTTGTTTTTGTATTTTATGCTCCATAGTTTTTTTTTTTTATTATTACCCTTTTTCTACTACCGTTTTGCCTTTTATTTTTTTTTTTTTAAATTTTGACTTTTTGTTTCCTTTTTAATTTTGCTTTTATTTTTCTCATAGTTTTTTTTTTTTCTCCCCTGGTATATAGTAGTAACCATATCATAAAACATCTTGACCTACATTATTCCTTTAATATCCTTTCAATTCAATAGATATCAGCTTTTTCAGTATAGAAAGAAAGAGTATAAAATCAAAAACAAAAACGTATAACTTTTTGCGTGTTGACGGGACTGCTATATATACAACCACTGTTTTTGTTAGTTTTTATCTTCTTATTGTTTTTTATTATTATTATTATTGTTATTCACTCAAATACTTTTGTTTAAAACTAGATGGGTAGGTAGGTAGATAGGTAGGTATATGTGAGTGAGAAAAGAATGAAAATAACTCTTAACATTATGACTATTGAACTGAAGCTGATAAAATCCGATTCATCATAATCATCATAGTCATCATATTGTTGTATCCTTTTTGTTGTTGTTTTATTTTTGCTTTTAATCCTCACACCAATATCACTCCATTCATTAGTTCTTAGAATCAGGGAGAGAATAGTATTTTAATTTACAACAGAGTTATTTTTCTGAATTGTTAATTGTGTTTTTTTTTTTTTTGATTTTAAAATTTTTAAGCGATGTGGTTTTGTATAAACGAAACTGTATAAAAAATATAAGCGCTGGCCTAACCTTAAAACAGTAATTTATTAGTTTATTTGGTAAAAAACTTGAAATATAGTTTGTTTTTTTTATGCTGGGCAACTTAGGTAGAATCACGTTTTCGTGCTTAATTAAGTATGCTACTGAAGGTTTATTTAATGTGGAAAACTATACTGCTCTTAGCCGGAGCTAATCTTTCTTAAATAGAATGGTTCTATTTTGTATAATTATTTTTTTTTAAATTTATTTTATGCCAATGATAAAGGGGACTGAACCGGGTTGAAAAACCCATTAAGCATTTTTTTGCTTCATCGGAAATTGAATGTTCTACCTAGTGCATCACCCAGCGTGTTAAATTAAAAGTACCCAGCGTGTAAGATTCAAAATGCTTGTGAATTTGTAACAATTTGTATTTATAATACGATTCTGTAGTAAATGAACTCGTTGTGACCAATGAAAGCTATATTTTGCATGGCGAAATTAAGCATTAACAGAAATGCAGAAATTAGAAAATAATTTCTATTATACCTAAATTTGCAGTATTAATTTTTGGATACATTTCAGGTACAATATGGGATCCTTCATCGTTATGTTTAGCAAATCTGAACAACCAAATGAATATTGAATTTCAGAAAGTTGTGAAGCCAGACCAAAATAATTTTTCTTTGTAATTTATCTGTTCTTCATATTATAGTATTATTCTCAATACCTGAACTGGAATTGTATTCCAAATATTTGAAATATCGCTTGAATAGCTTGGATATTTATTTACTATTAGATATTTGTAATTGCTTTGGTTCATTTGTGGAACGGGTATTGCTTCCTGTTCCCTCTCGTCAAGTTCTTTCAAATAATATATAATACTTTTTAATTTATTATTTTGTCCATTGTAAACCCTTTACTTCTTACGAAACTATATATGGCTTCTTGAAATAATCACCAACTTTTCTTATGTTATAATTACATAGCCAAGCTGAATGACTATTTCAAAAAGCCAGATATGACTTTGTATGAAGTAAATGGTTAAGTGAATTAAATTTTGAAATATAACATGTTAAAACAAAATAGTAGTTCTATAGCAGTCCCGCCAAAATGGAAAAAATGGTAGTGCAGTGGTCATTAAGTGAATTCAGTTTTAAGGTAACATATTAAAGGAAAGCGTATTGGATTCAACTTCGAGTTGAAATATTTAAAAAAAATAAAACTAGCAATCAATGTCCGGATCAGAATTCGATTCCAAAATCTTCTGATCAGTAGGATGGTTGTATTCGTTTTTTGATTCTCACTCGACGGAAAATGATCCAAACCGTATTGAATTAATATATTTTCTGTTTCCTTACTTCTCTTGGGAGCATAGGGCTTTCATTTGAAATTTCTATCGTACTCGATTGATATTGTTTTAACTTGTTCCCACGTTATGCTTTCTATTTCTTGTTTTATGGTACTCTGCAAGGTGTTCTTTGGACGATCTTCTTGTACTTTGTGGGTTCCATTCTAAGCTCATTGTTCATCGCGCGATGTTTTTTGATGGCCTTCTGAATGTATGGCCTGCCCATCTCCATTTTCTTCTTCTGATTTGTTTCGCTATGTGTTCTGCGGCGGTTAGTATCCAGAGGTCCTTGTTGCTTATTATTGTGTTTGGCCAGAATATTCGTTATATTATCCTTAGACATTAATTAATAAAGATTTGTCATTTCTGGTTGAGGATTTTTGATGTTAACCAAGTTTCACTGCCGTATGTTAGGATTGATTTTACACAAGACAAGGAATATTTGAAGTCTAATTGCTCTGGGTATTTGGCTGTGCCTCCATATCGAATGCAATCCCCCAAATGCTGCTTTGGCTTCCTTACATTTCTATTTTACATCTTCTTGGGCTCCACTACTAGTTGCCAACTAGTTTCTTGATTTATATATTTATATTTATTATGATTAAAACTATAATAAATTTATTTTTAAGCTCTAGTTGCTTGGGTTATCGGCCGTATAAATAAAATATATCTCTAAATTTGGTATGAATTTAATTTTTGTATGAATGTTTTGTATGATACTATAATACACTTCAATAATTGATGCATTGGGTTCGAAATGATTTCCAATAACGATTTTGTGCTAGATTTTGTGTAAAACATACTGATCTATTTTTTTATAAACATCTTCTTGGGCTCCACTACTGGTTGCTATGATACTCTCTAAGTAGCAGAAGTAGTTCACAAATTCAATTTGATTTTCTTTCAACCTTAGATATTCTGTAGTGGGGTTATTGTTACATACATAGATATGAGTGCATTTAAAATCTTGTAATAAAAAATTTAATGTATTGTGTATGAAATTGAAATATTTATTCTTATAGCTTTGGTTTTCTCCAGGTTGATTTCTAGTTTGACATGTTTGGCAAGTTATTCCAGGTGTTTTAATATGCTTTGTATGTCGCTGAAGTTGTGCGAGAGAACACAGATATCATCTGCGATGTCTTCAAGTTTTTCCTCTCTTTATTGAACAAACTTTTTCTAGTTAAATTATCTAGGACGATTGTGAAGAGGAGTATTGAGAGCGGACATTCTTGTCTAACCCCCGATGCGATAAATTAATGGATAGTATTTTGATATTATATAGATATGGAAGACTCAATAACCAATATAATAATATATGCATGATAATAATTGTATGACAGTTATCACCACATTCTGAACAAAATATATGGATAGAGACAACTTGTATAGTCTCTATAACAGTTCAATATTTTTATATTCCCTTATAATCATTATGACATTTTTTAATGCAACGAGTAGGGAGAAATGAGGTTAGTATCGGATGAAATTATAATTTTTTGTACATACAGGAGGAAAAATTTTTTAAAGGACTTTCATTATAATAACCCATAATATTTTATCATTTGAATTTAGTATAGATTTTGTATAGTTAGTGTGAGCATTGTGGTGTTAAGTATTAGAAAACTATACATACATACATACGTCGACATATTGAACTTTTAATGAACAATAAATAGAGAATATAATATGAAGAAATTTTTTATTCTTGTGTGTTTGTATATGTTTAGGAATGTAAAGTTTTAATTTGTTTCCGAAGTCTTTATTTCTGAAACAAAATAAACGGAATAAAAAAGAACAAAAAAAAAAAGGGGGAATATTATAGAGAAAAGGATATTGGTATATTACCCGATGTCATATCATAACAGTTATAATCTTCACGGTCATAAAATAAGTCAAAAGTGTTTGGTATTTGTTGAATGAACTTTTTTTTATTATTATTTTTTTTTTTTGTTTTATTTTTATTATTTTATGTTTTTTTATAACTATTGTACAAGTATGTATGTACAATATAGTTAGGTATGATGATGAGAGATATTTTAAAATGTACATTAATTGTTGTGATTTGGAATTTTCGTTTAGATAAATTGGGGTTTTAATAAATTTATGTGCAACTTACGAAATTTAAATGATAAAATATATGAAAATGGTCTTTTGTTTTTATTTTAATTTAATTTTCTGGATTGATATAAAAATCATATCCTGGTATGGTTATTTCAAATTAATTGTGATAATAATGATCAATTACACTTATATAACAGAAATGTTAATCACAAAGTGAACAAAATATTTTTATTGATTTATATATTTACATTTATTATAATTAAAATTACAATAAATTTATTTTTAAGCTCTAGCTACTAGGGCTATCAACAAAATAGAATAATCCGTATAAATAAAATATATCTTTAAATTTGGTATGAATTTAATTTTTGTATGAAAAATTCAATAATTGTACAATTGGGTTCGAAATGGATTCCAATGGCGATTTTGTGCTAGATTAGTATTGCAAAACATACTGATCTATTTTTTATACACAATTTTCATTGTTTTCACAGTCTTCAACCTTGAATACATACTCAGAAAACAATAAATTAAAAATTTTATTGAATGAAAAAATAAACAAATTTCTCAACTAAATTCAATTATTTTTAAAGAATTTAAAAAGATGTATTTTCATATATATTTATGTATATATTCCATATAATGCTGCTGGTCAATACTTTACTCAATATATTGAAGTAGAGTGCAAGAAAAATCGAATGTATCTGACACAAATTAGTTTTTTGGTTTGTTACCTTCTTGATATGGTTACCAAAAATCTATGGGATAATGTTTGTGATGTTGGTATCAGAATCCAGCTCAATTTGATGTCCAGTTAGAGTGAATGAAACTTATTATTTTTATTTTGTGAAATGATTCAATAAATTTTGTTACAACAACAACAACAACAACAACAACTATAATAATAAAATTACAGGATGAATGAATGAATTGATGTATTGATTTTTTGATCAATTGCCATTTTGTATTGTGGTGATCTGAAAATCAACTCGTAAAGAACAAATAAAAAAAAAATTCTAAAGGTTTTTCTTTCCTTTTCATACTCATTTAATGTATATGTAGGCCAATTATTTTATTTATTTTGATTTTTTTTTTTTTTTGTTTTTTGATTTTGTGTAGTGTAGGCATAATAATAGTAATAATAATAATAATTTTCTTTCTTTCTGTTTTTCAAATCCAAATATAACTCTACTTGACTGATTTTCTAAGTTGAAATTGATCATCAGAGAAAGGAAAAATCATTAAAGTTTTTTCTTTTTTTTTTCCCATCACAAATGAAAGCTGTATTTGACCGCAATTCGGAAAATATTTTCTATTTTTTTTTTTTATTTTTTATTATTATTATTTTTTTCCTAATCAGATATAATCACTCTTTCTATCATTGTTACATTGTTGCACGTTTTCATATATAAGCTCTCTTTTGTACTCTAGTGGTGAATATAAGTAGGTTTTGAATTGTTCATAATAAGAAAATAAAAATAATAATAATAAAAAAAAAAAAATAAAAATAAAGTAATTTGTTAACTTATAATGGTTACAACATGGTGTTCAAAGAGTGTGGTTGAAGATAAAAAAAAAATGTTTATATTTTATTTTATTTTATTTTTTTTTGGTTTCAATACATGATTTATTATTGAGGCAACATATATAACAGAAAATTATAAAGGATTTCAGAATATTACACATAATACAGGATGTTTCACTTATTCACGGTATGTACTATGGATTCAAATAATTTTAGGCCAATCTGGCAGTCGTCTATGATCAGTAAATTTATTGAAACAAAATAATCAATGATCAACTTAGTGAATATTATTTGCATAACACAAATTTGATATCAAAACGCCAGTGTGGATTTAAAAAGAAATCAAGCATGCAAGCAACACTGTTCGATACTCTAACTGAAATTTACAAATATGATAAAGGTAGAAAAGTACAAATAGATAAAGGTAGAAAAGTAGCAACAGTATTTTTTGATCTAGATACCCTACACACCCTAGATATTTAAAACTGGAGACCCGTTCAATTATGGTGTTATTTGTGGTTAATGTTATGTTGTTAAATGTGTTGGTCCTAGAAATAACCATAAATTTGTATTTGATTTTATTTATATTAGTATTTTGAACCGAAAAGTTTGTTGCGACCGTTTATCGAATTGAATAGCCTTTAATCCTAATTATTATTTTAATATAGGTATACCATAAAAAAACAAACAAGGGAAAGAAAATAAAAATGATAAATATTTAACAATTATCGACAATCAATACATTTTAATACCCTCACCCTAACATCTTAATTCTTTGAACATTTAACTTGTTTTACTTAATGCGATTTCAATTACTAATCTCTCTATGACAAATAGTACAGCGTATAACATGAGTGAAACACTCTGAATATATATATATATATATACGTATAAATAAATATAAAAATTTCATTATATAACAAGATAAATATAATTTTCTGGCAAGGATTTCTAATAAAAGATGGTGAAGATGGCATGAAAAAAGAGAGTAAAATTAAATTTAGAAATTACAAGTCAAATAATAGGTGATAGCATTATGATCCTATCAATTATTAAATAGAAAATATTTTTGACATAAATTTCCAAATTAGCCTATAAGCATCTATATAGTGTTATGTAGGTAATAAATAGAAGTATCTTATTGGTGGTGGAAGAAGAAAAACCGTCTAATATAAACAATTTAAATAATTTTTATCATTCATTAGATTGCACTTAAAACGTGAAATTTAACTCTTTATTTGTCAAACATCTGGGTTTTTAATTTAGTAGAAGGTTTCTAGTGACATTAATATTTATATCGAAGGTTTTTAACGTCTGTTAATGTTTTGTGATGCTCCACTTACAATAGAACAGATATATTTTATTTAGTAATGAATAAGCTAATTTGATTAGATTTAAATTACAGTTGGGTTCTGGTACCTTCAGCTACACTTTTAGCAATGCAATCATGCAAGCAAGAAATGTAATTAATTGATTACATGAAAAATATTTGTCAATAGATTTTTAGGTAACTCCAATAGTTCGTAAAATACTGTTCCCAAATGGCACAGTCTACTACGATTGGAATCTTTAAGGCAGTTGATTTCAGTAGATTCTTCCTCAATTGTGTTGTCGTTTCTTGACTAGAAAATGGAATTGTTTTCCCTACTATGTATCAAAGCAATCATTGCATCTTGGAATACATAACTTATTGATTGCATTAAGAATATTAAGTATATTATATGTACTCACCTAATAATCTATTGGTTCACTGGTACCTGGTAACAAATTAAATACAATGAAACTATTCTACTTAAGGAGGCTTAGTTCCTGACAATAGCAGTAGTTTTCCACATTTAATGAGTAGAGCCAGTAATTTGTTAAATAAATACTCGAAATATTGTAGATACTGTGATTCTGCCTAAGTTAGTGCCAAGCGTAAAACAAATTGGGTAACACTAATGGTTCGTAAAATACAGTTTGGGGCAGTCTTCTACGATTGAAAGCTATAGGGCAGATGCTCAGCGGATTCTTCCTCTACTTTGAATACATTCCTTGACTAGATAGCTAAATAGTTATCTATGTTATGATACGCACATGGTTATACACAGTGAAATTGGAAAATGAATGAAAACAGAAATCCTCAGTACCTTATAATACCTTCGGCTAATAATTTATATTTAATAAAAATGTTTAATACTTGGTTATTATGTATTGGAACTTACGGGTACCAATTTAACTAGAAAAAATATCTGATATATACTAATTTTTATTTTTGTCTGAAGCCTTTTATGGCAACAACAATAATAATGCAAAAACAGGGTATTATGAATGAAAGAATAGTGAGAATTGAGATAATAAATCAATTTTTTTTTAAAGTATTATGAAAGTAGTTATAGGTAGAAGTAAAACGTATAATGAGAAAATAATATTAATGCATTATGACGAGAGATGATACATAATTTATTTTATATTGTTGTGGATGTTTTGAGTTGTAATGCGCATACCTTTTTACACTGCAAAAAGCTTGGGTTACTAGATTAGCAATGGAATATTATATATATATATTATTTTGCATTTATCTTGATGTTTGTAAGTCCGACGGAATACTCCAACACATATACAAATTGCTATATGTATACAAATTGCTTTGGTACTCTTTTTTTAACCCCTGTCTATCATGCTGAACATTTGCAGGAAAAAATACCATTGCATGAAATATATTTTTTTAATTTAATGTTAGACTTCTTCGAAAATAATAAGGAAAAATTAAAAATAATAATAATAATATAAATAAAACAAACAATTTTTTTGATTTATAATAAGAAGGACTAATAGAAATTTTTTCAATAGTTTAATATGGTATAATAACCAAAAGGCAAACAGCATTTAACACAAAAAAAAAACATAATGTACTCAAAGGTTATTCTTATTACTTAGAATTATACACAATATGCATATGTGTTTACATATTTGTTTTTTTTTTGATTTTTTGTTGTTATTATGATAATGATCATAGCATCATAGTTTTGTTACCGTATGCATTGCCTATACTATAGTACTATAGGTATATATACTCTAGCAAGAAATGTGATGCGATGAAGAGTTAAAATTGTTATTTATTTTTATTTATTTTCTTGTTGTTATGATAATGATCATAGCATCATAAATTTGCCATACCGTGTGCATAGACTGTATAGTACTATAGGTATATATACACATAAAAACAATAACAACCTATGTATTTTTAAAGAAATTAAATGAAATTTTGTACTATTATTTTTTATTTCTTATCTTTGTAAATTTATAATTTTTAGGTATATTTGTTTCCTTCAAGTGTGGGTAGAAATGTATGTTGTAGAGAGTGATGAATTTTTTTTAATATAGTAGGTAGGTATATATAGGTATCGGTTAAACCATATTGATTGTTGTTCTTCTTTTTAATGTATGTTATAAATAATAATTATGTATGAATTTTAACACGAACAGTTCGATAATAAATTTTTTGAAATGAAATGAAATTTTAAATAACCGATCAATGGTTCACAAGTTATGAACAGTTTTGTAAATACCTATTTATTTGCAGTAAATTTTTTTATTTTAATTTTTTCACCAATACGAGTTTTTATTTTATTCATCAAAATAAATATTATGTGTACCTATAATATTATTGTTTTTTTTATATTAACAAATTTATTTATTTTTGTTTTTAAAATTGTTTTCGTTCAAAGTTGTGGCTCGCTATAAACTTTAATGCTAAGCTTACGCAGCGATTGTTATTGAATGTTAACAGGATTAGCTTAATTCTGAATTATACGATAAATTTTCAATGTTGGCAAAAAGGATGTCGCTAAAACGATCGAGTAAATGACCCTTAGGGAATAGAAAATTTTGCACCTTACTACAAATATTCTGTTTATTAGGTAATTAAAAGCGTTATAATACAAAAATAAAGGTACGATAAATTAGTAAGCAAATACGTATATTTTTCTTAAACTTGAAATGAAAACTCTAATGAAGGAAAGAAATGCTAGAATTTATTTTGCTTCCGTCATTTATGGCGGGTTACAAAGCTAGTATATATATATATATATATATATATATTGTTATACTATTTACAACATAAAAACAAAAAATCATATGTCAAACTAAAATGCATAACTAGTTTTGACAATGACAATACGTAAATTAATAAAATTTAATTTTTACTATTTTGACAGTCCCAATGAATTACATTTTGCCACCCACCCATCCGCTTAAATTTAAATTTAAAATCATTTAAATGAAAAATTTATTTTTGTATATTTATGTATATAAATGTATTACATCAAATGATTCAAACTTTATAATTGGAAAATTAAAACTGTTAGTAACATCAAAAATATAACAACAGAAAAACAAAAATTATTATTTTATTATTTTGGTTTTAATGAAAATTTTACAGAATTTACGATACACTATGATTCATTTCAACAGTGTTAAATGAGATTCCATTAAAATAAAAGAAAAAAAAAAAACAAAATTTAGATGAGAACAACATAATATTTCTATGAAAATTTCACAATAATTAAAATAATTTTCTTTTTTTTTTTTATTATTTGTTGTTTTTGTTTTATTATTATAATTATTTTATTTTGTAAGTAAAAGTATTTTCTGACTGAATTTGTCATAAAATTATTACAATAAAAATTATGTACTTGATGGCACTCTTATTTTATCAGTGCTTTCAAGAGTACATTAATATATATGTATATATATATATATATATATATATATAAATAAGTATGTATTTATTTTTAATACAAGTTACAATACTGTTTTTGAAGAAGAGTTTTTCAAAACTTTTATTTTCACACAACAATCAAACAAACGAACCAAACAAAAAAAAAAATAACTACCGAGAAGAAATTTCTTGAATAGAAGTAAAAGTTAAAAACAAAAAAAAAAAAATAAAAATACTTCGAGTACCTTACTCTCGTATAAATATCTGAGTTTTACTTGTATATATATATACATATATATATATACATTTTATTTTATATCGCATAACACACTTGAGTGGTGTTATATTCAGCAGAGTCCTTGAGAAATTAATGAAGTGAAAATTTTTTACTCTTTAACCGCTACTCTGTACCGCTAATTTTCTCTTTTCTCATATTTTTTCAGTATTTGGTTATTGCTATCTTTTTTTTTTTTTTTTTTGATAATTCTGTTTTCAAACAGCAGCAACGGAAATTATTGTTATTACCAAAAAACAAAAAAAAAAACAATAAAACATAAAACAACTAAAATGAGAATTAAGAAAGAGAAAGAAATGATAATAAAAAAAAAAAAACAGAAAGAGAAAGAAATAATAAATAAAAATTAAGAAACAGAAAAAATTCTTTCGTATTTTTTTGTTGTATTGTTTTTTTTTTTTTCTATTTTTTTATTTTATTAATATTATTTTTATTTTTAAAGGACTTTGTAACGGTATTGTTATGGTCCTGCTATAAAACAATATAATTAAATTTGTTTTTTTTTGTTTTTGTTTTGTTTTTTGTTAATGTTTTGTATATTTAAGTGTGTACTACCTAATTTCTTATATACCATTTCCATACTTATTATATAAAATTTGTTTTATTGCAAAGTTTATATTTTGAAAATGTTACAATTAAATTGCGAAATCAAAGAAAATTTTATACTTGTGAGATTTAAAGCTGAATTCAGTTAATTTAATAAAATACAAACGAAAGAGCTGAAAAAAATATAGAAATAGTTAAAGTATTGTTCTCGGTAGGGTTTATGAATTTTTTTTTCCATCAATCTGCCGGTAAATTTGATAACATATTTGCAGTCAGATGAACATATCACAACGCGCATGAAACTCTATTATAGCTCTAGATATTTCTGAAGCTTTTTATCGAGTAGCAAAACTACTAACAATTGTCAGGAACTAAGCCTCCTTAAATATAATAGTTAATCCCAAAATAATGGGATAAGCACCCTAAACTGTTTTCCCAGAATTTTAGCCATACAAACATGAAGGAAAGAAAAAGAAGGATAGTAAAGAGTAAGAAAATAAAAATTATAAAAGAATTAGAATAGAATAAAAGAGTTAGTACAAAAGCCCGTAAACTTAAGCAGGTTAAAAGATATTCATTTACCCGTCTCTTGAAAACGTCTAAGTTATATGTTTGTGGGAACCCAAGCAATGGTAAGGTGCTCGAGAACTTCTATTAGGTTAATGAAATAATTTTTATATTTCCCAGTTCTGGTTCTTCAGATAATTCACAGTTCTGGTAATTTTTGAGCGAGGACTGAGCTAGTATTACGCTGGAATGGTTATATTTTGGGCATAATACTTTCTATTTCGTCAGAGCAATTGCCCAACAGATATAATAAAACAGAGTGGCTGCTCCTACATTATGGGGCGATGACTTAATAATGTTAGGTGTTAACATTTCCACCATTGATAATTTTGATGGCTTGCTTTTGTATCTGATATAAGTACTGTAGGCTGGTACTAGGTGCACTGCGGTAAAGAAGTATTAAAGGTCCTATCCTAGCTAAAAGAAAAAATTGTCCAAAATTACAGAATAAAGTTCTTAGAATAAAGTTCAACTAACTCTACTGCGTCGTAGGTCGTTATTCTAAGCTAGCAAACTACAGCAAATTAATGATATAGAAATCAATATTAAAACCAATATAAACATACGGTCTAGAGCTATATGGGGTACTATAAGTAACTCAAACATAATTGAACGTATGAGAAATAATTGTACTGTGTATCCATTGTAAACGCCTTCTGGTTTGTAGGAAATGACAAAATATTCTATCTTTAAAACAAACAGTCACACTCAAGTCAGCATCATATCACACAAAATTTCAAAATCACTCAAATGTGTTGATTCCAGAACTTTAAAATATTCTTAGTATCAAAAGCTGCGCTGCATTAATTTTGTATATTTTTTTACTACTTCCAAAATTTATTTACAGTTTATATTAATTATAAATCTAATAAGCAAATATTTGTGATGTAATTTATTTATTTATTGACTTGTAGCAGGGTTTTCCATCGAAGATCTACCCTTAGATCAATTTACAACCCGTTATTTTTATTTATTTTTTTGACTTTTAAATCACAAAGATTTCTTCGTTTTAGTCTTCTCCTCTCACTTGTCATTAGGTTCCGTAAAACGTTAGGTAGGAAAATATGTCTTTAGCAATTACGTGCCGCTTGGTTAGTATAGGATTTTGTTTTTCGTTACTCTTGGGAGCATAGGGCTATCACTTGACATTTCCATCGTATACTCGATTTCTAGCTGCTATTATAGTATCATCATTTCTATTTCCGAGGCAATGTCTAACTTAATTTTTAATCTGTTTATACTGTCTAAGTAGGGGGATTGGCTTACTGTAGAAGACCACTTTGATAACTCTATTTGCGCCTACGTGGTAAGACGAAGTCATATTTTTCTGCAAGTAGTCGCTGCGATTTTATCCATCTTTGACGTTAAGATGCCTGACGTTACTATGTTTACTGGGTACGTCATGTCACATATTTTTGTCAGTTGTTGACAATTGTGTAATCATTATTAGTGTTTGTCCAATATTTATTTATTGTGTTATTTTTATTGTGTTGTATGAGATATTGATATAGAAATTGATATAGGTAATATTTTTAGTTATTAAGTATTAATAGTTAATTATTTTTTATTGATTATATATTATATATATAATATTTTGCTATTTTTTTTTCGTTATGTTTTATACCGTTCACGGGAATCGAACCCGTGACTACCACATCGTAATTGAAACACATTTCTGTGCTCCAACCGATTAGGCCACGGTTGGGATAGTATAGGATAGGTTAAATTAGGAAGGAGAAATAGATTAGCATTAGGAAGTTGAAGAATAGAAGGTAGTAATATTTTCTTTAAACTTTGGCAAATTATAAGTTGAGTGTGGAAATATATCGGAAGGAATATGATGCCACATTCTTGGAGTGCGAACTAAGAACGAACTTCCATACCACCTACTTTATGCTATCTTGGGATTTCAACAGTGTAGTAGCGAGCATTTGCAGCTTCTCTTGTTTCCCGTTGGAATTGCTTAAGAGGAGGTAGAGGAGAACGATAACGCTGCATTAATGTAGAATTTGTTTACAATATCTTCCACCGATTCCCAAACACGATTATAGTTTATTTTCATCAAATTATAGAATTTTATATCAAAATGAAATTTCGTTATTTAACTGTAACATATTCATGGGATGGGAATACTGAGTTTAGTCTAATATAATAACAGTAAGTTATTACTATTATCTGTCTAATAAAATTATTTGTTAGGTGAAATAGAAGTCACAGTCAACAATATAAAAAAAAAAAAAAACAAAAAAAAAGTATAGTATAGCAATAAGAAAAATACATTTTTGTCGTTTTGTTAAGGAAGTATAATTAACTAATTTTTTTTTGTTGTTTTATTTTATTTTGTTACTTATTTGCTTGTGTTTCATAACAATGACTTTATTTTTTTCTTAACAACCCAAAGCGAAAAGAAATAAAAGTGAATTAAAAGAAAGGAACAACTTTATTTCATTTTATTTAAATTGACGTTTTTTTTTTTTTGCTTTTTTTTTGTTTTATTGTTTTGTGCGTATTTTTGTATAAAAAGCTTTTTATTTTGTATTAAATTTTAATGGTGGGTAAGATGTCTTAGATGTGTAAATGGCAAATTTGAAATTTTGTGGGATAGTGAGGTGGAGAATAAATTATTTCATTAATTCAAAATCTAAAGAGTTGTTGTTGGACTTAGACTAATTTTCCTTTAAACACATAGGTTGAGACATAAAGACGCCGCTTACGTTTTTTTTTGTATTGAAGGCGATTCGAGGCAATATTTATAGTATCTGGCTTTTATCTATCAACGTTGTAACTACAAATTGTTTTTTTTTTTATTGGTGTGAATAAGTAATTGTCATTTTTGTATAATAATCACTAGTTTCATTGTTCAGAGATTGAATTTCATGGGTCTTTTTTTTAAATGGAATTTTTAGTTAAATACAAAAATCCCACACTGGCTATTCATTTATTTCATTTAGAGTTAATAGTTATAAACAAATAGAAAAAAATTAGGATAATAATTTCATTTCAATCATCTTTCTGAAAATTTGATTAACCTATGTAAAAGCTGTATTTTCATCCCTAATTAAATGAAAGATAATAAACATTGGTTGAGTAGCTGAGATCCACAGCTATCACACTTTAAAATATAATATAAAAATAATATAAAATTTTAATTTTAATTTTTAATAAAACCACTTTATATTTTTTTTCATTTAATAAATAATTTTTCCCACAAAAAAAAAAAAAAAAAAGAAAAATTGTATTTAAAAGGAATTAAATTTAAATTAAAAAAAAGGGAGAGCATTTTTAAGAGTTTCCAGTTAAAATTTAAACTGAATCTACACAACATTATGAAAAAGGAACTCTTTATCATCATTTATTTATGTGCCACACCATACCGCATCCTATCGTTTGTTCATTTTTTTTTTTTTTTTTTTTTTTTTAATAAAAATTCAAACTTTTAACTAAAAACTTAATTTTCGAAAAAATTAAAAGAGAATTTTTTTCAAATTTATTTTTTTTGTTGTTGTTCATTTTTCTCATTTTCTTTCTCTTGATGATAATTCTATTCAATCAATTTGTGGGTTAATTAAAAAAATTTCCATTAAAACTTCGATATTTCCTTCTTTTTGAACTTGAAAATTTATTTTCAAGGATCAGAATTTTTATATGTAAGTAACATATCTCTATATACTTTAATATACATTTAAGTATAAATATATTAATATCATTAAGTTTTACTGATATAATATAACGGAATTGAATAAAAGAGTAACAAAAAAAAAAACAAAAACAAAAAATGAAAACTTTTCGAAATGAGGAATAAAATTTTCATAGGATAATTTTATTACAAATATTCGTTTTTATATTCCTCCAATTTCTTAACGATTCCTTTATGATGTAAATACTTTTCAGACTTGCAAACCAACATAAACACATTATATAGAGCTATGTATATAATATCAAAAGCTAAGAAAATTTTGTTGTTTTTGTATTTTATATTTTTGGTTTACTCATAAATAAAAATATTTTCAGTTTTTCTTTCATCCACTAAATACAAATCGACTAAAGAAAAAGAAGAAGAAGAGGAAAACAAAAATGAAAATAAAAAAGGACGAAAAGTTATATTTGATTTTGCCAGCCGCAGGATACTCAAAAAAATATGTATATAATAATAATGTGCTAAAACAAAAATCTAAATTTAAATTTTGTCTCAAAATTTGTATTTAGGTAAGATTTAAAAATACATTTTTATTTTGATTATAATGCTCCATTCTAGGAGGATCTGAAATTCAAATCTAAGATGATTTATCATGTTATCAATCAGTATTTTATCATCATCACAACGATTAGATCCAAATATTAAAATATGATTTTTGAGCTATCTAAATCACGATCACTTTTAGCTCATCCGAAACATCAGTGGAATAACATTAACGTATATATTAAGTTAAGAGAAATAATTTAATGAAAATATGTTGATTCACGATAACTTTTGAAAAATTATAAATTTTTAATTAGCTGCTCTCGCATAATACTGAAATGGAAATAAAAATAACGGTAATAACAATGATTATTTAGTTACGATAAAAATATCAGTAAACTGTAAAATAAATAGCGATAAAATATTGAATTACAATTACTAAACAATTACGACAATTGTTGAATCACGTTAAATTAAAAATTACAAAAAAAAAAATTATTTATTTACGACAAACTATTGATCCACAAAAATGGATATCAATAAAAATTAATCGTGAATATTTAGTCAAACGATAAATTAATATAATTGTAATACAAACACGTTAAAGTTTGTATTAAATTAATTTTTAATATTACGATAAACTCAAAATTAAATAAAACAGAATTATGTAAATATGATTTTTAATTCATTTATTCATATTATAATAAAATACAATACTTAAAATATACATTTAATAAATAAAAAAATAATAAGAATAAATATAGGAAAAATATAAATAAAAATCATATGTTCATAATCAATTTATTTAGTTCTTAAGTAATCTATAATTATACAAAAAACTTATCGTGACTTTGAATTGAGCATTAATCAAATAAATTTCGATGCTTAACACTCATTGTAGGTAATTTGATAATAATTATTTACTATAAATCAATATGTGTTGTAATTAAATAGAGTAATAATATAAAGTTTAAATTCACTATTTAACTGTTTTTGTGTTTAAAAATTTATCGTGATTTATTAATACATTGTAATTTTTAAGATTAACTTAATACAATGGTTGCAACATGATTACAAATTTAGCATAGTATTCAAGTAATTGAATTCATGAAAACTTATTGTGATTTATTGATTTAATGTAATTTTTAATATTAACTTGAAGCAATGGTTCCAATATAATTACAAATTTATTATAATATTCATAGAACTTATCATGATTTATTGATTTAATATAATTTAAGATTAACTTATTACAATGGTTGTAATATGATTACAAATTTATCATAATATTCAAGTACTTGAATTCATGGAAACTTATCGTGATTTATTGATTTAATATAATTTAAGATTAACTTAATACAATGGTTCAAATATAATTACAAATTTATTATAATATTCATAGAACTTATCGTGATTTATTGATTCAACGTAATTTTTAAGATTAACTTGATACAATGGTTGCAATATGATTGCAAATTTACCATAATATTCAAGTAATTGAATTCATGAAAACTTATCGTGATTTATTAATTTAATGTAATTTTTAAGATTAACTTAATACAATGGTTGCAATATGATTACAAATTTATCATAATATTCAAGTACTTGAATTCATGGAAACTTATCGTGATTTATTGATTTAATATAATTTAAGATTAACTTATTACAATGGTTGTAATATGATTACAAATTTATCATAATATTCAAGTACTTGAATTCATGAAAACTTATCGTGATTTATTGATTTAATATAATTTAAGATTAACTTGATACAATGGTTGCAATATGATTACAAATTTATCATAGTATTCAAGTAATTGAATTCATGAAAACTTATCGTGATTTATTAATTTAATGTAATTTTTAAGATTAACTTAATACAATGGTTGCAATATGATTACAAATTTATCATAATATTCAAGTACTTGAATTCATGGAAACTTATCGTGATTTATTGATTTAATATAATTTAAGATTAACTTGATACAATGGTTGCAATATGATTACAAATTTATCATAGTATTCAAGTAATTGAATTCATGAAAACTTATCGTGATTTATTAATTTAATGTAATTTTTAAGATTAACTTAATACAATGGTTGCAATATAATTACAAATTTATTATAATATTCATAGAACTTATCGTGATTTATTGATTCAACGTAATTTTTAAGATTAACTTAATACAATGGTTGCAATATGATTACAAATTTAGCATAGTATTCAAGTAATTGAATTCACTTATCGTGATTTATTATTTCTAAAATAATTGTAATAATTCAACATTTGTATCATTAATTCAAATAGAAAACAACAAATTAGTCATTTTGAAATAGTAACAATTTTACAGTATTTCACATCATTCACTTATTATCGTTTTCTATTATTCAACTGTTTTTTGATAGTTACAATTTATCGAGAATCTAAATAATTTACTAAATAAAATATTTATGGATTATCAAATTTTAAAGTGTATTCATTCTGAAAAATTATCTTAATTAAATAAAAACTCATTTTTAGTATAAAAATTCAATTTTCAAAAAAAAAAAAAAAACCACCATTTTAAATGGAGTAACAAAGTTGGAAGACACTAAAAAAAAGTTTTTTGTAAGAAAACAACAAGATTGAAAATAAATTTTGAATTTTTGAAATTACAAAAATGTCGCGTAAATTCCTTTTAAGTGATAATTCTTTCATCCTTTAAAGTATCCTTACATATACATATATATACATATTTATAGTATATTTATATATTAATTTATTGTATATGATTTTTGTTTTTATTTTTTTGCTGTTTTATTTTATTGTAAGTATTTTAAGGATATTAAATTTAAGTAAATAAATTTCGAGAGTTGTATATTCAATTTTAAGTAATTTTTCATATTTATTTAATATTAATTTTGATATCAAAAATTCTGGGGTTATTAAATATAGGGTAAACAAAGCAATTAAATTAAAACTTCCTCTCCTTAAGGATTCAAGGATTTTGGTTGTTTTATTTTTTATTTATTTATTTATTTATTTTTTTTTTTCGCTTTTTATAGCACAAGCAAATAGCTATATCTTTCAATTTAAGGATATTAAAGGATATGAAAATGTTGTAATGAAAAATTAATTTTTAAATTCCTAGTTTATATTTTTCCTCTTTTTATTTTTTTTTATTATTTTTATTTTATGACTAAAGTAAATTCCTTCGAAAATGCTTAATTTCCCGTTCATTTGAAATTCTGGTCAACGATTAAATTTAACTCTTTTGAACGATGGTGTCAGTTAATATAATTTTTGGATTTAAATATAAAATTTTTTGACATTTTTATTACTTAAGAAGGATTTTTTTTTTTTTGTATTGAATTTTTAATTTCAAAACATTTTTGATATTTCAAACATAACAATTCGAAATGAAAATAGAAGTGATGAGAATCAAGATAGACTGAACAAAAATATTTGAGTTAAAATTTGGAAGATGACGATCTATTAAGACTACGAATGAAATTTTATTTGCTGAACAACAATACATTTTGTTTGAAGCAATAAAAATGACAAATGACAACTGACTCAATGGGAATGATCAGTGTGAGAGAGGCCGTGAATTATAGCCTAATTACATGTGTAAACTTTTATTTGTAGCGCAGAAAATATTATTTGGTGCATATGAGTTTGTATGTGACCAACTAGATGTATGGTGCATGCACCAATGCAATTAGTGTTTAAACAAAATTTTGCTTGCCATCGCTATAATAAAACTGCAAAAAAATAAACAATTTTGCCATATTTAAATAAATAGAATGTCAAATTTATGTCGACAATAATCAAAAATAAATTAAAATATTTTGTTTGAAACAGCGCTGTAAATATCTACATGCAGAATTATTGTGTATATATGCAATTGGACTTTTAGAGATTTCGAATGAGTGGAAAAGAATTATTAAGCAGTAAAGATGAGAATGCGGAATCAGAGAAATATAGAGAGTGAAAATTCGAGATATAAAATAAAAAAGAGTGAATAAAAACTATTCTAAACAGAAAAAAAGAATAAAACAAAATATATACTAGTGATATAAATATTATATTATAGTAAGTAATTGTTGAAATATTTGTACACAAAACAAAAACCATTAAAAAGAGTTATTAAAAACATGGTGTGATACATTTCTAACAGTGGCAGACTTCTAAAATATTTCCATTTGTTTTAATTTTTTTCATTTTTATTCGGTGACAACATTTCGTAACATTCAATCAATCTACCCACTCGTTAAAAGATTTATTCTTCCGAATTCGATTAAAAAATATTTCTCATCATTTTTGTAAAGTGAACAATTTTAATTGGCAATCATTGTGTGTATTATCCTTTGGAATTTTTTTTGTTTTTTTTTTTTTTTTTGTTATAAGAAATATATTATAAATTTGTTTCGATATATATATATATATATATATGTACGTAAATTCGAAATATGTATATCCTTGGGATCATTTTCAATAAAAAAAAAAAAAATTTATTGTATAAAATGTCATTTTATTTTGCAGTTAAATTGTGAACGCAACTAAGATAACAAAAAATACTCATATAACCTAGAGAGATGAAAATAAATCGAAATTGAATTGAATTGAATTGAATTGAAACGATTGATTGACATTAAAAGGACAATTTTTATTTTTTTCATCTTTTCTTTTTTTTTTTGGAATTCTTTTTAAAATTTATTCTTCAATAAATTAAATTCACGTTTCAATTTTAGTTCGAATGGCCTTCATATATCAAAAATTATAGAAACGGGATTATTAAAAAAAAAAAAAAAACAAAAAACAAAAAATAAAAATAGGCAAATAATATTATGCTTTTATAAATTTTTGGAAAAACTTTTTAAATTACGCATTTAATAGTGAGGATGAATGTGGGTTACAAAAAAAAAACAAAAAAAAACAACAACAAAAAATAATAAGAATTTAAGTAGAGATAATCACAAAATCAGCTTTTTTTCTTTAAAGAGAAAAGTTCATGGTAACAAGAGTAGTTACAAAAGAATAAAAACAGCACAAAACACAATATTTATGATTTCACTTGTTTTTGAATTTGAAAATTAAATACAAACAAACAAACAAAAAAAATAATTTTAAATTATTTTAAAAGTCTGAATAAGGATCAAATGAGGATAATGTATGTTATTTTATTTGGAATTTTCAATTTTAATCTTTTAATGCAAAACTCTCTCATTACACTAAAGATTATTTATGTTTAATAAAAAATCCATTTATCAACAGCAGAAATAGACAAATCAAACTAATGGAACAGATGTCTTGAGAACACGATAATGAGAAACTGGATTAAAAGATTATATTGTATATTTTGTTATTTGGGGCTACTTGTACTTTATAAGGTTCCTGGACCTTATCCGGGTGATTGAGTCAAATTATTTTTAAATTATAGTGTGAGTTTTTATATATTTAGGTCATGTTTAATTTATTCAATGAAAATCTAACCTGCGTTGTACGAATATTAAGCTGTATTTGGTGACTTACGGTCACGGTAGATTTTCATAGTTAACCCATTACCGCCGGTTGGCCTATATATAGGACAGCAAACAATATGTCATACAAATACGTATAACTTCCATTAAAATTAACTTGGCTCGGTCAAAAGTACCTTATTTTGAAGTTACAAAAAATAAAGTAACATTTTTCAATATAGTAACACCAACTTTTCAGTTTATAAATAACATTTAAACTCAATTCAAAATGTAATTTTTTTCAAAAAGTTAAAAATATTAGGGGTGAATGTATAAAATGTTAAAAAATAAATACTGAAAAATATTTAATTGTGTTCAAACTACCAAAATTTATTTGTTTAAGCATTACAGAAGCTTCGACAACTATTAAATACTGGATTTTAGTTGAAAATATTAATTATTTTTTTATTTAAAAATTGGTGTCCTATATATTGGTGTCCAACCGGCATAAGTATGTAGGAATTTTTATTTCGTTGTAGTTTTATTTTGGAACATGTAAAGCGTAATTATGACACAAGTAAAAGCGTTTGCATGATAAAAGTGAGCTTAAGGATCTTCAGGTAGCTATTGAAGCTTTATTGGGAGTTCAAAATAATTTTGAAGATCATAATGTCATAAACATAAACATTTTCCCACCAGAATTAGATAAATTGACGAATTGTGAAAAATTTTATGATCAAAATCTCTTTGAAAACGAATTGCCAAGAGATGTTCAAAATACAATAGAAGTGAAAATTTGGGACGAAATTGATGAAATCGAAGATACTAATGATAATTCGTTTTTGTTGTTAACTCAATATAAAGATATGTGATTGTGTCTATACTTGGCATATTTAACAGTTTGTTAAAATTGTGGATAATAATGTTTCTGCAATGCTAACAAATGTTGACTTTATAAATCCTATACATTCAGAAAAACGTTGGAATAGAGAAACGCATATAGAGAAACGAGAATTTTGCAAATTTCAACGCTGATATGAGTAGTGATAGAATTGATTAAAATAGCAATAAGTACAGAATCATGCTAAAAGGTAAGCTTTGTAGTGGGCGATTTTTATTTTCCTAATTGGTTTAGCAGTTGTAAACGTTTGGAATTTATCATCAGACGAATCATCTCAACACATCGCAGCTATCACTGTTCTATATTTTGTAAATATCTTCAAAAAGCAAGAATTTTTTAAAAGAAAAAAAAAAATAAATCCTTCTTCAAAAGTAGATCCCGAAATAACAAATCGTGTTCTTCCCAAAATGAAAGAATAGCTTTGCTCATTATTCCATCACTTGCACAAAGACCTGATGCATTAGTCGTTTATGTTTTACAAAGTATACTAGATTTTTATCATATAATTGAATTTTTTATTTATTTTTAATTGTTTTTATTCCACTTCGGGAATATAATGTTTAATAATTCAAAAAGTTTCTAAAATTTAAATAGTTATATTTTTCTTTATGTATTTAATTTATAATATTTAGTTAGTTTGTTTCAATGTATTTATTTTTGTCATTCGAACTCTAAAAAATATAATAAACCAAAATAATATTTTTATTTGTTTAAACTTTTTCTTTCAAAATTATATACCCATATTTGCCGGTTGGCCTATTTATAGGACGGTCCATAGATCGGAACTTACAAGGGTTAGAAGCACCAAACTTGACTTTTGGCTTATCTATAGCCAAATATTACTCTGGCTTTAAAATATTACTCTGGCTGTTTTAGACAACGGGAAAGGGTAGCTGGCGGGAAAGGGTTAAATAACCAATCAAAATAAACCGTGGTACCGATTTTTCATCGCACCGAAAATATAAACGGTAAACCAGCACATGTGGAATCCTCCTTTACCGAGCAGTGCAAATTTGGAAATCTTTAGTTGTGATCAACTTTAAAAAAATATTTTTTTTACACTTATATTGTCTTTTTTTTTTTTTTACAAAAATTAGATTTATGGTAATATAATGGGTAGTATAATAATAATAACTGTAGTATACTTTCCCAAGTCATGTTTGTTTTCCTTTTATACTTTTAGACATCTCACTTTCTTCAAATTTATATTCATTTGCATTCTCACTCTCTAGAATGTTTAGTTATTTTTATTTTTATGAAATTACCAATTCGGCCACTAAGGCAAAACATTCAACTGTTGAAACAAGAAGTCGAATGTTCGAAATTGTAAGAAATAAAAGTAAGGCAGTGTTCTTTATGTACGTGTGACATATAAAAAAATATAGAACCCATCAGTAACTACTTTTCTCGCAATAACAACACTGTTATTTTGGCTGATAAAAGAATATTCAAATAATTTTTAAATAACAATTAATAAGGTCGTGAAATGGAAAAAAGACTGGCGTATAAAGCCAAATGAAGAAAATGCGGTTCCTATGAAATGTTTTTCCCCCAAGGAAGAAATGATCAGATTAGTTGTTGTTATTCTAATTGAAGCCAATAGATATAATAATTGTATATTAGTCAGTTTATGTATTATTTGAACAGTGCATGTATTACTTGAAATATGATACTTCACCAGTCCACCTACACATGTAATTTCAACTCAAAAATCTGTTTGCTTCAATTCGTTACATTAGTATTGCTTTCTAGATATTTCTAATTTCATTTGTGGCAGCAGAAGCCAAAAAGTAAAATTTGTAGTTGTTTTTAAAAACGATTTACCAAAACTTAAAATCAGAAGTGGAATTTTCTAAGGTGATATTGATAGTGTAGAAGTAGTAGTATAGAAGGTGATATTGACTGTGACAAAATGTAAAAGCGTTCAGAAATGTTGTTGAAAATTTGCGCTATTTTATAAGGTGATAGTTTTCATAACCAGCAACATTAAGCAACATCTAAAAATGTGTATTAAAATCCAAGCCACACATATTATGATTATATTATAAGAAAAAAAAACAAAAATATCAAAAACACAAATACTTTTATGACAAATATATGAAATTATATTTCTGTAAGAAATGAAAAAAAAATATTTTGCAGAGCGGTGACAATCAATTTGTTGTAACTCTCTATTTAACAAAAATTGTCACTATCACAGTGATGAAAACCTTACCAAATGCTCAAAAAAGAATTTTTGATTATTTTTTTGTCAGTATCTCTTTAGAAAGTACCATTCCAGACTGGCATATTATTCTAAAATTGTCAATGTAAGATGAACTGTAAAGCTGGTTTTGTATAACTGCCAAATTAGAGAAATTATTTTATAGTTTAAATTTAGAAAGGACTTTAAAAATGTGTTTAGAATGCATTTCATTAAATAATTTAATTGCTTTTAGGTTTTTGTCCGACGGAATACTCCAATACATATACAAATTGCAATATGTATACAAATTGCTTTGGTGCTCTTTTTTTAACCCCTGTCTACCATGCTGAACCTTTGCAGGAAAAAATACCAGTACATGAAATATATTTTTTTAATTTAATGTTAGTCTTCTTCGAAAATAATAAGGAAAAATTAAAAATAATAATAATAATATAAATAAAACAAACAATTTTTTTGATTTATAATAATAAGGACTAATAGAAATTTTATCAATAGCTTAATATGGTATAATAACCAAAAGGCAAACAGCATTTAACACAAAAAAAAAACATAATGCACTTAAAGGTTATTCTTATTACTTAAAATTATACACAATATGCATATGTGCCTACATATTTTTTTGTTGTTGTTGTTATGATCATTGCATCATAGTTTTGCTACCGTATGTACAGCCTGTATAGTACTATAGGTATATATGCTCTAGCCAGAAATGTGATGCGACGAAGAGTTAAAACTGTTATTTATTTTTATTTTTTTTGTTTATTGTTTTTTTTTTAATATATATATATATATATATATATCTATATGATATATAAATTTATGATCGTATATAATATTTAGTATGTATTATGGGGTTAGATTTTGGTTCTGATGATTTACACATAAAAGCAATAACAATCTATACATTTTTAAAGAAATTAAAAGAAATTTTGTACTATTATTTTTTATTTCTTATCTTTGTAAATTTATAATTTTTAGGTATATTTGTTTCCTTCAAGTGTGGGTAGAAATGTATGTTGTACAGAGTGATGAATTTTTTTTAATATAGTAGGTAGGTATATATAGGTATCGGTTAAACCATATTGATTGTTGTTCTTCTTTTTAATGTATGTTATAAATAATAATTATGTATGAATTTTAACACGAACAGTTCGATAATAAATTTTTTGAAATGAAATGAAATTTTAAATAACCGATCAATGGTTCACAAGTTATGAACAGTTTTGTAAATACCTATTTATTTGCAGTAAATTTTTTTATTTTAATTTTTTCACCAATACGAGTTTTTATTTTATTCATCAAAATAAATATTATGTGTACCTACAATATTATTGTTTTTTTTATATTAACAAATTTATTTATTTTTGTTTTTAAAATTGTTTTCGTTCAAAGTTGTGGCTCGCTATAAACTTTAATGCTAAGCTTACGCAGCGATTGTTATTGAATGTTAACAGGATTAGCTTAATTCTGAATTATACGATAAATTTTCAATGTTGGCAAAAAGAATGTCACTAAAATGATCGAGTAAATGACCCTTAGGGAATGGAAAATTTTGCACCTTACTACAAATATTCTGTTTATATGGTAATTAAAAGTGTTATAATATAAAAATAAAGGTATGATAAATTAGTAAGCAAATACGTATTTTTCTTAAACTTGAAATGAAAACTCTAATGAAGGAAAGAAATGCTAGAATTTATTTTGCTAGTTTTTAATATTTGATTGCAAATATCGATATTTTGAAAGTAACGCACTTCCTTCATCAGTGTGCTTGTGATTAAATAATTTACTTAATTCTTTTCTCACTTTTATGTCCTAATCCCTAACAGTTACATATTTTAACGGTAATTTTGCAAAATTATGTCATATTAATTTAAATATCTAATTCATTGTTCAATCTGATGTTATATACCTGTTCCCTCGAAATTGCTAAATTTTCGTATATGTCTAAATTGCTTATTTTATGTACCTCCTTTATTGATGATAAATTGGTTTTATCAATTTTATGATATTCTTCAATTATAATATGTTTAGCAATTAATTACTTATTTACTTAGGTGGCCAATAGACCATGTAGGTCCTGGGTCTGATTCATAAACGTCCTCCTATTTTGTCGATCGGATTCAACTGACGGATTCTCTCAAGTTGAAGATGCCAAATTATTTTAAATATTTGTCTTGTAATAATTGTGCGATACTTCGTCTCTCCAACGAAGGTTTGGTCTGCCCCGGTTTTTTGTACCTTCTGGGTCTAGATTCGAAAGTTCTTTTGTTTTGGGCATTTTTGTTCATCTGCTCTAAGTGTCCCAGCCAATATAGTCTCTTACCTTTTATTTTCGTGACTACGTCCATGTTGACATGTTTAGCAATTGTCGACCTAAAATACCTCAGTATCTCTTATTCTTGCTCATTCGGCTTCCTTTAAATAGTCTTGGATCTCGTAAATGACCTTCTTGATTGTTCTAGGTATTTTAATATCAGATGAGCTTAGAATGTTGAACGGGGGACAAGGTGGGGATTTAAAGAGGCATTCCAAAGTCATACGCTTTTGCTTAAGATTATTAGATACTAAATCTTTTCTTTTTTAAGTGGTCAAGATTTGAATATATAAACGTAAGAAGAATTGGAGGGAGTGAAGTAAGTAGAAAAAAACATTAAATGTTTACAATGTCTAGCAATTAAAAAGTTTTTGATTAATTTTGAGTTTTATTTTTATTTTCTATGAATTATTAATGCGGTTATCAGTCTGCCTTCACTAACTTAAATTTAAAGAATAAATTGTTATATCAAATATAATTAATTTGTAATAAAATCAAGAAAATTTAAATATTTTTTTAATTAAATACCAATTTAATTTAAACATATTAAAATGCAAGTAGGCTTTAAACATCTAAAATATTTTCTCACATTTTGAATTTTACCTAAATCACATACGAAATAATATTTTCACGTGTGAATAGTTTTCTAAGTCTAGACTAAATTTGAATTTATTTTAATTATGCATGAAGGCGACTCTATAGAATTTTTTTTTGTTTATTTATTTTTTAAAAAGTATGCAAATTATCACATTTGATTTTAATAAAGTGATTGAGTAGTTGTATACATACACGCACAAACAACGTGTATAAATCCAATGATTCTTTTTAGAGTGAATCTATTTCGCATACACTTTTCTTTAAAAATGGACCTTTTCTAAAATTTATTAAAGCAAATAAAGTAAAAGATAAAAAAAAAACTCCCATTAAATTTGAAGAACGTTCTTCAGCTAAAGATGCTTAATTTGAATTGAAATGTTTTGAATTTTTGTTGAGTAAAAAAAATATATATATATATATTCAATTTGTCAGTTGTAATGAGGCCATTTATATGTAAAATAAATTTTGAAGATATTATTAAAAAAAAAAAAAAAAAATCAAATCGATTCATGATTTAAGATGACTGTAGAAGTTGAAATTAAAAATGATGTTTGGAAAATTTTTCAATTTGGATTATGGAGCGTCCTTGAACTATATGATGAATTTAAGTTTAAATGTGTTTGGGATGACTATTAAGGAATGGGAATATAATTATTTATTTAATGGAAATATTTTGTACATAGTATCCTATGGAAATGGATTTTAGTTAGTTAGTAAATTTAATTGGGTATGGCAGCCACAACTATGCGTTGTTGCCATAATCCTAGGCCACTTTTTTACCAAAAGCGATCCACTACAATACGAACTAAAACTTTAACGAACTAAATCCGTATCTCTAAGTGTGTATATACTGTAGGTAGAGTCAACTTTGAAATGTTTGTCAGATTGTCAAACAGATAATCTCCTAACTCAACCACTTAAGTCTGTGTTTGGACAGATCTGGGCAATTGCAGAGAATATGCTTGATATTTTTCTGAGGCTTATGACGTAGGTGTTTATTTTTAAATAATTGTGGATTCTGAAGTAGAGATGTTGTATCGGCGTAGGACTTAATGACCATCTCCGAAGGAAAGCTGGAATTACTAGCTTTTCAAAAATATATATCTTTAGTGGCGCATCTTATCCTTTAAGGACAAAAAGGACATTTGAAAGTATCCTTGTTGTTTTGATGTTTTTGTATAAAAAACGGTTTTATCTGTTGATCCATTAAATACATATATACTGAGTTGCGCCTTTTACAAAGTAATGTATTGATACATTTACTTCAGAAGATTGCTATTTCGTAAAAGGCGCATTCCTAGTTTTATATAGAAAAAGATAAAAAAAAAACAATTATTTTTAATAAGTGCTTATATCTTCTAAACTATTCGACGTACACATAAAGTATATATGCTTGAGTTATAGTAGAAATATGTACCTTTCCAACGTTTTATCAATATTGGGGAGGTTTAATGGTAAAACCTTGAGGCATTTGGTTTTTCGAGAAATATTTTTTCTTCAATATTTTTTACTTTGAACTACAATATCTCCGTAACGGCAGCACCAATCATCATCAAATAAATTTTAAAATATGCTCTAGACCGTTATCTTTCTAGAATATGTATCAAATGCATAAACAGATATAACGGTTTTTATACAAAAACATCAAAACAACAAGGGTACTTTCAAATGTTTTTTCGTCCTTACAGGATAAGATGCTCCACTAAAGATATATATTTTTGAAAAGCTAGTAATTCCAGCTATCCTTCGGATATGGTCATTAGGTCCTACGCCGATACAACATCTCTACTTCAGAATCCACAATTATTTAAAAATGAACATCTACGTCAAAAACATCAAAACAACAAGGATACAGATGTATACAGTTATTTCCATAAAATTCAAAATTTAATAATTGAAATAAAATTGAATTAAAATCGAGCAAAATATAAAAATGTATTTAAATATTGTATTTTGAATTTTTTTTTTCTATTATGGACTTTTTAAACCCATGCTTCAAAAAGACAAGATTTTTCGGATTATCTTACGATTTTTATGAATTTCAAGATTTGATTGATTTTCCACTTTTTTATAAAAATAACGATGTTCTACTATTCAATGCTAGTAGTTAT
This sequence comes from Argyra leucocephala, assembly GCA_963942445.1. Lineage (NCBI taxonomy): Eukaryota > Metazoa > Arthropoda > Insecta > Diptera > Dolichopodidae > Argyra > Argyra leucocephala. Next base: position 2,998,335 of record OZ012681.1, read on the forward strand.
ATCTTGAATATTGATGAAATATATATATATATATATATATATATATTTTTTTTTCCAGATAGTAGTAAATCATCGAAAGAGGCTTCAGGGACTATCTATTACCGCGGAAGGCAGTTTAAAGGACTGTGGGACTCCTATAATTATTGCAACATTAAAACTAGTCTTATAGACTAACCATTAAGGGCGTTTCCGAACCTCTCGCACTTGCACTTGATACTCGCACTAAACCTGTCAAATCGCGCTTGATTTGCTATCAAAATTTTAGTGTAGTCTCAAGTACACTAGATATCGAAAAATTAGATTTATTAAATTTAGTGCGAATTGACAAGTTTAGTGCGAGTATCAAATGCAAGCACGAGAGGTTCGGAAACACCCTAATTTACATTTAACTCAAAGAAACTAAGATACCTTTGATCTCACCAAAATTCAATAAGGTTTTAACCTAACTCAACTGGTCTTGTTCGTTTTAGTCGAAATATATTTAAAGAAAAAACATATGAAATAGATGTTGCCACATTTTGTTTTGATAGATTTTGCCATATTTAGAATCAAAAGTAGTTTTATATCTTGTAAGTATTACGTTGGATCTGGATTAATTCACTTTTTTTGTCAGAATTTCATTAGATTAATTTGGCTAGATTAATCATTAGATTAACAGTTCTTTGTTGAAAATAAAATTGGTTGTTGCTACATTTTGTTGTATTTATATTAAACAAATTTAGGTAAGTATTTGCCATATAGTCTTTATTACAGTGCTGTAAATCCAATTCTATGTTAGTATTGACGCATTTGAAGTTAATTAATTATATAAGAGTGTTTGTGATTGAAAAAATATATGTTTAAAATGAACTAGTGATTTACTTTGCAGTCTCTATCACTCATCAAAGGTGTGCTTCTTCTTTTTTTATTTCAGCCTCTAGCTTATCTTGCTCGCTATTTACCGCATATCATAATGAGATCTGACTCGACTCGTTTTCTTTCTTATATATATATAAATACATATTCATTTATACATTTGTATATACATATATATATATATATATTTATACGTATTTATTTCTACATTTGAATCTTCTGGGAAATCTCATACAGGAAGAGAAATATTGTTTGCAGATTTTTTACCGTATGTCCCTTTTTTTCTTTCTTTATTTTTTCGAACTCGGCTTTTCTTATCCAATGCGCTCAAATTATAAAGTTTAATTTAACATAAAGCTATATATTTAAAATAGGTGCACTAAATAGTGCAACAATTTGGTATAGAAAATGTTTATAATCGTGTCTTTTTGCTGAATATCTTAATCAAACTTTACTTTAAAACTGTCGCAAAATTTATATTATTCTGGGGATGGTAAAATTAAGTTGTTTTATGAAATCTATTTTGCAACAACAACAAAATTTAGGTTAATAGTGTAAGTTATGTGTCGCACTATAAATCAATTATTATTATAAAATTTTGCTAATGAAATAATTCTTATTAACAAGACTCATTGGATATTTCTAGTCTTTTTTTATTGTATAGTTTTAATGCGATACGCATACCCATTACCAGTGAATAAATTTATATTTTTATTTAAAATTTATTTTAAAACTAAGAAAAACAACAATGAAATTGGAAATTTTAATAAATAAAATTCTTAGCCAATTCCTAAAAAAATTTATGTCTGTATTATATTTTTTTTTTGTTAATAAAATAATAAGAATAAAAATAAAAACAAAAATAAAAAATTTGTTCCTTTAAAAATATATTTTTTTTTTTTTGAAGTTTATTTAATTAATAACTTTAATATTAATTTATTTTTAAAAAAAAATTTGCCAAAATTAAATTTTTTTCTTTTAAGTAATTGAATTCAATGAGTACTTAATCCAAAAGAACAAGGACATTAATACAGAATGTGTATAGGTACTTACTCTATAAAATACACAAATAATAAAATAATATGAGATTTTTTTTTTAACGAAGAAATCGTATAAACTTAACAGATTTCTGAAGGAGCTTTAGAATTAAAATGTTCTATGTCAATATTTTTTAAAAGTAAGTTATTACTGTTGTTTTAAAAAAAAATTAATTTTTTAAAAAATATTTATAAAATTTCACCAGAGTGTACATGTGAAAGCATAAAAGCTACAAAATTAATTGTTTAAAATAATTCAGTTATTGTTATAATAATAATAAATTTATTTTAACAAAATTTTGATAGTATTTGATGTACAAAATTGTTATTTATTGTGCTCAAAAGTTGAATGAAACATAAGAAGAATGGTAATTTTAATAATAGGCTTCAGACGTTTTAATGATTTTTAAGTTTTAACGTCAAATTAGTTAATTATTACTTTAATTACTGTAAAAACTTCACTTATCTTAAAGTTAACTATAGTAGTAGGCTTAAATAAGCTTAAGTATTCTTAAAAAATTTACGGGGGTCTAAAGGGTTAAAAATACGCTTTATAAGCACTGTATCCAGTTTACCCTTCTCCCATTTAATTTTTCTATACTCACTTTCACTTGGTGACACCTCTTAACCCAAGTAATATTCAACAACAATCGGGTAAAGAACCCGTTGTTATAAGAAGGGTCGGGTAAAAATAAGGGTAAAACATCGGCTTTAGTAAGCCGAACATCAGATTTACCGAAAGTGTGACACATTTCATGTGGCTTTGTTAGGTAACAGAATCGGCAAAAAAAAATCCTCTCTATGCTTCACCGATAGAGCTATGGATGACGGAATAATGATGACAGTTTATTTCTTCTGAAGAAGTTTATTGAATTGACAAGCTAAAAAAATATGTCAAATTTACATATTAATTTTTTCAAAAATATTTATTTGTAAGTTAGAACTGTATTGTTTTAGGATCCAAATAAACTAAGGCAAAAAAAAAAAATGGAAAATTTTCTAATCAACTACTGTTATTTGTCTTTATATTCAAGGATTCGATATACATATGTATGACTGTGTTGTATTTATTATTCCCTTGGGAATTTTTTTGATTATTTTTTTGTTTTTACTTTTTTCTTTTTTTAGATATTTTTTTTTTATTTTCTATTCTATAAATTGCGTTGTTGTTGTTTGAATGTTGACAAGGAATGCTCATATTTTTTTTTGTTTTGTATTTTACTTTACTAAAGGACTTTTATCCTTTCATAGGTTAATATGGTTGTTGAAATTTAACAATTCTAATTAGATATATATATATATGTATATATATTAGATTTTTTCCCATCATATTATATTGATTGGGCGGTAAAATGATCTGTTATATTTTATTAGTTTCATTTTGTAGACTTATATTATAGCAAGATAGAGTGAGAGAGGGAGATTTTATAAGATAAATATAAAATAAATAAATTAGAATTCATCTCTTTTATACGAAATAAAAAATAATGATTTAAAATTATTTGTTTTAAGCAGAATATTATGCTATTCAAAATCAGCTATTTGCAGAGATTATTATATTTGCAGATCAATCTAACTCCTAGGTTGTTTTCGTTTATTCATTCCGAATATTCGGAATATTCAGAATATGTCAAAAAGCGTTTTTTTTATTCATTCGGAATATTCCAAATATTCTGTTCTGTATTTTTTTATTTATTCCGTATATTCCGAACGTATTCTTTTTGTTCCATCTCAGAGTTGGAATAAACAGAATAAAATTACGGAATGACAGTTCACTCAATCATTCTATATAGTAATAACAATTTGACTACCTATATTTTAATTTAATTTAAAAAATGGAAAATATTGGTTAAGTAAAAAAATGTTTTTAAAAAAAATATAATATTATGAATAGTTGTATAAATATTAATGTTTATATAAAATTAGTAGCTGTATATATTATTCAGAGAAGTTTTTATTGTTCTTTTTTTCAAGGAATAAGTCTATATAATAATTATAATAACTATTATAACTTATATTAACTAATTTACACAAATTAAAAACTAGTAAAAACTTTTCGTTCACAAAACTTAATAAATAAATAAAAAAATAAACAATGACAATTTCTGATGTTTATTCTTTTTATTTTATTCTGTTCGTTTATTCTATTTGTTCGGAATATTCTATCGAGACGTCATCAAGTATTCTGTTCTTTCCATTCCTTCTGTAGAATGAATAAACGAAAACACCTCTAGTAAAATTGATTTGCAGACAGTTGAATTTATTATGTGTGAAGTTTCAGTATTAATAATAGAATATATATATTTTATATTTTACTTTGTTATTCTGTTGTACAAACCATATATGGGTCTGTAGGAAGTTCAATTTCTATATTTATTCCTACTCTGGTTGGAAAGTCGATTGTATTGACATTTTTTTGTTTACTTAAAATTTATTGTAGTTTTTAAGCGATTATGTTTGCAAACCAATTTCATACTCATGCTTAACTAATATGAAAGATAAAAAGTTATGATTAGCAGGCTGATAGTATAGCAGTTAGCACATAACAGTTGGAAATACCATAATTTTTTCGCTATATTAAAAAACTATTTTTATATTGTCGAGATTGATTTACGAGAAGTGAATTATACTACAAAATCATAAATTTTCTCTGTTTTCTCGAACTCCGCCATTCTTAGCCAATACTACAAAACTATAAAGGTTAATTTAACATAAAACTATATATTTAAAAAGGGTGCACGAAATGGTGCATTGTTGCACCTCAATTATTTCTCTAATTAAAATATGCTCGTGATATTATAATTCTTATTAAAAACAGTTAACCATATTGTTCTGATAATCTGCATTAAGAAAGTTAATTTCATTTTACACCACACTACTGTAGTACAGCATATAAGAGTAGAAATGCATTTAAATTAGTTATAAGATAGATACAAATATTAAATACAGTTCCATAACATGACAATTATTTACTTGTAGGTATTCTAGTCAACTATTCTTGTCAATTTTATTTTTTTATTTTTCTAATTTGTTTTTTTCTTTACCTTTGTAAAGAAAAAGTTGACATTACTTGATGAATTTTTTAGAAAAATTGTTATAATCGGATATACTTGATTATTCATCGGCAATTTCTTTACAAATTTCATTTTAAAAATTTTATTCGTAACATTTAAATATTTTATTTTTAAATTTTTATTCTTTGTTTCTCTGAAAAATTTTCCATTGTCGTTGTTTTAACGGAAAATTTTAATTAAAAAAAATAACAAAACAAAAAAAAAAATAAAAATGTTTTCTTTTGAATAAATTTTGTAAATGGTTTTTTGTTTTATAATTATTATTACTAATATTTTATTTTTGAATACCTACTAAAAAAAAAATCGTATCCTTTTTTTAAATAAATATTATTTGTCTAGACAAGGACTTGTTTAAGGATTAGATTTAATATGTTTGTATTTGTTTAATTTTATTTTTGGCTGTTTTCTTTCTCTGTTTATCACCTTTTTTTCTTTGGTCTTAATATTTCATAAATTTCATTATTTTTTGTTTCAATTATGTAAAGGGTGCATTAACAGTTGTAGGACAGAATTGAAAAAAATGTTTGTAAAACATAATTTAAGGACATTACTTTTACAATCTATTAACGAAAGTGATTTATTAGTAGTAGTAGTAATATTTAGAATATTATTTTAAATAATTTGTTGTACCTATTTTGAAAATTGAATCAATCTTATTTTGCTTTATTGTGTACGTGAAGTTATAATTTACAAATAAAAATTTTATAAATCTTTTCTATGTTGTATGTATGCTGAAATCGGCTTAAAATGTATAAAGGTAAGTTGTGTGAAAATTTATCTGTATGTCTAATAATCTATTAATTTATCAATGTATTAACCCAACAACCTGATAATTTATTAATTATCGATTTATTTGTCTATCAATTTGTCAATTTGTCAATCTATCAATTTGTCAATCTATCAAATTGTCAATCTATCAATCTATCAATCTATCAAGCTATCAATCTATCAATCTATCAATCTATCAATCTATCAATCTATCAATCTATCAATCTATCAATCTATCAATCTATCAATCTATCAATCTATCAATCTATCAATCTATCAATCTATCAATCTATCAATTTATCAATCTATCAATCTATCAATCTATCAATCTATCAATCTATCAATCTATCAATCTATCAATCTATCAATCTATCAATCTATCAATCTACCAATCTATCAATCTATCAATCTATCAATCTATCAATCTATCAATCTATCAATCTATGAATCTATCAATCTATAAATCTAATAATCAATCTATCACTCTGTCAATCTATGAATCTATCAATCTATCAATCTATCAATCTATCAATCTATCAATCTATCAATCTATCAATCTATCAATCTATCAATCTATCAATCTATCAATCTATCAATCTATCAATCTATCAATCTATCAATCTATCAATCTATCAATCTATCAATCTATCAATCTATCAATCTATCAATCTATCAATCTATCAATCTATCAATCTATCAATCTATCAATCTATCAATCTATCAATCTATCAATCTATCAATCTATCAATCTATCAATCTATGAATCTATGAATCTATCAATCTATCAATCTAATAATCAATCTATCAATTTGTCAATCTATGAATCTATCAATCTATCAATCTAATAATCAATATATCAATCTAATAATCAATCTATCAATCTGTCAATCTATGAATCTATCAATCTATCAATCTATCAATCTAATAATCAATATATCAATCTAGCAACCTATCAATCTGTCAATTTGAGAGTCTATCAATTTATCAATCTGTCAATCTATCTATCACTATCAATCTATCAATCTCTAATAAATCTATCAAATATCCAGCTTATAAAATTTCTGAACAACTACGTTATTCACTCAAATTATCGTGAGCACTGGTTTTGTTTGGAATTTTGAAAATTTTCGTTCAAGCACTTTTTCTACTCACTTTTTCTATACATATTTAATTATTAATAGGCGGCCTTAAAACATTTTATTTTTATCAAAATTTTATTTTTTTAAACAAAAATTTAGCTTGCTTTATTTATTTATTTCTAACTTTTGTAATCTACTAATCTTGAAAGAAACACAATTCTAATATCAAATACGCGTAAAATACTAATAACTTGCTTCACTAACCATTATGATGAACTACACAATTTTCTAAAGATTAACGTAGAAAATTCAATGACGAATTGTATATGAACTGATATGAAATCACCATAATATTGTAAAATTCATTATAGGTCAAAGATGAGGCTGCAATGCATATAATTTCAATGACAATATAACAGAGACTAGCTTATAATATTTTCCAACAATTTGGCTGATTTTGAGAGGTACAAGTAGATCTAGAAATAATTTAGAAGATAATGTCTTAGAAATCTAAAAAAAATAAATTCAAAAATAACTGCAAATGATAATTTAAAAACGTGGTGAATTCTATCAAGGATTGAATTCATCAATGCTGAGAATTAGAGTAATTCAACAATATATTATTCATTTAATTGAACTCCTCTTCCATTAACTCAATAATTCTTTTATTGTTTAACTTAAATGCAATTATATTTAATTTTATATTGTGTATATACCATTTAGTTTTTATTTATTTGTACAAATCGTCTAGATTACTTGGGAAATTTAGTTTGAGGAAAAATTATGACACTACTTGAACTTTTAGATTGTGTCTCATTTATTTTATGAATTCTCTTAAATACCTTCTCTATCTCTCTCTCTCTCTCTCTCTCTCTATCTATTCCTTTTGAATTTCATAATATTATTTCATAATATAAATGTAATTCAGAATCATATACTTTTATGAATTATATATATGTATATAATATATATATATAAATATGAATATATATATATATATATATATATATATATTATTTTATTATACTTACTAAATACAAAGTAAATCTTGTGGAAATCTTATCGTAACTCGTTTACGGCTAATATGATTTCTTTAAGGAGGCACTTGAATTTTCATGATCAGCACCATTCCAAAAATTTTATTCATTCATTCTTATATATTTATTATCGTATAGGTTTAAATTAGTATAATAAATGTATATATATATATATATATATAAATATATATATATATATATTAGTTATTTCTTATATTAATGTAGAGAAATGTATAGATTTGTTTTCGGATTGTGCACATTTATAAGTGGTGTATGACATTATTATTACTTACATCTATTTTATTTTATTTTTTATTTTTTTTTTCTTTCTCTTATATTCTTTATTATTATTTTTTCTTGGGAAAGAGATAGAATGAAAATATTTTCGCTAATAGAATAAAATAAAGGATAGAAATAAAGAAATTGAAAGGTGCATTCTTGTTACACGTTAAAATAAATGAAAAATATAAAAGATAAACAATGTGAAAGCAATAATCGTATTTGACGTTTCGTTACGAATGCTAAAATTTTTTTCGACTTGAACGAATTTACAAAACTGTTATATAGCGACATAGGACTTGCTTGTTTATGTTATGATTGTAAAAAATTCATTTTTCAAAGCACAAGCAACGGTTTTATTTGAAATTTGTCAATTTTAAGCTTATCTCAATAAACGTCGCTATTGGTCTAAGGGTGTCGGAGTTCGGCAGCTACTAACCACTTTATCTACCTACCTAGTGTAACATTTTTTTTACACACCACCCAAATACTTGGGGCGGATTCCTTTATACATAATTATTGTAAGACGGGAAATAGGATGATAGGTAAGTAAATTAGGTCTCGGTAGGCAAGTTAGATACGACCTTAGGTTGCAATATCGTTTTTAAGAGCACCTGTCAAATGCAAACATCGTTATTTTATATGGTTAATATGTTTAAATTGGATCATTACTAATTTAAAGCTGGTTCCGTTAATTTGAAATTTTAAACTGAGATTTACTTGTGAATTTGTGATAGATGAAATCTTCATTCATTGAGAAAGAGTGCAAAGTAATGAGTGCCAAAAAAATTAGTGCAAAGAAATGAGTAACGAATATATTTTCAATAATTACAATACAGCGGGTGTCATATAAATAATGAGCTTATAAAATATAGTGTGAAAAAATTATTACATATAGCGGGTGTCCCAGAGCATACGTATTAGCCTTTTAAGAGGTGAAGGAGCCGTTATTTTGAAGTAAAATAAAACAAAACTAAATCGAGGGTGCTCCATCGGTTGGTAATATTTTCAACTTCCACAAAGGATCGGAAATGGTCTTTTTAAACCCTCAATTTACCGAAATCGAGATTTTGAAATGGAAAGCACGGGATTTTCTAATTTTTGTGACAAGTTATAAATAATGAGTATCAAATAATTGCTCAAATGCTCAGAATTGAATATAAATAAATAAATTTTACTTAATTCAGAATTAAAGTCATTAATTTGTAAAATCGAAATTATTACAAGAAAATTAACATTTATGAGTTGTTTACAATAAATTAGGGTTAAACTAGGGTTATTGGTAATACTTAAAGGATATTGTGTAGGCACAATTAAGGCATATTTAACGTTTGTAATAAAAGCACCAAGATAATTAGCACCTCAGACACTGATATACTAATAAATTGATAAGATTTGTATCTTTCAGAAAATTTTGAGTTCTTACTCTGACAGTGGATTGGACCATACTGTATACAATAAAATAAAATTGTTAATTCAAAGTAAATTAAATTAAAAAAAAAAAAAAAATTCAATTGTTAAATTATAAAAAATTATCATATTATATTTATATAAAATGTGTATATAATATATAAATATGTATATGTATAAATTGTTTTCTTGATTTTTGGTCAGGATATTATTATGGAATTGGTACAGTTATTGATCTGGCATTATAATTTGGTGTGGAGAACATAATCGACCAATACGATTTTTTATCAAGTTCTTCCAAGTGGTTTCGGCTTTGATTTTGGTTTGGGATTGATTGGCAGTCTTGAATTGACTGACTCGTATTCCTGTTTTTTTTGTGGGCTTGGAATCGATGTAAAGTAGTTATTGACAATTTTGAAAATATTCAACAATTTATGTATTTTGAATTATAATTTAATCATTTGCTGAGCTGTAGTATGGGACCTTCAGTATAAGTATTTCCTATTATAGATACGTTATACAATATGATAGATTTATATACTTTCGTTCAATAAAAGCAAATATATAAATTGTCATGATAGCTAATGAGAGTCTACTGGAATAAAGAGAAAATAATATACTAAGATTTATTATTCACCGCTTAATTAATCAAATTTTTTGTTCACAACCAAAATCCTGTTGTAGGAGAAATATTTTTTGAAAATATCTTAGAGTTAACTAAAACAACGTAATTTTTTGTTTTCTTTAAATTTTTCTTTTCGTTTATGTTTTTTTTCTTGTTAACTTGTCGCAATTTTTTTTTTTTTTTTTTGCAAATACATCAGTAACTAAATTATGCTATTTGAGTATCTTTTATTTTTGCTTAGATAGCAATTTATTTGGTTCTATAATTTTGTAAATAATGGCAAAAAATCCTTTTCAATACACATAAATACACACACACATATTCTTCTTTTTCTTTTTGTTCTTTTTTGTTTTGTGTAGTGTATTTAAAGGATTTTATTTTGTTATTTTTGTTGTTTTACTTGTTTTTTAGGAAAATTTATTATTTTTTATTGAGTAAAAAAGAAAACTGAATATTTTCGATTGTATTCGATTCGACTACATTTGAACTATTGACATCGGGGAACATCGTATGTTTACAGTATGAACCATACAAGGTTATAAAGATATTCTAAAAAGAATTATTCTAAAAAAAAAAAATTTGAAAATCGGAACAAAATTGTTTGTTTGTTTTTTTTTTCTTTTTTAAATTTTCTTTTAGGGAAAATTGATTCGAACCACAGTTAAAAAATGGAAACTTTATTTATTTTTTTTTTTTTGGAAAACCGATTGAAATCTGAGAGAATTTTTTTTTGTTATTTTTCTAAAAAATTGTTTGTTTTTTTTTTTTTTTTTTTGAAAACGTGGGCCCCTTTAATTTATTTTACTTTTTGAAATTGGGTATTGATTTAGTGAATTCATTTATGCAAAATAAAAATAAAAAAACAAAAACAAAACGAAATAAAAAAAAAATTTCACTCAATTGAAATTGAAAAACTTAAAAGAGAGCATTAGATATATATATATATATATATATATATATGTATATGATATCCATATACATTAAAAAATTTGAATTTTATCTTAGATCTTATCAATTTTGCGAATAATATTCAAAAAGGTGAAAATAACAACTTTAACGGTAAATCATGCAATTTTCAAAATCAAAGTAAAAAATTTGGGGGTTGAAAAGTAATTTGAAGAGGAGATGATATAGAGGCGTTAAACCAGTTAAATTGAATATTAAAAATTACATGTTACAATTGTAATTTTTTCCACTTGCTTACGTGTTTACTATTTATTATTTTGATTTGTTCCACACTTCCTCACGCCAAAATTTTTATTTAATTTACCGTTCGGTTTATGTTTGTTTCTATTCTGAATATTCAACCTTACTGTTTTGAGTAGTACTATAGAGATTGTATTCAGCGGGTTCGGCTTACATCTTGTAATTTTATTCAATAATAAAGTTCTGCTGAATTTTCGTAGTGTATTTTAATATGTAAATTATTTTCGAATGTTAATTAATAACGCCATAACTGAATTGTTAATTGGTGTGAATTCACACTATGCTAAGTTAATTTATTGATGCAAAAGTCAATTTTGTAATGACTATTAACTATATAATATCTAAGAGCTCTGATTCTTAAGCTCAAGTTTTTTTTTTTGTATTTATATATAAACAAAAAGTACCGTTATATAAATAATTCGATTCAATATCAATGAATGAAACAACAGAAGATGTCAACAGCCGTATAAATAAGGTAAGAAGAACATTTGGGAGCCAAATGAAGATATGGCGGAGCAACCAAATATTGAGAACAACAAAGCTAACAATATTCAGAACATGTGTAAAGTCAACATTAATATATGGCAGTGAAACATGGCTCACTTCGGTCAGAATCACAACAGAAGCTACAAGTATTCATCAACAAGTGCTTGAGAATTATATGCAGAATATTTTGGCCGGCAAGAATTAGCAACGTGGATTTATGGATGATAACGGGAGAAGAACCAATCAACAGACAGATAAATAGGAAAAAATGGAAATGGATAGGTTATACACTTTGGAAATCAGAAAGTGATATAGCAAGAAGAGCTCTAGAGTGGAATCCACAAGGACAAAGGAGACCCGGCAGACCATAATGCACATGGAGACGCACAATTGATCAAGAATTAACAATTAACAATTATACCTGGGACGATATTAAGGAAGCAGTATTCAACAGACAGGAATGGAGGTTTCTTTATCGAAGTCCTATGCTCCCACGCGGAGTAATAGGAGAAAAAAAAGTAGTAAAATCTTGCAATATCGTACTTAATTAAGTACGAGAAGGTACTTCTATGTCAAGAATATAAAAAAATATAAAAACTGAAATAATCTTGACAGAATAAGAAGCGTGGGAAAAAAGCTTGTTTGAAAAAATTTTCCAAAGATTGTTCTATATACAAATTTAAAAACTAGAAGCAAAATTTATTAATAAGGATTCAGTCAGTATTAGGCTTCTCAAGGCCTGTAAAATCTTAAAGTTTTTATACCAACAGTCCGAATATTATTGCTTATATACAAATCAATATTCCAGTATATTTTGATAGATCTTATTCATTATCTGTTGGTGATTCCGAAAATGAACTCTCAGTGATGCCATTATTCTGACTAACACAAAACACTTGCCTGAAAAAAAATGAACTCAAGTAAGCGATATATATATATATATATATATACAGTTATTTCGTTTATGATTTTAGCGAACCAGTTTTTGTATATTTTAAATATCAGCACGGTATAAAAATGTATCATGCCTAATATAATATATATATTTATATATAGGTCCGAATTGAATACAAAGGTTTTTTTTTTACCCTTAAACGCGAATATTAAATTCATTGATGTGAATAAATATATTGAGAGGGTTGTGGTTGCGGTTGTGGAGGGGAAATAGGCAGCATTCATTCAACTGTAAATTAAAGGTAAAAATAACATTTTTTTTTTGTGCTTTCTATAACAGATTTAATAGATTTTTCGCCTTTTATACCACTTATGAATATGAATAAGTTAGTTAATATATACGATCAAATGAGAAGAAAAATATTTTTCAATCGCAAAAAAAGAAAAAAATATAAAAATGGAATGAAAGGGGAAAAAGAAGTAGGTACAACAACAACAACAAAACAAATAGAGGAACACACAAAAATAGAAAAAAAAGAAACAAAGGTAGACTCTCTGGTTAAAATCATTTCCTATCACAGGAAAGTCATATTAGAATTAAGGGTTTTATATTTTTTGTTTTATTATTTAATATTTTTGTTTTTTTTTTTTTTTTTTTGCTGACTGCTTAGAATACAGATGATTTCTGGATGGAATTTGTACACTGGTCTCATAGTATAAAAATATAATAATATAAATAAGTTATCAAGGTGTGAATATAGATTACAGATTTTTGTGATAAATTACTTTTTACTGAATAGGTTTTCTAGTATATTTCAAGAGAAGTCTGAGTTGGGTGTAGAGTATATATAGGGGAGGTTTGGGATATAAGTAGATATGGTATAATGTATAATATAACAGAAGTTAGATACAGTTTCTATTTGGAATTTCAATTTATGAAATTTGATTTGATCCAGCATTATTTAACCTGTGGTTTTTCAGTTTTTTTTTTTTTTTATTTTCTCTGCATTAAATATACGGGCTGACTGGCTAGCTTTTGAACTTTATCTGTTTTTTTTTTTTTTTTTCGTTTTTGTGTATTCAAGTGAAGTATTTTTTACCCGGCTGAGTGATTATTATTTTTTGGTTCATTGATAGAAAATATATTTAATAATAGACAATTGGACAAATAGGGTGTAAATGAGGATGATCAAGAGAGTGGTCTGGTTGTGAGGAAATGACAAATGATTGTAATATTTTAATTGACTTTTCTTTAAGTATTTAAGAGAGAGAGAGAGAGAGAAAGAGAACTTATTATTTGATTTTTAATTTATTATTAATTTATTTTTTTGAAATTTTCCTTGTAAATCTAATATATTTCTCTAAACTAAATTATCCTGCTGAATAATTTGCGATTTTTTTAAAAAATATTTCGAATATTTTTGGTTGGTTCAAAATATAAAAAATATAAAAGTTTGTTTGGGAGAGAAAATATCTTGCGATAAATAAATCAGAAAAGGATTTGGGGACATATTTTAAATATATGAAGAATTAATTAAATTAAATATAGCGTTACACACAGAACTGACGACAGATTAATATTATTATCTAGTCTCCAATTTCGTAATTTTAACAATATATTTTCAAACAATAAAAATTAAATAAAATAATATTTTTACTAAATAAATCAACTTATAAAGCCCTTCTTGGCATAATCCTGAAATCTTAATATCACTTACGCAACAGACGAAAACAAAAGAGAGCAGAAGAGTTAAAATATCGTTAAATAAATGCTCAGATCAACCATATCACACGTCTTTTACTAAACGAATGTTCCACACTATTCTAGTCTACTATATTCAGTTTGCCAACCTCGATCAAGACTACCCGCTGTTTCTCTTTCGATGATTTTCTCTCACCCCCCAAAAAAAAAATATTATCAAATAAAATTTACTAATATGACTAAATTTAAGTCCTCACAGAAATAGAAATCAATTCTAACAGAAATATATTAAAATGTGAAGTTGAAAAACTATCGACAGTGAAAGAAAGAAGCAAATGTTGTTGCTGATGTCAAGAAGAAGCTTTTTTATTATATATTTTGTTTTAGGTATTTCTTAAAAATTAAATTAATTATTACAATTATCTGATTTGGATTAGGAAAACTTCTAAATTCGATAAATTCAAATTAACTCATCATATCTATCTATAATATAATCTAATAACATCCTTTGTCATATATAATAAACTTAACGTAAATAAATTACATGTGTATATAAAACGATTAAAATGTCAAAATTATTCATTTAATATTGAAATGTGTTTGAGAGAGGATCAATGTTGAGAAGATATAAATAGTAAATTAATGATAAAAGTTAAATTTAATAATTATAAAGATGTTTCAATAATCATGAATATTAAAATAAAATAATAATTGAAAGTGAAAATTATAATTAGAGACAAAGTAAATTGATCAAAATTAAAATTTGTTTTTTGAAAATATTTTGTTAAAATTACGAATATAAATTGAAGAATAGGTAATAATATCTGTCGTCAGTTCTGTTTGTAACGCTATATTAAATTTATGACGTGCAATTGCGAGTGTATGTGCAATAAATTTTAAAAGAATAACTGATATTAACAGTTTAAAATGCATTGCCCCTAACGGTATGCAATACATTGCATTACATATTAAATATTATTAAGTTTAACACATTTGTGAAAAGTGAAAATTATATTAATGTAAGCTTTTATCATATAAAATAAAATTTAAGAATGAGAAAAAAGTAACGTTATGACATTTCGTCGGTCGCAGCCTTGGTTGATCCATACGCCAAAAAGTCATATTGAGAAAAATGAATTTAAAGTTTGAAAGACTATAAAAATTAAACTGTTCGATAGAATTCTTCCAAATTTGGCCTACTTATGTATATGCCCCAAAAATTTGTTCATGTTCATTTTAGACTAATAACTCTTGGTTTGTTCATTTTAAAAAGAAAATTAAATTTTCATCTTTGATCAATATCCAATTTTAAAGTGAATTTAGTTTTTCATTGTAAGACGTGGATCAAGGGTGGTGCACGTGGATAAAATAAGCAAGCATTAAATTTTTCTTGAAGTAAGAAAGTTCTATATATTCACCCAAATAAAAAACATAAAAATAAAATACGAAATTGTTTAATTTTTAGTTTTTATTAAATAAAACAAAAAAACTATTTCTAACAAAAATTAAAAATTGCTTTCATAGCAAAATCTTATTCTAAATATTACGTTTAACAGTTTTTTATTAATATTTGTTTAATAACATTCATCTTATTAAATAAAATCAAAAATAACAAATTCATTTACCTTAAAAATAATTTAACAGGTTTGTTAAGTAGCTTTAATCTTAACTAACAAATTAATATTTTTGTACTTCAGTATTTAATTTTGATTTTTTAAGCAGCTTTCACAGCTATTATCTTGTGTAACATGATAGTACGTTTAAAAGAGTATAATGATTATTTAAGCCTACTTAATCCTTTTTGCCAATTTTGGACGAATTCTGGCTTCGAAGTAAGAGGCTGAACATTAGAGTTTGATTTATGCTAATGTAATTAGAGTCCAAACCCAAAAAGGATGTTTTATATTTAATAGCAAAATATATAATTATATATGTACGCTCTTTATATATACGGTAAACTGGAGTAATACATGAATCAAATTGACATTAAGAAAAATCGTTTATTTTTGATCTATGTGGATTGTAAAATTTGATAGCTTATTACACTAATAATGATTGTGGATCAAAATTGATTTGAAAAAAAATTATAAATTAGTGATCCATGTGTATTATACAATATAAATGTGGATCAAATAAGCACATATAATTTCAAAAGTGGATATTTCATATATTTTGTGATACAAACGCCAAAATTTTTTGATATAGATCAAAGTTGCATAACAAATTATAAAAAAAGGGGATGTGGTTCAAAGTTACCTCTCATTATCGCAAAAAGTATTAGATATAGAAGAAAACGGGTAATACAGAAAGAAAGAGAATGTCGCCAAACCCCAAGAAATGTTCTAATGTCAAAAATGTCAAAATGGCGTATGGATCAAAAAAGCATGCGACCGACGATTTATGGACTGGAGCCGCTATTGGTATATTTATTTATTTATTTATTTCTTGTTTAGATCAAACAGATTACAATTAAGTCTTAAACTAAAAAAAAACAAAAAGTAATTAATATTTAACATAAATTTATTCTAAACTAAACTACTCTACAACTTATAAAAGAAAATAGAAGGAAATGGGAAAACTAGAACTACGTATTAACAAATGGTTATTAAGTGTTTTAACATAGAATGTTTTCTTTTTTTTTTATAACCATATATCTTTTCTATTCAAGCTCGAACTCAAATATTCAATTCCAAGAGAGTAGCAATAAAGCCTTTATAATTTGACTTCTATTTAATAAAATATTATTGTAGCTTTTATATTTATTGGATAACATAAACATCCTGTTAATGGATTCATATTTCCCGTAATTTGTCCGATGATAAAGGACATTAAAAATGTTCTATGAGCGAAACCGTGTACTAGTATTAACATGGGCATTCACCATACTTTTAATGTACCGTGAATATATTTCGTCCTTCATAACTTCTAGTATGAAGAAAATATCTGAATTTGCTCTTCTAGATTCCAAAGAGATTAAGTTAAGTAACTTTGGGCGATTTTTATAATGGGGTAAAATAAGAGGGTAAGCCTATTGTAGATTACGTAACGCATACCTCAGAAAATTTTTTTGAATTGCCTCAATTCTATCAATATGAATATTATAGTGTGGTGACCACACTTGACTAGCATACTCAAGATTGGGACGAATTTGTGACATATACAATAATCTGGTAACATATGGATCGTCGAATTCACTAGCCAATCTCTTAATGAAACCGAACATAGAATTAGCTTTATTAATAAAATAATAAGGTGCTCATTGAAAGACAGTTTCTCGTCAAACTTTACTCCCAGGTCCTTAAAGTAGGGTACTCTTTTAATAACACTGTCGCTGAAAGTATAGTTAGCAGCAACTGGTGTTAAGCGACGAGTAAAAGAGATGACATTACATTTGACGATGTTTAGTTTTAAATTGTCATATATTGGTAATATTTAATTATCTGATAGAAAGCATCCTGAAGAGAAAAACAAACATTTCTATCGTATTGAAGGCCACATAATCTCAAAATATAAGTACCAAAAATAAAATTAAAATAACCAACTTCCTGCTAACTTTGCGCATATTTACTGGTCATAACGACATGAATAAGCACATGTGTAGAGTAGCACTAAGTGATGACCCAACCTGTAGATACTGATATCTCTGTTTCAACTCTTTAAAGTCTGAGATTGCAGGCTGTTGGAAACGTTCTACTTAACCTCAGGATACTTCAGCAGTATATGAACCCCTCAAACCTTTATCAAAAGGATCGACTAAGTTGAGGGATGGAGGAGAGCATAAAGGGTTAAAAAACTGACATATTAACATTACCTCCATACAGAAAATTAGAATTAATTCTACTTTATTCAATTATAACGGCATTAGTGTTTTTTAAACAATTAATTAACTCAAAAGTCTATTTAATGAATTAAAACTCTTAAGAAGACAATATTACTCATTATAATCCCACTAGGAGCCCCTGTTGAATAACTATAATTTAGGTTGAAGCCAAATTTAAAGTTTTTAACAGAACAGCAATTTACGTACTGACCTACACTTCTCACGTTATAGTAGAAACTACTTATATTTTTATAAAAATTTAGAGGTTAGTAGCTTTGTAAAGATGAATTTGCTGGTCGTATGAACTATTCAACTGATTTTTTTTTGTTTTTGTTGTTTTTATATTTTAGTTTTTTTGTTTTTTGTTTTTATTTGGCATATGTACATAGATTCATTTGCAAGTATATAATGTAAATTATAATAACTGATTTCTTATTCTTTATCTGAATTCTTATTAAAATAAAAAACAAAAGCAAACAAGTTTTTTATTTTAATAAGAATTCACGCATAAATGTATTTGGCGAATAATAAAATCATATGAGTAAAAAATTTTCAACTGTGTGTGCATTATTGTTTTATATACAACTTATTTATTATATTAGAAGTTCATTAAGGAGAATCGAAATAAAATGAAAAGCAGTCTACTGCGCAGGTCCTTAAATGCTTGTCAATTATAATTATAGATGTTTATATCTTATAAATACATAAATTATTTAACTAACAATAATTATTTCAGCTCAATAGAGTTTGAGGAGAAGGCTACAAAAATCAATATAATCAAATTTAACACTATAATTTCAATAATTGTAAAAAGAGTTTAATGGTTCAAGAACTGACATAAAATAAAAATATGTTGGTATGTAGAAGTAATTAGATTGATCGATTAATAAATTATACGGAGTGTTAAATATACTGTTACTCCATATATTATATATTTTAAA
This sequence comes from Argyra leucocephala, assembly GCA_963942445.1. Classification (NCBI taxonomy): domain Eukaryota; kingdom Metazoa; phylum Arthropoda; class Insecta; order Diptera; family Dolichopodidae; genus Argyra; species Argyra leucocephala. The sequence continues at coordinate 3,017,548 of OZ012681.1, forward strand.
TATATATCTTGTTATGTAGATAGGTTTCATCCGCACCTTAAAAGATTGCGTGATGTGATTTCAACCCCACTATAAAAGATTACGAGAATATTTTGATTGAAAATTCAAAATCATCGATCCATAGGTTTAGTTGTGTATAAAAAATATATTAACTGCATCGGTACGTACGTTTTAAAATTTAGTTCTATAGAACGAATCGAAGTCCAATATTTTTTTTAGGTCTGAAAGGGTTTGCTACTGGATAAATTGTTACAAGTAGATCAAAGAAATTTATTATTGTACAACGGAATAAAATATGTCTCGTGTTACTCTGGCGTACTCTGAAAACGGTTTTTTTTTTAAAACAAATTGTAGCTTATTTATGGTACAACAATACATATGGGAAAAGGATGTCTAATAATGATGATATATTTTTGTTTCAAAATTTTGTTTTTTAACTTGACAATAATATTTTTTTAAAAATTTAATTATTTTTTTTTTATATTAAAAATATAATTTATAACATAAAAATTAAATTCAAAAATATTTTAAACACTTACCGTACGCAAGAATGATACATCATCCTGCTCGGAGCCACCTTCTGCTTCAGCCATATTTAACTAAATTTTGTTTTTTTTTTGAAATATTAATCAAAAAAACAATTTAATTAACTCCAGTGTAGAATTTGTTGTTGTTTACTTTTGTTGACTTTTAAATATTATCCGTTGTATGTCAGTGACACGTAACTCAATACGTCATACGGGTTCTTTAATAATTTTCAATAATTTTTATTTTAGTTTTAAATTACAAATAATATTTTTTGAACACTTTAACGTATCAAAAAAAAAAAAAAAAAAAAAAATAACAAAAAAATTAAATAACGTTTAAAATTTTAAAATGTCGATTATCAAATTAAAAATAATTAAAAAAAAAATTTTTATTATTATTTTTTTTTTTTAAATTAATTAAGTTTTTATTTTTGATTTCGTATTACATTTTGTAATTATTTGCCATATTTTAAAGTAGTTAAAAAGTCACTGAACGTGATTTTTAACACCTTTTATTTTATTATTACTATTATTTTTTTTTTGTTATTTAACCCACTGCCCTATCTGTAAGTAAAAACAAAAACAAAAAAAAAAAAATGAAAAGAATTTTGTTAGTATAAATTGAATTGAATTCGAAATTTTACAAAATTAATTAAAAAAAATGATTGAAATTCCTGTAGGAAATATTGTAAATGTGTAAGGTTGAAGCTATTGAATTTAGTTAATTATTGGTTTCAATGTTTTTTTGTTTTAAAGCGTAATTTGTATTTTTTATAAAATTTCTATTTTATATTGTTCTAGCTATAATTAAATAGGGTTTAATTTATTATTATTTTTCGTTTTTAAATTTATGTTATTTTATTATTTATTTAATTTATTTATAATTAAATTTTAGAATTATATTTATTTATTCTTTGTTATTATAGAATTATATTAATTTAAGCTTAGAAGTTAACTTCATCAGTAATTGATTGTATCTATCTGCTATGTGCTTAAAGTTTTTAAAACGCTTTTAAAATGTGTAAGCGTTAAGTGCCATGTTCATGTTCATACAATTTTTGCTAACATGGTGTTTAATTGTTTGTTTTTCACATTTTTTTGTTTAGTTTTGTTAATTAATTAAAATTAACTGGTTTATGCATTCCGCTATAATTACGGGATGTGGTTGCAAATGTTATACCACATAACAACAGGTCAACATCATTATCAAACAATCAGTCAAATATCATTATTTTTTTTTTTATAAATATAATTTTTGTTTTTACTGTTTTGTTAGCAAACATATTATTAGGGTTTTTCATAAATAAAATACTGCAAAAACAAATTATTGTTCTGTTGACAGTGTTGTTAAAATTTAAATTTCCGACATTTGCAGTTTTGTATTATATAAATAAAAAAGCAACACAATTGATTGCCATGCGCTATTTACTATAATTTTGCAGTTTTTCTGCTAAGCTAAAAATGTTTATAAACAAATTTCATTTGCAACATTTTGTTTATGAACAAGATACTTGTCAATATAGGCAATATTCGATTGTTAATAAAAGACACTATTATGTGCAAGAAAACTTATTTATTCAAATTTTTAACAGTTCCATCCACAAATATTGAAATTTGTAAGCGAAAATGCGCAAGTCAACGTCTTTAAATTTCAATAAGTTTTTAAAATTCCTTACTGTTAATTTGGTTCTTTTTAAATTCGTTCCAGTTAAATAAATAAAATGTATTTGTAATACTTTTCATTGATCAAATAACAACACAAATAACAACAAATTGTAATCAAAATTTCATTCTACATGCCTACTATATTATGAAAATACTTTTCGCTGCTTTAATTTTGCTTTTACTTTCTAATCTTTATTTTCATGTTCTCTATGACTTTAATTCCATCGAACAGAGTTTTGTTTAAAACTTTGTTATACCTATGTGACAATTTGTGCTTTAGTAAAATTAATTTAAACAGATTAAGATCTAGAAATATTGTATATGGATATTTTATATTCTGAGTGAACTAATTGGCATTATGCGGATAGCGTTAAGAGGATATTATTATCTCTGCGTTAAGAAAACTAGTCGAATGTCCCATGCTCAGGGTTCAATCATTTAAATAAATGTTATCACAAAATTATATCTTAAACTTGTCTAAACAAACTATCTTTCATAGAAGAAATAATAGAATTATCATAGAGAATAAAGACATAATAGATCGCGCGGTAATTGGACGTGTTCACATTTGCAATTGCAGTTAACAAAATTTGTTGTAAAAGCCAGCTTTCAGCGTTTTGATTATGTCATCAATTACAATTGCATATTTATATGTGTATGTAAATGTTGTCATTCCAATTTTTCATCGACTGTTTGATTAGTTTGAACTCTGCGCGCTTAGAACGTCAAAAATACAAAAACAAAAAATATTTTCTATTTTGACAATTTAAAAAATTTATGTTGAAGTGTAACAAAAAAATTATTTTTTTTCGTAAATCATTGCTACATATTTAAATTTAATATAGACATGTTGGTAATTTTGAGAATTTAGAAAAAAATATTCACAATTTTATTTAATCCTACATTCCTGAGTTTATTTGAAATCCCTCTCTCTCTCTAATTAAATAATTTTACATCATAAATTTAATAAATTACAAATTGTCTAATGGTTTGTTGTGGCCCAGCCGTTTTGCCGGTTTGATTCTTCAATTTTTTAATCATTTTTGTGTGTAACATAAATAATTTTCTGACCTGTTAAAACATTTTATGGCTGTTTTAAGTAGATGAATGAGATGAGGTACAATTTGTGAAGCAGCTAAATTTTTATTGAAAATCTCGTAACAATTTTTTTGTAGTATTAGCGTAGCAGGCAGAACGAAATGATATTATATGATATGATTATGATAAAATTTAAATAGATAGTCTACAAATTTGTGGGTCGTTCTAACACAGAAAAAAATTCAGTTTCGATTTTGTATATTCATTAAAAAAAAAATCAAAAATAAATCAAGTACAAAAGTAAAGTAAATTACAAAAAAAAACTATACATATAATATGATACGTATCCACCGGTGTCGGGACAAAATTACACAAGACTAAATTACATATGGACAAAATTTCATATTTAAAAAAATTACTGTGCCGTATGCGTTTACTTGCCGTCGGTAAAAACAGGGTGTAGCGGGGTGTAGTCAATAAATGAGTAGCGGGGGCCTACTATAAAAACAAGAGGTCCGGCGTCCCAAGTGTCGGGACCGAAGACCTTGAAGTTTTTTTCGTTTGTCATCAGTACAATAGTCCTTAAATGTGATAAAAATAATAGGTTCGAGGTCCAAGGAATTGAGGCCGAAACTCTATATCACGTGTTTAAATTGTCTTTTTCTGAAAAAATGTTATTAATAATTATTATACATAATTTTTAAAAAAAATTAGGATTGGTCCGACGGTCCGAAAGTCGGGACCAAAGACCTTGAACAAAAAAATGCTCCAAAAACCAAAATGTCAATAATGTTCACTACGTGTCAAGATAAGTATAAAAAACATTTTTTTTTTGGTTTCTTGTTCAAGGTCTTCTGTCCTTGACGGGACGTCTTATAAACATTTCTGTTTTAATAAAAATTTAAATATGAAATTTTTTCCATATGAAATTATGTCCATATGAAATTTTGTCGTATGAAATTTTGACAATATGTTATTTTGTCCATGTGTAATTTGGTCTCTATGTGATTTTGTTCATATGCAATTTTGTCTTGTGTAATTTTGTCATGTAACCGTACCTACTAAATGATTTTTTTTTTTAACAAAATAAAATGTCGTTTATTAAAAATAAATCAAAATAAAAACATTTACTGCAAAAAAACAAAATTTGTGTAGGGACAAAGTAGGTTATAACTTCTGAAGCATGGATTGCCGTATAGCCTTTCGAGAATATTTTTTTTAAAAATAAAAAATTAGCCCCCCTGCTCTCCTGTTAGTTTTGTTTCATGAACCAACACAAAAATATTGAATCTAATAAATTATTTGATTAAAAGGGTATTAGATAAAAAAAATTACATTCCCACTACACTTTGAATAGGGTAAGAAATATGTAAGATAAATATAATATAATATAAGAAAAATGTAAGAAATCTTAAAAGCCTTGAAGTTGAATGCGTAAGTCTTACGCTAGTTAATAACAACAATCTTAAGCATCATTGTCAAAAAAGTGTGACAGGATAAATGCCAGATCTATTACACTACATATTCATATTTAGTTTTTTTTTATCATTCTATTAATTATACTTCAAATTCTAAGACAGTCTTACAACAGTAACTGTTTGAGAAATATCGGTGCTAATACAAAATTAAACTTCAATATTTCATATTCTCACACTCACTCCAATAATTTATATTTGTTATAGATAATTAATTTTTTATTAATTAAAAATATGTATTTTTCTATATATATATATATATATATATATACAGTTATCTGAAACAATCTATCTATACTATCAAATCCATATTTTTTCACAGTATTTTGCTTAGAATAATTATTATGAAAAGCTTTTATTGTGCAGTTTTCTTCTTTTTTTTTTTGTTAAATAAATTTTTAATACAAAAATTTATATTATTTTTTTTTTGCTTGATTTCTTTTTCAATATAAATCAATAACATTGGATTCTGCCACGTTCTGAAATAATTCTAGACATCTCGTCATCACAAGTTTGTCCTTCAAAGGATCACACAATAATATAGTATAACAATATATATTCTTATAAACTAACTGTTATATTATTTATATGGAATTATTATAGCTTGTTAATAATTAATTATTTTAAACAATAAAATTCGATTTTTAAAAAGATAATAAGAAAATTTTGAAAAAACCTTTGGGTGTTTCACAACTAATAAAACCCTTTGATTAATTTAAAATAATTATTTTTAACCCTTATTAATTTTAATTAGAAAAATTATTTTTGCAAATTTTTTGATAAATTTAAAATTATTTTTTCTATATATTTTCCAATAAATTTTCACAAAAATTATCATAACAACAATAACAACAACAACAACAACAATAATTTAATAAAAGTAAATAATAATAAATAAGTGAATATAAATGCTCGCAAATATTTTATAGAGTATAAATTCACTAAAATATTCTAAATTACTTCATTGAATATTTTTTTTTTTTTTTTTTTAAATGTCCTTAGCTTACTTTCTAAGCTTTTTGAATCATCTCCTTGAATTGGAAGAATTTCAGTTTCAAACTAATTTTATTTTTAATTTTAAAGTCAAATTTTTCTAAATATTCACAAATACTTTAATTAAAATTCATCACATTACTTAACAAAATGTTTTATTACTGGATTAGAAAACAAAAAAAAAAAAAACCCAAACAAAAATATCCTTACTATTATTTTTCTCAGGAATTAAATGTTTGAATTCTTTTCACTTCTTTACTTCAGCTTAAGCTTTTTTGTTGTATTTTTGTATTGTCTGCTCAATAATAAACAATAAATTCTATGAAAGCTTTCTACCATCGAAAAGCTTATTGGACAACAACAATTTTAATAACCGCATGGTATCTCTGATGTTATAAAATTTCTTGGGCCTATGCCAAGGCAAATTTCTCATTCTCATATTGAAATCATATTGAAATGGAAATAAAAACAGTAAAAATGTTCGTTTTTTTTTCTCATTTACTCCTTAATGGTTGCTAATGAAAATATTTTTGGTATTGCATGTCATGCGCACACATTTATACCGGGTCAGTATGTTATGAATGTAAAAAATCATAAAATTTTCCAGAAAAAAAAAACAGAAAAAAAAATAAATGAATTTTATCACAGCCTACATACACACTCAAACACATTTGCAATTTCAGTCATCAGGATATAAGAACAGAATAAACAAAAACAAAAAAATAAAAACAATCGAACAATTTTTTGTAAGGAAATAAATTCGCTCACGTGCTTGCTCTACATTGAAGAAAATTCTCAGGGTAGGTACGTACACTCAGGAAATTTTGTTTCTATTAAAATTTCTTGTTTTTCGGTTTTTATAAAATTAATTATTTTCAAATGCAAACTGGAACAAAATGTCTTTTAAATCCTAAGATCTTAAACACTGTTCGAAATTTAACCTAATAGAGGCTTATTTAATAATGTAGGTTATATAATAATGTACTATGATAGAAAACACTCTCTATAAGCAAGTCGTAAGCATAATAAATTAAAAAAATGTAATATGGACAATATTGAACCGTTCTGTCTTCCCCAATTTTTAAATCATAGCTTATCTATAGCCGTTACAGAAGTTTAATAAAGCTAGTGGGAAGGTATTAAGGAATACAAGGCAACGAAGAAATAGATGGCATGCAAAAACAGGTGCGAAGAGTTTTAGGACCAGAGCAAAGTATTGTTCGTTCAAACACCTACCCACAAATAATTTTTCCCAAGTGGGAAACTACAGAAACCCAATACATATTGCCAAGGACTTACGCAGTCTAAAGTAAATTTTCAAACTATTATATTGAATCAGGTAATCTGTGAAATTAGATCCAATGTCAGAATGCTGACATGGTTTATCACAGATCCTGACCACTTTAACAAGCATTCGTTCAAGATTGGCAGATTGAACGCAGACAGGTGCAGATTTTGCTTAGAATCCTACTCTCATATTCTATTTGTTTGCTAAGCCAAAAATATTTCCAAGAATACACATCGCCGGATTTTGAAATTGACATCAAAGCAATGATACCGTTGAGTTACAACTCTAAGATAATTAACGGGGATGTACAGTAGATTTTAAGAGGTCGCGCTTACATAGAACTCCCCTTTAATAAAAAAAAAAAACAAAATATCGACTCGCCTGGAGAATTTACAATATACAGACGCATAAGGTGTTATTATGTAAGGTGACATACACACACAATTACCCAAGAAAGTTGACTTGACCAACTAAGAAAACGCAAGAACCTAAACTTAAAATTAAAGTAAGAAAAAGAAAATTAATAAGAATGAGCGAAAAAGCTGAATACTAGCGTCAATTTCGATAGTGTATGAAATCTCAACTTTTCCGGCAGGATAACTACAGCCGAAGGGGGAGTAGAAAAAGGCGTGTAAGATTGGCTCTAATTAACAAAAATTTACATTATTTTTGGTTAGTATACAGATTTTATCACTTTTTCAGCTACACGAAAATATTTTAATTTATGGATCAGCTGTGGCATCTGACATCGAAACTATAAATAAGATTCATGAAACAAAGATTAAAAAGCAAAATCAAAATTTTTGTTTGATAAATTTGAGAAAGCAGTTGTAGTTTGAATCTCTGTATAGTAAATTAAAGATTATCACCCATATTCTGTTAGACCCATCGTTGACGAGAAGAAAATATTCATCTCATCTCGTCTCGCTGAATATGCCTTTCTGTTAGACACTGTAAGCGGCGCGATAGAGCATTTTATTTGTTGGTAGTAGTGATCATTTTTTACTATCAAAAATAATTATTGGTATATAAACGAAATATGATTTATAAAATTTTTGGAAAGTGTTTGTTAACCCCACTAACTTAGTATTAGTTTTAAAATATTTTTTAAATGAAAAATAAATATAAATATATTTATGTTTTAAACACAGGATATTTTTGTTTGGGTTTTTTTTTTTTTTGTTTTCTAATCCAGTAATAAAACATTTTGTAAAACGGTAATAGTAAAGATGGTTTTTTTTTTTTCAAAAAAACAAACACAATTTTAATAATAATGCAAAAACAATAATGAAAAACTGTTTATTAATCTTTACTTAACTATTTTATCAATTCAATTTATTTATTTAATTCAATTTTTTGATAAAAAAAAACACAAAATACTTTGACAAGATACTCTATCGCTTACAATTTTTGACGGGATAAAAAATGGCTATCTCGTCTCGTCAAAGGTCTAACAGAATACAAAACTATCTCGTCAGAGATATTCTCACGCGATCTCGCGAGAATGGTCTAACAGAATATGGGTGTATATATGAATGTATAACCATACCTATAACTATATTTACTATAAAAAAAAAAATATTCAAGATTTCAATAATAATACTAAAAATATTAGGTTACTTTTTTTAAATATTACTATTCCATATAAAAAATTACAGACAGGTGTTAAATTTTGTAATATAAAATGACATCCCGGGCAAGAAATATTCTTGAATTGGCCAGAAAAATAGTACATACTCGCCAACCATGTAAGTGTAGGATTAATAATTTGCTTAGTAAAATTGTATTATTTCAAATTTTGAATATTCTTTTCTTTATTTTTTTTGGAATACTTTTTTGTTCTTCATAAAGGTGAAAAGGTTGAAGAAAAAGAAAACTTTCAAGAAAAAGAAAACTTGCAAGAAAGAGAAAATTTACCATCCACCTCAAAAGGAAGTTCTTCAATGCCGTTACTAGAGGTTATACCAAAACCATACCAAACGAATCATACGCCTACAATCTAAATCCAATATAAATCAAAGTTTTACAGACTCAAGTCCTGACTTTGATTATGATGATTCAATTACCGATCCAAATTTTTGTCTATCAGTGGATGACACTAATCAAAGCACTGAAAGCGAACAGTTAGATATTCTAGGACAACAAATAGAAAGCAATCTGCTTAACTTGTCACCACCTCCTACCAAAATAATTAAGTATGATAGTCAAAAATTAAGGCAAAAAAAAAACGAAATTTAGGACAAACATATGTAAATAAAAAGGGTAAAGTCACTGAGAGAAAATTCAGGCGACTGGAGAAAAATTTTAGAAATAAGTGTAAAGATAAACTATCTGATATAGTTAAAAAAAAAAAATCATTGATAGTTACTGGCAATTAGGTACTTATAACCAACGCATCTTATATATTTTGTCATTAATCAATATTGAAGAGACAAAAAGTAAATTAAAAACGCAAAATCCAACCAAATTTAGAAATCGGCCTAAATAAATAAGAATAAAATAAAAGTCTGTCGGGGATGATTCAAACAAACTTTTGATGAAACTGATAGTTTTCTGAAGAGTGTTGTTAAAAAATTATTGAATCATCAAAATGATGAATTTAAAGATCGTGGGGATGGTGGTACTACTGAAATACTTAAAATTTCTGAAGACGTAGTAGAAAAAGTTAAATTACACATTAATCAGTTTCCTAAAAAAGGACAGCGACTTGAAATATTTTCACGCTAATTTGACTTTAAACAAAATGTTTAATTTAATTTTGTGAAATAAATCCCAATATTAAAATAAGTCTTGCTAAATATGCTGAAATTTTTAAAGTGAGTTTTATAGTTTAAAACCAATTATGTTATAAATTATAATACACTGAACTTGTCTTTTGAAATGTTTAATCGATCTTATTTTTACAGCTATGGGGATTAAAAAAAATTTAAAAAGCCACAAAGTGATACTTGTTGTAAATGTGATACGCTTAAGTCTAAAATTGATATAGCAAAAACAGAAAACTCACCAGCCTTAGAACAGTTAAAGAAGGATTTGTATGCACATAATGAAAAAGCTGATTTTGGATACGAGTGTAAAAGAAGAGATAAAATGACAGCTTCATTAGACAAATCAGTCCGAACATACACATTTGATTTGCAAAAATGCCTACCAACATCATATCTTCGAACTTCTAACTCTTTTTATAAAAGAAAACTCTGGACATATAATTTAACTGTCCACGATTGTCTTAATGGCAATGCTTCTTTCTATATGTGGCACCAAACAATAGCAAAACGCGGGGGAAATGAAATATCTTCGTGTTTATTGAAACATCTACAGCATATCGATTCCTTGAATCAAATAAAGCATATAATTTTTTATAGTGAATCGTGAGTCTGGGTCAAAATAAAAATTCTCACGTTAGTACCATGTTCAACTTATTTTTGAAGTCCAGTGAAAATATCAATACAATAGATCACAAATTCTTAGAGCCCGGGCATACGCACATGGAGTGCGATACAGACCATGTTTTGATTGAACGAAGACTTAAACGAACCAACGCCCAAAATTCACCATCCAAGAGACTGGTACAATTTTATTTCAGCCTCTAGCGGTAAAAAACTATTTTTAGTGAATGAGATGATTGATGAGGATTTTAAAAATTTCTCATTATTTTTGAGTAACCAAGTTTATTTGGAGAAACCGTAATGAAAATCTAGGAAAGTTTGTATGGATGAGATACGAAAAAAATAATTTTGGTAAAATTTACTACAAGACGAATTTACTTAACGAAAGTGAGTCGTTTGAAATTTTGAATTTAAATAAAAGAGGTGTAAAAACAGTTAATCTTAGCGATGCTGCAATTATTGAACAAAAACCGAAAATTAATTTCAATAAGAAAAAAGATTTACAAGATATGCTTGTGTTCATAGATACATAATTTCACGAATTTTACAAAAATTGTGAAGCAGAAAATATAGCGGACTACCACCCAGATTTGAATGATAATGAAGAAACAGAAATTGAAATTTAATTAATAGGGGCTGCAATATTGTTTTGCACCCGAGCGGCCAGCAGCTTAGGAACGGCACTGCTCCAACCCATATGTTTGAAGTGTACCAATGTCCAATCATATCAAATATTCCAGTTGTTGAGCTAAATGGATTTAGAGAAGTAATTTTTTTATAGTCTGAAAATGAAACTAGAGAAGAGGAAAAATAATTCAAATTGGATTATAATTATATATTTAATAACAGTTCATTCTATACAAATCAGTAAGTAGATATAGATAACCAACTTGTTGATACAAAAACTGTACATTAAAGTTTAAAAACAAAATAAAAAAAAAATCACGCCCAGTATAACAAACAGAAGAATAATATGAAATTTTAAATTGTTGTAGGTGTCAAAAAAAACATTTTTAATTTAAATTTTTTAATTTTGGCAGACAATTTAATTTTGAAATGATAATTTTTTTTTTTTTTTTTTTTTTGCTGTTATGAAACAAGATAATTTAATATTAAACAAAAAGAAAAAAAAAACTAAAACATAAATTTTTGCTAATAATATAAATTGCTAAAAAGAAAATTTGGTACATTTTTATATGCGGAGACTATATTTATATTTTCATTGATTAAAACAATTTTATAAATAAAAACAAAAAAAAAAAAAAACAGAAAATAGAAAATTGTTTCATGCTACTTTGTAATTACAAGAAAATAGAAAAAAAAAACACACAAAAATCGATTTTTAAATTGTAACTATTTAAGAATAATTTTTGTAGAATATTCTAAATTGTTTTTACCCAATTTACTTTATTAGATTTACGATAATATTATTAAAACCGAAAAAATAGAAAATTTGCGTCCTTGATTTTTACAATATTTATACAAAGTAAATAAATACCTGTATAATTACACAAATTTACAAAGTATGTAGCTACATATATAATAATTGCGGTATATTCATTGAAAATTTAAATCAGGTGAGTAGGTCATAGTTGAATCACCGAAATTGAAATTTTGATTTAGGTTTTTTATTGTTTCTATTGTGTAGCGAATTAATTTAACTATTTGCTTCATCGAAGAGGTGGCAGAGGAATGAAGAGAGAATAAATACAATTCATAAATTACATTTCGGGGAACTGCTGAGGTAAGCTTTAAATTAATATAGCAATTATACGCAATATTTAGTTGTTATATTCAATTTTAAATATTGAAATTGTTTTTTCACCGATTGAAATTGTTTTCACAATAAATTGCATTGAAGCAAACGCATAATAGAAATGCGCATAACATAAATACGCATATTATTATTGTGAAATACTGAATTGTGATAAATTGAAAGATTTGTTGCTCGATTGATTGCAGTGGTATCTTTGAACATTATTTCATATACAATTGTGCCGCTTTGATGTAAAATATTTGCATTATACAAGCTCAATAACAACATAGGGTAGGATAGTCCTTCTACAAACCTCTTTCATCTTACTCTATAGTAGTTTAGCTAGGTGTTTAATTTCAGTATATATTTTGTGTTTATTTCCTATTTTCTTATGAACTAATCTACGCCATGTTTGCCGCGGTCTACCTATTTTTCTTTTGCACTGCGTATTCCAGTCTAATGATTGTCTTACTATATTATTGATAGGTCTTCTGATGGTGTGGCCTATCCACCTCAAATTTTCTCTTCTTTATTTCGGTGACTATTGGTTAATTGGTTCATGTTTTGCCATTTCTCAACAGCATAAATGCTGTAATTTCAGTCATTGCACAATTGTACAATATTTATGTCTACTAATTAAACATAATTATGTCATATACATGTCAACTAAATACACAACGGAAGCTAGGGCTGACACCAGACAAACGAAAAGCCTCCTTCAGAAATCAGGACATTTGAAAATATTTCAGTAATCATTATGAATAAGAGATGGAGTTTCAAACAGTGAAATCTATAAAGCCTACAATACTTTTAATGTGATCAAAGTTCATTAGAAGTAATAATACAAGAGACTGGAACTATCACATATTGTATTAAATACTAGTAAAAACCGATTACACAATTTAAATTACTTGTATTAATTTTCTATTGAATATTTTAAACTCACAAACAACAACAACAAAAAAAAAACGAATTATTATAATAACAGGATAACACTACTATTTATTTAAATTAATTAATACCTACATATTATACATATGTACAAAATACACGTGACACTTATTAAAAGTCAATTTTTTTTTTGTTTTTATTTTTTTTATAATTCAACATGAACCTTAAATATCCTAGTGGCATTAAATAGAGGAAAACAACACTAAATTTCATGATCCTATTGTGGCTATAATTCAATTATTTACTGTAAGTGGCCACGTACATATATATATAATATGTATATATATATATATTTTAATTTTATTTAATTTTTTTATTAAATTTTCATGTTAATTAATATATATATATATATATATGCATGGATCATATATATATATATATATATCCGTAATATTTGGAATGTACTGTGTAAAAGTTGTATAATAAATTGTTTTCGTTACGTGGTATAAATTCGCCGCATTCTGGTCTGTGATTAGTTAACAAATATATTTTAAAATAAATAAAAAATTTATTTTTATTAAAATATAAAATTGCTCTGAATTGAGAGTAAGTACAGAGTGTTTTAAAACAATTTTTTTTTTTAATTCAATCATTGAAATTTAATTACTGAAATTTTTATTGAATCTGGGTTATTTTTTTTTTGTTTTTTTTTTGTATACTTTAATATGACCCTATGATCCTAGTGTAAATTAAATTTATTTTTAATCACACCATGTGGTAATTATTTTTAATAAATAATTTAAAAAAAATATATAAATAAATTTTTTTTTGTCTTTTTTGGAAATTGTTTAATTGAATTTTCTATTAACACTAAAGGCTAATAAATAAGGATATTTTATAAAACCAATTCAAATACCAATACACTAAAGTATATACATGTACTTAAAATTGTGTTGGATCATTAACGAACGAGCTGCTGAATTTGTCCCATTGAATTACGTTTGCTATAGTTAAAGCCAATTTAATTGTTCAGAAATAATATTAAAAAAATATATATATATATATATTATATAAATATTTTTAATTTTATGTGCAGTGATGGGTTAATAAACCACAAAAAATTGTTATGATTTTGGAGGGAATTTATGCTGACGCCTCATTAAAAGTTATTACATGAGGAATTATAAAATATATCAGGAATTATTTTAGTTTAAATTTTTTGTTGTCTATATATACAGGCTCTATAATAAATAAAATAAATCTAGGATTAAAAAACCAAATTATTAAGTAGAAAATTGAATTAAAAAATAATAATAGGATTTCATAGTGAAAAATTATAGGAAACTAAAAAAAATAAATAATAGTGAGGGGCATATGAAATTTTGAGAAAAAAAAAATAAATTGAATTAAATTTAATTTGAAATTTATTTTTTTTTTTCATTTTAATATAAAAAATGTTATTTACATTAAAATAATTAGCGTATTCAAGTCATTTTATAATAAATAAACTAATTAAATGTGGATGGGTCTCTAACATAACTAAATTTTTCAATATGGATTTGAGAGACGAACAATTCTCTACAGGACTGGAAGAGTAGTGTTACTGTCCCCGTATTTGAAAATTCTAATAAGCTAGATTCATTAAACTATGGACAAATATATTTCCTGGGTGAAATACTTAATCTTTTGATACCTACTAAAACTACATCATAATCGTATAGCAGAAATGGCTTTGGCAGCAAAGGGAAAATATATATCTCGAACAATAAGTCAATTTAAATATCGAAATAACATCACTGACTTCAAAAACGAAACTAAAGAAAAGTTAAACAAAGTTTACCTAGTCTCTGGATGCTTCCGGGAATGTACTATATGACAAGATAGTACAATGCATACTAAATAAGGCAATCCCATCTGCAAAGGTTCTTTTTCCGACCAACTTCAAATCAAAGCTGGTGTTTCACAAGGCTCTGTCCTTTCACCCACCCTATTTCTCATTTTCATTAATAACCTTCTCAAATTAACTTTCAATCCGATCCATAGTTTTGCTGATGACAACACTCTAGTAGACTAATGCTACAGCTTCCGCAGTCACCTCCAAAAGAACAATGATGGCTGGCGCGCTCAATCACGATCTTGCCAAAATTGTCGACTGGGGTAAAGCTAACCGAGTCGAGTTTAACAATTCAAAAACTCAAAGCTGTCTTGTTAGTAACAAGCTAACAGCATTCGAACCTGCTCTCCGGTTTCAAAATGAAGGTATCCAGCGACTCAAAGACTTGAACATTCTCGGAATGCGAGTGAATCACAATATGCACTGGAATGAACATATTTTCGATATTGCGAAAAGCGCCGCAAAATGTTTTGGCTTTTTGAGTTGCTGCAAAACTTATTTTTTATCTCGACACCTTCTTAAAAATCTATAAAGCATATATACGACTCAAGCTCGAGTATAACTCACATTTATGGGCAGGTGCACCAAAAACTGCTTTAAATTTTTTGGACAAAGTTCAAAACCACGCCATTCGTTTTATAGGCGACATAAATGTGACCTCATCCCTTATACCACTTGGTCATCGTCGTATTATTGGAGCACTTTCTCTTTTTTATAGATATCTGCTTGGTGTTGGCACTTGTTCCGAGGAATTAAAATCACTTCTTCCTCCACTTAAGCAATTCCAGTGCACAACACGAGAGGCGTCAAGTGCCCATCCAGTGGAAATTCCGAGATGGTTTAAGTACGGTTATGGAAATTTTTTTATAGTAAGAACATCCCGATTGTGAAGTCGCGTTCCAATCGAAGCATTCCCAATGAGAGAAGGATTTTTTTTTTTTGATTTATGATTTACAGTGGTTTAAGACGAATATTAACAACATTGTTCCCTCTTTCCCACAAAACTTTTCTTCATCCTTTTTCTTTCCTTTCCTCTAACTATCCTTTCCTTTTTCAAATAGTCGGTACGGTACGCAAGTACTTAAAGGTTCAAAACCTAAGTTTTGGCTATAATATAAAAAAAAAAATTAATATAGTTTAAAATAAATTTGAAGAAAGCAAAGAACGTAAATTTCAGCCTTCACATCCCTGGGAGAACTATAATGAGGTGGAAAAATGTTTGAAGCAGATTATTGTAAAAACGGTCTTGCTTCTGGAAAAAGAATCGTCTAATCCAGACCCGAATATACAAGGAATCAGAGCAGACTTCGTTAAGGGCATGAAATATCGGTAGAAATGAAAAAAGGTATGGCTTGTTTTGTTGAAAAATAAAATGTGGAAAAAAATGTTGAAAAATTGTCGTAGTTATTTCATTTCATATTTCATGTCCTAGCGCCTACTGTCACTTGACAATTTGACACTTAACATGAGGGCATTTAAGCAAATGGACACTTAACGATTGGACATTTGGCAATTTTAATTTAGTATATTCCGGAAAAAGCATATAACCTAGATTGCAACTCTAAAATCCCTGTAATGACCCTGATTTTGTAACCAGTTATAAAATTCATCCTAATTGACAAACTTGCGTATACAAATTATATTTTCTTAGAAAAAGCGAATATCCTTATTTTGAATCTAATATTCTAAAGTCTCTCCTGATTCAGAATCTTGCCTGTACAGTTGCATAAATATTTTGGAAAAAGGGAATTAATATTTTGATTGGCTTATTTTGAATGCAATACATGTACATTTCAACAACAAAGTGTTATAATAACAGTAATGTTTGTAACCCCAAGCCCCTGCTAAACATATTATTGAAACTGTTATCTATATTTCGATATTTCATGAATGATAAAACCTGATATGTGTAAATCGCTTCAAAATATACTACCTTTGAATTATTTTTTTTTCAACTTGTCACGGAACATTTTTTTGATTCGGCATTTTTTTTTCAAGAACCGGCTTTTCAACATTTTATTTTAATTAAACAAAAATTCTGTATTTTGAACTGAAGAAAAGCTTCCCGTGACCGGAAAAAATTGAGCACGCAAATGAGTTAGGCCCAGGACCTATATGTTCTGTTGATTACCCAAAAGTACGTAAGTAAGTAAAATTTGTTGCCAAATCTAGAAAATTGGAGCACTTTGGTCATATATGTTTGGAACCCAAAGAAATATCAGTTGCTGACGATAGTTTGAAGAAGACCAGGGAGAAGAAGAATATTGTGATTGACAAATTTGAGTTAGTGATTCAATAACGGTACAAAAACAATTTTTCGAGCTGGAATAGATAAAGTACAAATTGCCATCATAATGTTCACAAAGAAGAAAACTAACTTTAGATAGAGTGAGCGGGGAAGTTCGAAGGAATGAAAAAGAAGAAGAAAATTCAACAGATAATCTTGTATTGCCAAGTATAAGAATAGTCGATTTAAAGAAGTTATAACAAACAACAGTTAGTAAATATGTAATAACAAGTAGACAAAATGATATGCCACCTGGTGTTAAATCAATAAAAGTGCGTAAAAATAATATATATTTTTTTTTTGTTTACTATTCTTGGCAATAATTCTATCTAGGACAGTATATAAAAGGATTATCACAGTAATACAAATAAAAAACTAAATAAAAAACAATGATTTGTTGACAATGACAGGTAAAAGAAGAGATATAAATAAAATTAACAAAAAACAAAAAATTCAAAAATCACTACTCTGAAATTAATTTTTTTTTTGTTTTACGTTAGAAAGAGAAAAAATTCTAATATATTTGCTAACAGAGCCTAAATATAGCATTATTAAATAATATAGTGATAATACGAAAATCCGATTTAATTTTTTATCTTGTTGTTATTGTTTTTTTTTCATTACAAGTCCTTTATCTGTATTTACATATATTCTATATTTTTTTTTTATATATTGTGTTTTGTTACTGTTTTTATTTTTGTTTTTATTATTTTATCCGCATTACACTGTTCTACTACCACATGTTTTGGAAATTTTAATTTTGTTTTTTGTAGTAAAAATTTTTGTTTGTTTTTTTTAATTTGCCAGCAAAAAGCTTTTCTGATTTTCTTACAGTTCCATGTGTTTCCAAGGATTCTTTACACATACTTAGAAAATTAAAAATTTATATTAAAAATTATTTTTAATATTATATAGTTGTATTCTGAATGAAAAAGTAAAACGAAAAGGAAACAAAAACAAAACAAAAATAAAAAAATGACTAATAAAATAAGGATTTTTTTCTTGAGTTATTTTATAAAAATCTCTTGTGTTGCAGTTGAAAACTATTGTGTATAGTTTTCATATAATGATAGTAAATTTTTTGTGTTATATTATACATATTATACTGTATGTATAAGATTATTATGTATATATATATATATATAGTATGTAGGTAACTGGAGCTGGAAATTAACAATTTAATTGTGTTTATGTTTTGTTTATATTTTGACATTTTGAATACTACAGCGAAAGCTTTAATTTTTGTTGTTGTATTTAGTTTATTTTGACATTTGGCCATTTTGTTTGTTTATTATTATGAATTTTTATTATTATACAAAAGTAATATATAAATTATTTATTTTTTGTTTGGAATAATGAATTATTACATTAAAAATTATTTGATATAAATTAATATTAGCTATAATTAATTTTAATATATTTTTTTTTAAAACACATTATGGTATTAAGAAAAGTTATCATAACCTCAAAAATGAAATCGTAATCCAAGGCTCGATTGAATTTTGAGGTTATGAAGTAAATATTTATGTTTTAAATTCAATGTTTACTCTATTATTATACTTTGTTATATTTATATATATATATATATATATATTTTTTTTAAATATAATTTCACTCATTCTTTACTAAATTTAAATAATTTATGCTACATAAATATTTAGAACATAAGAATTTATTATTTAAAATTTTTTTATTTTAAATTTTATTTAAAAATTTTTTGTATTTTTGGTTTTTAGTGCAAATTTGTTTTATTTTTCTTTTGTTATTTTTTTTTTTTTGTTAAATAAATTTTATTTATTTTTAAAAATTTATTTTCTTTTCAAACGGTTTTTGTTGCTATACACAATATTAAAATATAAAAATTTTTACTAGATAATTTCCCGTCACTTCTCTCAGCACAAATACGATTTCTCGCTTATTCGTTAGTTCATTATGTTCAAATGATTTTGTTTAGATTTTTGAATATTTTATTTTTGTTGTTGTTATTTTATTGTGTATAGATGAGATACATATAGATTAACATATGTACGTACGTACGTCCGTACGTATGTACGTTTAAATTCGTAAGCGAAAAACTAAAAGAATTTTTTTTTATTTTATATTTTTTTTTTTTTATATATTTTCAACTAAAAATAAATCACATTGAATGCCTGGGAAATTTTATTTTATTTAATTTTAATTTTTTAAAAATTTTTCTTCAAATAAAATTAAAATAATTTTCACATTTTCTTTTCAAACTAAAATAAATTGCATTCTTTATTATGAAAAACTCGTTAAAAATTCATTCAAATTTACTTCAACCCAAATATTTTCTCATTGATATTCAATTATGGAATTATTAAATTTTCTAATAAAATAAGAATTTTATGTAAAAAGAAAAATAAACAAAAACGATAATATATCACTATAAAAAAATTTCTTTAATAATATATAAAAATGAATATTAATTTATGAATTTTATTTATTTTTATTATTTTTTTTTTTTTGAAACTATATTTCTTAAGAGAATTTATTATTTTTCTTTATAGCTGCGACGCTATATAAACTTACTTTCGTGTCGATTTTTCCGTAGACTTAGCTGAACTAAATTTTCCTCTATAGAAAAAACAAAAGCAAAAATAAAAAATAAAAAAAAAGGAACCTTAAAGCATTTTTCAATTGGGTGGAGGGGTTATATTATGCTGGGAGAATTTTTATTTTTATATTTCATATAAAAGAAAAGGAAAAGAGGCATTTTTTTTTTTTTGGTATTGTATTAAAAATGTGTATATACACTCAGAAAAATTTATATTGTAAAAATGAAATTTCATGTAATTTAATCAGTTTTATTTTAAGTTTAGGTGAAGTAAAATGTTTGTAAATATAAGTAGATAGTTAGAGAAAGTTTTTAATATTATATATTATAACTAGTGAATCCCTTGTGCAATTGCAAATCGTACCTGAAAGATTTTATATAAAAAGAAATATTTGTTTTTGTATAATTGTATTTTTTTTTTGAATCGCTTAATTATTGTATATAGGTATTTCACTTCTAATTTAAGTTTTTTTTATATCAAATTCAATTTTATTTATTTCAAATTCAATTTTATTTATTTCAAATTAAAATTTTTTTATTTCAAATTCAATATTTGTAAATTTTGTTTTTTTTTTTTTATAACTTTATTTAAGTGGCCTTTGAACACAATATAGGTTTCTTCAGGCCAGGTCTTTACATTATTTTTTAATTTTTTTAATTTTTTATTTTTTTTATTTTCTAATTACATATTCTATTATTCATATAATACATTTTTAATTTTTTTTGGTTTCTATATAAAATAATTAAATAGTTAAATTTTTCTTATACATATATTAATTACTAGCTTGGTAACCCGCCATAAATGACGGAAGCAAAATAAATTCTAGCATTTATTTCCTTCATTAGAGTTTTCATTTCAAGTTTAAGAAAAATATACGTATTTGCTTACTAATTTATCGTACCTTTATTTTTGTATTATAACACTTTTAATTACCATATAAATAGAATATTTGTAGTAAGGTGCAAAATTTTCTATTCCCTAAGGGTCATTTACTCGATCATTTTAGCGACATCCTTTTTGCCAACTTTGAAAATTTATGGTATAATTCAGAATCAAGTTAATCCTGTTAACATTCAATAACATTCGCTGCGTAAGTTTAGCGTCAAAGTTTATAACGAACAAATAATATTTTATAATGAGCCACGACTTTGAACGAAAACAATTTTAAAAACAAAAATAAATAAAATTGTTAATATAAAAAAAACAATAATATTGTAGATACACATAATATTTATTTTAAAAAATAAAAACTCGTGTTGGAGAAAAAATTAAAATAAAAAAATTTACTGCAAATAAATAGGTATTTACAAAACTGTTCATTACTTTTGAACCATTGATCGGTTATTTAAAATTTCATTTCATTTCAAAAAATTCATTATCGAACTGTTCATGTTAAAATTCATACACAATTATTATTTATTTACATACATACAGAAGAACAACAATCAATATGGTTTAACCTATACCTATATATACCTACCTACTATTTTAAAAAAAAATTCATCACTCTCTACAACATACATTTCTACACAGTTGAAGAAAACAAATATACCTAAAAATTATAAATTTACAAAGATAAGAAATAAAAAATAATAGTACAAAAATTCATTTAATTTCTTTAAAAATGTATAGGGTGTTATTGTTTTTATGTGTAAATCAGCAGAACCAAAACTTAACCCCATAATACATACTAAATATTATATACGATCATAAATTTATACATATATCATATAAATATATATATATAAATATATATATATATATATATATATATATATTAAAACAAAAACAATAAACAAAAAAAATAAAAATAAATAACAATTTTAACTTATCAGTGCATCACATTTCTGGCTTGAGTATATATATACCTATAGTACTTTACAGGATATGCATACAGTATGGCAAAACAAAGTTATCATAACAACAACAAAAAACAAAAAAAATAAAAATAAATAACAATTTTAACTCTTCATCGCATCACATTTCTGGCTAGAGTGTATATATAGGTATACCTATAGTACTATAATACAGGCTATGCATATACGGTAGTAAAACTATGATCATTATCATAACAACAAAAAAACCAAAAAAAAAAAAAAATATGTAGACACATATTGTGTATATGTAATTTTAAATAATAAGAATAACCTTTAAGTGCATTATGTTTTTTTTTTGTGTTAAATGCTGTTTGCCTTTTGGTTATTATACCATATTAAACTATTGATAAAATTTCTATTAGTCCTTCTTATTATAAATCAAAAAAATTGTTTGTTTTATTTATATTATTATTATTATTTTTTATTTTTCCTTATTATTTGCGAAGAAGACTAACATTAAATTAAAAAAATATATTTCATGCAGTGGTATTTTTTCCTGCAAAGGTTCAGCATGGTAGACAGGGGTTAAAAAAAGAGTACCAAAGTAATTTGTATACATATTGCAATTTGTATATGTGTTGGAGCGTTCCGTCGAACTTACAAACATCCAGATAAATGCAGAATAATATATATATATAATATGAAGTTATTATAACTAAATATTTTCTATTTTATTCCGTTTTTTTTTTAACATTTAATATTTTTCATTTAACATATTTTATTGATTTTATTTAATCTTTTGTTTTAAATTGTTTTGTATAGTTCAATAGCTTTTAGGAAATTTATTATTTTTCTATAATTGGTTTCATCATCACTCTTTAAAATATCTAGACTATTACTTACTTTAAATATCTATCTCTATCTCTTGAATATCTAATACAAGTTTCGAACAGATGCCTAATAGTAAGGTTTGCTCCACAAGCACAATTTGGTGGTGTTGTATTATCAAATATAAATTTGTGTGTTAAATTAGTGTGCCCTATTCTTATTCTAGTAATCACGGTAGACTCTCTTCTGTTAAGTAAATTGAGATTTTTCCAAGGTCTCGTATTTGGCTTGATATTTTTTAGTTTGTTACTATCGTCCGTTTCTATCCATTCTTGTTCTACACTTTGATATATTTTCTTATTTATTATATTTTTAAGATCTTTATAATATAAAAGATGATGGTTATCGTATGGTTGGTTTACAGAGCTTTTTGCTAGACTGTCAACTGTCTCGTTATCATGGATGCCGATATGACTTGGAATCCACATAAATTTTATATTTTTTTGATTTTTATTTATCATTGCTTGTATTTTTTGTATAAAGGATGTACTGGATATAGTTTGAGAATAGCTTTTAAAGAACTCAAGGAGTCAGTACAAATTAAAAAGTTTTTTTCGTCCCTTTTCATAATATACTCGAGTGCTTTAAAGACTGCGTATAGTTCAGCCGTAAATATAGGGGTATGCCTTTGAAGATGAAATTTGTGTTCTTCTTGTGTTTAAATTTTTTAAACAAACAAAAATAGATTTTTTGAACAAAATAAACTTTAAATAAGTATATTAAATGTAGCAGTTAATGTAATAGTTGGTCAACTACAGTAAATTGTAATTTCATTGCCATATCCATGTAATATTAATTGTTGCAATCGGCTGATGTAACAGTTGCTACGGATGTTTCTATTACATTAACCAAATTTATATCAGTTTGTGGATCCGCCAAAAATTCTCTCGCTGATAATTTTATTTTTTAAAATACTTTTCCAATTGAACTGAACATCGGTAAGTATATGGAGAAAGAAAAGTTAAAGTATAATCCACGTACTTCTAGAGTTTTGTGGATTGTGCAATTGTCCAAAACCAGCCATGCTCTTGTTATGTTAGCTTCAGCCAGTTTAATAAATAACTCATCAAAGAATGTAATAAAAATGAGTTTGCCACAGATGAGTTTGCTATTATTTGACTATATCTTATTCCATGTAAATTCATAGCTGTTATTAATGAAACATGTCGCCATCTTACAGTTGGTGCTATGATATGAGCAGCAGTAACGATTTATTATCAGTTATAACAGTTTTTTTTGTAACGATTTATTATAATAGACATGCAGTATTGACTCAATTATGGTTTTGCCTTCTTCATAGCATTTTATTAGGATCTGCTTTTTGTCTAAACTAGTTTTATTGTATGGTTTCCTATGGTGTCCTCAACGACGTACAACCAAGTTAGATATTGTTTCTACACTTCTATCATCGGAAGATATTATTAGTCGATAATTCCGTTCATTGCGATTGATGAAAGGACTCGATTCTATGGACGAAGTGTTATGCATTTTTTAGAATATCAAAACTGCTGCAAATGCTAAAACTTATTTAAAGGTTGCTTGTTTAAAAACTCTATTTTTGTTTGTATATTTAGTTTGTTTTCTTTCAAAAATTTAAAAATAAAAATAACAAAATTTACAAATATTGAATTTGAAATAAAAAAATTTGAATTTGAGATAAAAAAAAATTTAATTAGGTAGTATATAAGTATTATATTAGGTAGTATAAGGTATAATACCTAATACTTTATGAAGAAATTAATACTGATTTCAATATAACTTGACACAATAAAATCCCATTACTCTCAACGTAGTAGATCGATGTATTTTAATTCGTTTATAGTCACAATTCTGTTATAGAAATAGGTCAACAGTGAATTATTTTATTAAAACACTAATTTCTATATAGTTTTTTTCTGTTAATATGTATATTTTGTGATTACATAACAGAATTGCTATTTATGAATAAAATAAAGTTTAAAATTGTTATACGAAAGATATTTTATTGAATTTGATTTTATTTATAAAGATTCAATTTTTTTTTGACTACGCCAATAGTCACAAAACGGTAATAGTCAGAAATATTACTGAAATTTAGCGAATGGTTATTATAACCATGTTTTACTGTATATATATATTTTTTAATAATAGCAGAAGCAAATAAACTAACATTTATTATACCATTTTTGAAGAGTATGAACTGATCTGATTTTTGTTTTAAATTTTTGTTATTTATTTATTTATTTTAACAGTTGATCCTACAGATAAATCTGTAGGCCAACTTTATAGGTCCTTTTCCCTTTTTTGTTTTTGTAATTTTTGTTTTTGTAATTTTTCTATAAGTTTGTGTGTATTTAAAATGACACAATTTTTATGAAGCATTTTCAAAAATTGTCCGTGATTGAAATTTTATTTTAGAGTGTAGATGTCGCTCAACTTAGAAATAACCGTGTAACTATTTAAAATTAAACCAAGAACTTGCTAAAATTTTAATATTTTAGTGGTGTAATTTCCTTTTCAATTATTCTTGCTTTTTTATTCACCACGTTGTTCATCTTGTGTATTATATATAAGACTAGGGGCTCCTGTTGAGTAATTATAATTCAAGTTAAAGCCAAATTTAAAGTTTTTAAAAGAACAAGGATTTGCATGGATGAAAAGCTTTCAAATTAGTATGTTTTCGTTGAAAAACATAAATACCTTACTTCGCATTTTCTGTTTCGTTTCTATCTTTATATTTGTTAATGTATTTGGTGAATAATAAAACCATATGATTAAAAATTTTCAACTGTGTGCGCATTATTGTTTTATTTACAACTTGCTTATTATATATTAAGAGTTCATTATGGAAAGAGAAATGAAAAAATGTCTACTGCGCAGGTCCTTAAATGCTTGTCAATTATAATTATAGATATAAGTTTTTCTATACTAAATATATTATATATAAAAGTGCATATTATAATACTTAGTGTAGAAAACTAATTTTTATGGAAAGAGAAATGAAAAAATGTCTACTGCGCAGGTCCTTAAATGCTTGTCAATTATAATTATAGATATAAGTTTTTCTATACTAAATATATTATATATAAAAGTGCATATTATAATACTTAGTGTAGAAAACTAATTTTTACTGTGTATGCATATAAAAATAAAATAAATTTGTCAATTGCCTTACTATGATAATATTAATTTATTGTTGTTTTGAACGATTATTTGATATCTACAATTAATTCAAATTTGGCTTGGTTGTCGAATTATAATTTATGTAGTTATATTAATAAAAGATAAAATTGTATTAAACGTTAATTTTGTTTAGTTCTTATAACTCACATATGTTTTATTTACAATGAAACTAATTTAATATTTACTTATGAAACTAATTAAATTCAAGCTGGAAATAGTCTATGGAGTACAACAATATCATACCTAGTGATGAGTTCCGTTTGTGTTGAGGAGTAAAACACTTATTCAATTATAGTTATCTTAATTTTAATGCATTTATCGTTTCTGCTAAATATACTCGTACGTAGAGTTTAAAATTTTTTATTAGATTTCATATATAATTAGATACAGTCAGTTTCAATTATTATTATACACAACAGAAGTTTTGTTAGAATGTTTTTATTTATTTTTATTTATTTATTGATTTAATTACTCAAAAAGAGCTAACGAAGCTCATATAGAGTGTTTATAATTCGTTTTAAAGTGCTTAGTCAAGTTTATACAAATTTAAGTAATATAAAATAATATATAATGCAAAAAAAAATATCAAATTAAGAAAGAAAGAAAAAAAAATATTACATGTAATAGAAAAGAAGTGATGAATATGAGAATAATTTAATGAACAATAATAAAAAAATGATTAAATGAAAAACAAATTAATTACAAAGTACGAATTCATGAACTGAATTCAAAATCTGCTACGATTATTATCAAATTGAACTCAAATTTTATTTATAAATTATTTACTATTTTTTTTAATCAATTCAACAAAAGAATAGCAAAAAAAAGTTTAAAAACAAAAATTTCGTCGTTTCAATATAACTTATACTGACTTCTATTAAAAAAGTTGAAAAAGTCGAAAATTGGTAAAAAAAAAATGTTATTAGCCTGAGAATTTATTGAAATAGAAATTTGATAGCCATTTCAGTTTTACTTTTATCACAATAAAGTAATTAAAACGAATAAAAATGCCACGAAATAAAGAATTAAGTTTAGCGTAATTACTATGGATTCAATTAGCAATCACTACTGATTACAAAACCGATATCTCGGCTTACAAAAAAATATAAATACCACAAGCGCAGTTTTATTATCATTGCTAAAGAATATCATAAAAAAGCCATATAAATGTACATGTAAAAAAGGCAAGAAAAGGGTAATGAACAAGATTTATTGTATTGTTGGATATGTAAAGAAAAATCCGGCCGAAAGCTTGAGCAGCATTATTACCAGTTCTTAATATATTCTTCTTGACAGTAACTTATGTAGAATTTCTTTTAATTAATTACGGTACTGCAAGTTTTTACTACAATTTTTTTCGAGTTTTATTTATCAAATTTCTGGCTTTTCAACTACTGATTAAATGTGGAAAACGATCACTATTTTCAGGAACTAACTAAGCCTTCTAAAATAGCGTTGTTCTATTTTATGTAAGTTGTTACACATACCTGCATTTTTTGTTTGCATTTATTTTATTCCTATGTTAAATGTTATCAGCATTTGAATTGAACCTGGGACGTTTCGGTTGAAAGGTAGACGCTTTAACTTTTCCCAGCATGTAAGCATGTATCCGTAGGTACTGGGTCCAAGTTGATATATTGAATTTCGGTTGATATTGATATAACTAACTCTATTAAACTAAATTCTAGCATTTCGATTATAAAACTAGAACCAATTAATAGAATAACTCTTGAAAAAAAATTACAATAGATTCTAGTAGTTCTGGAAATTCAGACTTTAAAATATAGCAAAAAAAAGTTTAAGTTAAATTTTAGAAATAGAATCTAGTGGAACTTTTACTCCATTATATTGCATACCTCTACTAGGATATATAGATTTTCAAGTTAAATTTTAATTTTTAATATAAAACTAGTAATCGTAGTTTAGGAAATAGTTTTAGAATAGAATCGTAGAATACGGAAATAATTTTGAAAAATACTAGCAAAACTAGATTCGTATACTTGATTATCCAGTTTGTTCAATCTAATTGTTTATTATATTTTATATATGGTTATGTGAGAGATCTATAATAGATGGTGTCACTAATCTATGATAGGCAGCACAGTAATTGTCATATAAGCCGTTTACTATATCCCGTTGCTGTGCAGGTTGAAAGTAGCTAAAAATTATTAAATTCTGCCATTTATAAAAAAATTAACATTAACTGAATTTAAAAAATAAAAATATAAAAATAAATTCGAACATAATTTGTAAATAATTCATAAATAACATTTTTGAATGCCAGAATCGTAAATACATGCTAATATTTAATTTTTTTTTTTTATTATATTATCTTCGGTTTGAATTCAAAATTTGTAAAACTGATTTTTGTAAATTGACTTTATAATTTTTCAAAGTGTAAATAGTTTGTTCTCATTCTCTCAATTTGCTTTTGTTTTTTTTTTAAAATTTTTTTTTTTAGCTATTTATTAGCTAGGTGAACTGCGATATTGTTTGATTGGGGCTAGTGCCCAATTTTGAATAAATTTTTATTTAACAATTCATATAAAGAAATTTATCAAGTATCACACACATAGAATGAAATAGAATTTTTTAATGCTATTAACTGTCACGTAATATAATAAATAACATTAAATACTACACGCCATTGGTATTTTAATATAAAATTATGTTTTATAACAAAAAAATTCATGGTTTGACTATAATTTCCATTAAAACTGTCGATAATATCAGTACTGTTACAATTAGTCCTAAACTATATAATCTGTTATATGTACAGCCAAATTTTGAACACATCCGCAAATAACTATCTAAGATTTCAAATTGATGATACAGCTATATTAATTGAATCAGATAGTGATGTCAAGATTGCTAGATGACAACAAGAAGATAACAAATCGACAAATGGAAAAATGGTTGATAAAAATAAATAAGCAGTCATGGATAATGTAACTTTCATATTCAAATTATGCATATATCCTGCCCTACATCTTCCCTAGAACCAATTATTATATTTATTTATTCCAGAATAAGCTGCAAAAATTTTCTAAACATTATATTAAATCTAGTGCCGCACAAAGATAATATAAAAATTTGAGACAAAAAAGCAAAAAGAGTAATTATTGTGACTACACCATGGTATGTTCACGTTGACTTGGATGCCAAAAACGGTTAAAAGGACAAAAATATTTACTGAAATCCACGACTACAAACTCAGTAGCACGATAATTTTTGAGCTTTGATACTACGAAAGCACAGAGATCTCATAAGGAGGCGAAAATTAGTTAAACCATTTGGGTTGGTCTAAGATAAATTGACAAAATATTTTAAAATAGAGAAGGAGTTGCAACATTAGTTCAAGAGTTGAAACATTGGTCAAGTTATTAATAAACTTAACTAAAATATTTAGTTCAATGCAAAAAAAAGCCCAAAAAAAACTTTATAGAATATGCTAGGTGAAACATTTTTAAAAATAAAAATTAAAAACCTTAGGTATGTTTCACTAATTTCATTTCATATTTTAATTATTTGGGTTATCTATCATCATATTGGGTTATATTAGGCTATTACATTATCATCAGAAGACCATCAATTCTATAATAATCAATTTTATTGTATTTTATTCAAATAGTTTCCAAACAAACAATTTTTAGTTAGAGATCGTACTTTTGAAAATAAAATTGAAATTTTTGAAAAAATATATCTCATATCGCATCGCATGTTCATGTTGCTCACCTACCTAATTTCTTTTTTTATAATAATAGAATTTTGCGTAGTGCAGTTAATACAATGTAGTCCTCTTAAAAATATACGTTATACTTTTTGTTATATAATAAGACGTATAGTACACATTATCAGTTCAGTTGTCATTTTCTTGACTGTCATTTAAAATGTAGTGAAAAAATGTTTAATTGAAATTTATCAATTAGAATGACAGTTCATAATTTAATAATAAATACACTGTCATTTGAATTAAATTGACAGACAAATCAACTGAACTGATAAATGTATACTGTATAAGTATAGCAATATTGCTCACTTGAGAAATAAATAAATGTAAATAAAAAAAAAATAAAAATACAAAATACAAAGTATATACTATAATAATATATGAAAATGTTTACTATACAAAATGTTGGTGATACGAAATGTTGGTGATACAAAATGTTGGTTATATAAAATGTTGGTGATATTAAATGTTGGTGATACAAAATATTGGTGATACAAAATGTTGGTGATACAAAATGTTTGTGGTACAAAATATTGGTGATACAAAATGTTGGTGATATAAAATGTTGGTAATACAAAATGTTGGTGACACAAAATATCTGTGGTACAAAATGTTTGTGATACAAAATGTTTGCGATACAAAATTTTGGTGATATAAAATGTTGGTGATACAAAATATTGGTGATACAAAATGTTGGTGATACAATGAAACATTTTGTATCTCCAAATGATGTTGGAGATACAAAATGTTTATAATACAAAATGTGTGTGATACAAAATATGTGTGATACAAAGTGTTTGTGATACAAAATGTTTGTTATACAAAACGTTTATAGATAACAAAATTTTTGTTTTGTAAAAGTTTTGTATATAATACAATTTATTTGTAATACAAAGTCATACATATTATATTGCATTAATGCCCAATTTCACATTGAACGCTTAAACTAAGCTTTTCGCTTAAAAGAGGTTTAAATTGAAAATGCAGTTTCCCTGTTGATATTTAAGCGAATAATTAAACCACGGACACTTAAATTTGAACCAAAAATCAAATGATTGAAAAATTATGAATGTATACTGATAGTCATACAAACAAAAAGTAAATTATAAAAAATCAAGTTTGTTGAAGTTGTTTTGACAGAAAAACTTCAGCGACATCTGTGAGAAATTCGAAAAATGAATTTTTATCAACATAATTACCAGTGTAACCAACATAATTTTATTAAAATGACATCCACTTAATCTAACTTAAAATTTCAACTGTGAAACTCCTTCTAAATATTTTAAGAGCTTAAGTTTCAACCGATGCTTATATCTTATCCTATATTTAAGCTACCACTGTGAAATTGGCCCTAAGTCAGCTTATGGTAAATTTAAATTAATATAGGAATACTTCTTGCCCATGGAATATCCTTATGTCAGATCTTTCTCATTCAATCTGTTAGATTTATTTTTATTTGCCTTAAATTGTCTGAATATAATTATATTACTTAAAAATAGAGTTTTATGTATAGTGTTACAGGAAATCCATTTAATCTACAGAATTTGTATTTGCTCAGCAATTTTCTCATATTAAAATATTCATTCAAATTAAATCGGACTTTTCTCGTTAATTATTTAGTATGTAAAGATATTAATGGCGCCTTTGGATAAATTGACACTTCTAGATCATTATTTAGATCACACTTTGAAAAAATTTTTAAATCTTAAAAAGCTAATTAAATACCTAACATCACAAATCCAAAGATTGGTCACGACAACAATAATTGGTCTAAAAATTCTGCACAAAATTTTATTTAAAATATTTCGGAGGTCTAAATTAAATTTGAACTATTTTCGAAAAGCATTTTTAATAATAAAAAGAAAATTAAGAATTTCTGTCAGAAAATGTATGTTTCAAGTGTTCTCTTGTTTTCTAAAAATAAATTTCTTAATTTGTTTGATTTTTCATAGTTCCTATTGGCACTAAAATAAATACCGAAAAGAATATTTTATGTGGAACTTTAATACAAAAATTTTATTATTACAAAAAAAAAAAAACAGAAATATAAAATATTTTTTTTAATTTATTTAATTTTTCACTTTATCAAATGTAAAAATTAATAATTTTGTTGTTTTTTTATTGAATAATTCACTGTTATAACCCTATAGGTCATTTATTAAAATTTTTTTTGATTTTATAATAAATACCGGCTTAAATTTTTTTTTTCAATTTATACAGCTATATTCAGAATAGGTTAGTTATGTTTTTTTTTTTTGTTAATAAATTTATTAAATTACTTTAATAATAATTATCCAATATTACTATTATTATTATTATCATTTTTTTTAAATATCTAATAAATTAATTTAATAATACATAAAATTTAAATTTATTCATTTTACCAAATTTATTTCGAGCAAAATTTTCCGAAAAAAAAGTTTTTCACGGGCTAAAAAAATTTTTTTTATATTGTTTTTTTTTTTATTTATTTTTATTTTTTTGTTTTTAAAAAAATTTCGATTTATTTTCGCGGTGCGTTTTTTTTCTCATTTTTCTTTTGTATTATTTCGATTTTAAACGCTTACTTTCGAACTAAGAACTAAATTTAATTTTTAAGTTTTAAACAGAATTAAATTATTTTTTCTTTCAAATTTTCATTAGACCGTTGTACAAATTTGTATAATGAACGAAAGATAAAATTGGCAATGTGAGATGAGTTGTCAAATTTTTAAATTTTCTGTTAACACATTTTTGTTACTTTTACAGTTGGAATAATCATTAAATTATATTAGTTTTGGTGTTCGTGTTTATTAGTTTTATGTTTTTGATTACTTCTTACGAAAATGTTGGATATTTTTAGTGTACTTAGGTTTAATATGATCAAACGACTTGAGTTCAACCAACTTCGACTTGGTTGAGTTGCCCTATTTCATAACACTGTAAGTGTAATAATATTATCAAATATTATAAAAAATACTATACATTTGGGTTAAAATAATATTTATGGTTTTCATAAACAAGCAATATTGGCAATCGATAATTATAATTGACAAGCATTTAAGGACTTGCGTAGTAAGTACCTTTTCATTTTATCTCACTTCTTCTTAATGAACTCTTAATATGCAAATAAAATAAGGAAAAAAAAATTTTTTTTTTAGAAATATTTGCCTTCAATTTAAGCGTACTAAAACTACAAAAATAAACCTTAAAAGCGCAGCTTGATATAATGTTTTCATAGCAAGTTATGATTGTAATTACGGAAAAACCAGATTAGCCGAAATTCTAGGAAGTCTTGAGATGAGATTAAGAGATTTGGTAAAAAGTTCGGCTAATTTGCTTTTTCCGCCCGTAATTACAATCATAACTTGCTATGAAAACATTATATCAAGCTGCGATTCTAAAGTTTATTTTTGTAGTTTTAGTACGCTTAAATTGAAGGCAAATATTTCTGAAAAAAAATTTTTTTTTTCCTTATTTTATTTTCGACTTTTTAGTGAAAATATTTTTTTAATGAAAAATAATATATTTTCAAAGAACAACACATATAATCAAATGGCACTAAAATTCACTCTAACGCAATTTGGTTATTATTGCTCATACTTCAAATGTATAATTATATTTTATATTACTGTAACAAATTTTATAAAAATATGTATATTTTTAAAATTTTTTTGGAGATTTTTGATTAGATACCTTTGAATTTTTTAATTTTCGTATTAAAAAATTTTCACCAATAAAAAATTACGCACTTTATAAAAAGAAACCCTGTTAAATACAAAAAATATTTGACGTAAAATCGTAGATTAAATCTGAGAAAAAGTCTGAAATGTAAATACTCATCCGACTTTATCTACGATATAATTCGATTTTGTCCGACGTGTAAACGCTGCCTAAGCATAAATTGGCATATAAAAGTATAATATATACATTCATAAATCGAAATTAAACTTTTTTTACATTCGAGAAGAGTCATTTCTAACTGAGTGATAGATAACTGATAGGTTCAAATTTTGTTTTCTTCCATAAATAATGTTTGCATTTTATTTTCAATTAAACTAAGCCATATGATTATGTATGTAACAAATGCAAGCCCTATATGACACATGTACGTACATTTATATAAACTTAGTGAGAGAAAGAGAAATAATAAAAGAAAGAGATTAATAAAAGAAACCAAATTAAAAACACAAAAAAAATATAATGAAAATGATGATTGAAAATAATTGAAATTGAACAATAATAGAAAATGATTGAAATATAATGATAATGATTTGTATTGCACACATTTATTTTGTATTCCTTTTTTGTTTTTTTTTTTTTGCTTCTTTACACCATAGAAATGTCAATAAATATAATGAATTTAAAGAGAAACCAAATTTTAACTTTATCAAATATCCATATTCCATTAGTAGTACACACACATATGTAAATTTCACCTTAGTTGAATGCAAAGAATATCTATAATCTATATTAACAAGAATACGCACTCCCATTTTACGACAACCTATTTTTTAAGAAATATCAAACCGAGCAAAATATCATTAGTCAAAAGAGGTGAAATTTACATTTACTTATCGTATACCAAATTTATTATGAGAGAGAAAAGGTACAAAACAGATGTTTGTCTTTTCCTTTAAACTGTAAAATATTTTTGCGTTCTCATTATTCTCCTTTGGATTTGTTTACGTTCCCTCCCATTATTTATATGTGGCAAAGTGGCAAAAAATGTTTGTTCTAATTTAGTTTGTTCCCTTATACGAGGATTAATTCTGATCTTTTATTATTTTAATATTTTCGTTTTAAACATTATTATTTTCTTAATACCCATTAAAGATATTAAATTATAATTACATTACAATAATATAAAATATTATTAACATTTTTGTCAGTAATAATTTGGAGTTACAAACATTATTATTTTTTATTAATTATATTAGTAAACCTAAATATTTATTATATTGGTATACGATTATAAAATAATACTGAGGACAACATCTATTTACAAATCACAGAATTTAAAGAATATGATAACGCTGTTTTAGTTAGGTCTCCTAAAAATCTTATGCCTAGTTGATACAATTTAGAAAATAATATTGTTAAATATTTCAACGAAATTTTTGTCGAAAATTTTTTTCAAAATTATAAACTTTATTTATTTAATTTCAGCCAACTTTTTTTGTTACTCTCTTTTGTTTACTATATTTTTTCTTTTTCTTACACGTAAAATTCTTATTATCGTCTATTTCTGACAATGTTTATCAAATTTGCATATGAATTTGTGTGGAAACAAATGAATACATACATGAGTTCTTACTCTTTTTATGGATATAATTTGGTTAAATGGTTATTGAAATGGGTATTTGGTTGAATTCAAACAAATTGAAACAAACATATAAAGTCCAAGGCAAGTTAATTAAGGCAAATATAATAAGTTGTATATATACGACCGAAATATGCGCATACGGGCTAAAAAACTTTCTATTTGGTTTTATAATATTCAAACTTTAAAATAAAATATACCCATTTTGTGTCATTCAACATCATATTATTTTTATACAAAATTAAAGAAAATTTATTCTATTAATTTTATTAAGTAACTGTCTCGAATTATTGTTTTATATATTTTGGTCATTTGTAATAATCATATCGTTTTGGTTAAAAATATGTATAATACCTCTTTAATTACAAAAATATTTTATTTTTAGTAATTTTATCCATTAAATGGCGCGGACTATAGGGAATATATCAAAATTGAATCAGTATATGAAGGAGGTGTATTTATATGTCCAAAATATAATTTACTAACCTCAAAGCTTTTTATTAAACATTAGTCGTTTGTACTTTATCGTGAGCAGTCTATGTCAGTACGTAAATTACTGTTTTTTTAAAAACTTTAAATTTGGCTTCAACTGTAATTATAATTACTCAACAGGGGCCCCTAGTATTGTTTATATTTACAAGTATTTTGTTCATAAACAAAATATTACAAATAATGTTTGTCCATAAACATTTTGAACTTAAGCAAGAAAACTGCAAAATTATAGTAGATATCACATGTCAATCAATTGTGTTGCTGTTTATATTTATAACACAAAACTGCAAATGTAAAAAATTCAAATTTTAATAACACTGTCAAAAAAATACAATGTATATAGTTTTTTTCTGTATGTTGTGTTTGCAGCATGTGTTTATGAAAAGCCCTACAGAAAATACTATTGCCACCATATTTTAATTTAATTTATTTGATCGATTTCAGTTGCTACACCATCATTAAAAGACTGATGTTTTCATTTGCAGTTTTCTTGCTATTTTTTTATTACTTTTCTCTTTAATATCTCAAACTTGTCTCTCACTTTCTATTTGCAAATTATTTCCTACATACTTTATGAAAAATTAATTAAAATTTCACATCACCACAATTTAAATAAGCTAAAACCATTATTGATAATAAATGCTACATATATAATTTCCAAATATTTTGTGTGTGTCGGAATGTAACGTATTATTTATTTTATTTAATTAAAATAAATTTTATACGATGATAGGAATTTGATAATTTCAAAATGATTATTGTATGAATATTAAAACCCTCTTTTATCGTCAAGGAACTTAGAACAGTAATTTATAGTTGCAAATCTGTTGCTTAACGACCCCCATTTCTTTTTTTTGTTACTTAACAAGTTATTAAAAAGAACATCTACTTTGTTAGTAGGTAAAAATGTGATCTTAGCTAATTTAAATATTATATAAGGGGATTGACGATCTAACAAACGGACCGACATACAATATTTATGATATTTTTTAAAATTATTTAACATTTTTTTTTTATTGTTAAAATTTGGCAAGACATTTTTTTTTAAATACAATAATAACATATTATTGAGATATTCAATTTTTGCGAATGACTCAGATAATTTTGTCATATCTAAGAAAAAGCATATATTTCAGCTAAAAGGTAAATCGGATTATAAAAACCAATAAATAAACAGGAAAAGGAAATTTATTTTTCATTTACAGTGTATTGTATTGTAGATAGTACCTACCTAATTATTTTATTTATTCTAAAATTAGAAATTTAGAACAAAGTCCCTTCTAAATAATTTTTAATAGAATATTGTAACAGACAACTGTTTGTGAAAAATTTCATACAATATCTGATAAATTTTACAAATAATTAGAATTTTGTTTTTTTTTTGTTTTTTTTTTTTTTATTTAGAAATTATTAATGAGTAAATTAATTATAGAATATTAAGTATTTCCGGATTAATTTGCATATGAATATTTTTAAATTTGAATAAAACAATGTAAATTTCAATTAATAATATTAAAGGGACAGAGATTAGTTATTTGTAGGATTATTAAATTATATACCATAGTTCATATGTACTAAAGAGCTTGCAATTCTATAAAAGATTACGAATATTAAATCGTCTAAGGGACAAACCCAGACCAAAGTCAAGAGACAGTGTTAAGATTTATACCAGTGAAATTGAAAGATGGCTACAAAGAATTGAAAAGTAATGAAGCAAACAGTAAATATTCCTTGACATCGTAAATGCCTGAACACATAATTGAATACAACGTCCACATGATCTTAAATGTTTACAAAAGGTGAAAAAAGCTTGAAATATTTACTCAATGATCACCATTGTTGTTGACGATGTCTTCGCGACCGGTTTGACAGATATTTGTATTTACAAACATTTTTCAAAACCCAATATTGCTGGATCACAATGTCTCAGAAAGCTCTCATTACACAATGTTGCCAACTTAATTTACGGATAACATTGACAACTTGGTATTTTTGCATTTTATTATCAGGTTTAAGTTTTTCTTTTAAGACATTCACGATGCCACCGAATATAAAAATTTAAGATTTCTTCAGTTTATCAGTTAGGATTGAGTATAGTTTCTATAAAAAAACCTAACGTAATGTTTTTATTCAATTCTTTTAATTAATTCATATCTTCGAGACGAAATTTTCCAGCCAAGAGAATCTTCAAATACAGACTTGAAGGTACAAGATATCAGGGCAGAGCAAACCTTTGTTATAGAAAGGAAGAAATAATTTTGTTCTTCAACTGGAGAGAAGCCGTTCGTGAGTCGAGGACGTTGACGTATCAGACCATGCATGGTCTGTTGGCCACCTAAGTGAGTAAGTATCTTTGTCACAATTGAAAAATGGTCAAACATTATAACAAAGAGAACTAGGGCTATATAGAATAATAAGTAGTGGAATTAATTCAAAATTGTATTGAAAGGTATGTTTTAGGAGCCAAATTTCGTGTTTGTCATTTTGTTTTACAATGCAAATCGTTGACATGGTCAATAAATTGCATAATAAATTTAATAAAAGTAGTAGCTATTTGTAAGCATTTTCCTTATATTGCATTACCTCAAACTCTGAAACTCTAGTCCTGATACTAAAAGCTTTATTATTTCTAAATTAATACACGACCTCATTAACTTTTGAACTCTATTTAAAAATATAATACTTACTAAATCTAAATTAATAAAACATTATTTCACCAACTCAATGTCATTATTGTTATAATAAAATAACATAAATTTTGATCAACTGATCATTTCAGTAAGTGAAATACAACTGAAAAAAAAAATGTTCTTAAAAAAAAAATTTAGGCTAAAAATTGATCTGACATTCACTAATAAAATTTACTTTTACGCATGTTTTTACGGTATTCAAAAATATTAAAATGCAAAAAACAAGATTAAAAACAAAAAATTAAACAAAAATGTCTAGTCAAATAATAAGAAAAATTAAATGAAACAAAAAAATGAAAAATAATTGAAGTAACGGTACAAATTTTCTTTTTATTCTCTTTTCGTTTATGTTATATTCTCTTCTTTAAAACAATCTGTCTTTATAAGAAATGGCGGCACACATTTTTCGAAATTATGTAATATTTCATATTTTTAGAATCAGTTCAAATTTTTTTTTTCGGATTGTTTGTGTTTTTTTTTTATGTTATGCCGCTCCCAGCTGTTATCCTCATTAACACGATCATTTTCAATATGATTTTTGTTTATAAACAAATTTTCGTTTACATTTTTCGTGTTTAAATTCCGTTATTTTATATTTACCGATCTCTTTATTGCTGTATGGGTGCAAATTCAGTCAGTGTTCTATGTGTACGATAGTTTTAGTAGTATTTTTAATTTTATTTTTATAACTAAAAAAAAAAAAAACAAAAAAAAAAATAAGAGTATTAGTTGTTATGGTGGCCGATATTTCTGTGGAAATTTAAGAGAATGAAAAGTCTACAAAATTTCCGGTGTTTGTAGAATTAAAACAAAAAAAAAAAATAAAAGAGAAATATTTGTTTTGTTAATTAGTTTTGTAATTTTCTTTTCGATGTGAATTAGTAAATTTTATATATGTGTTAGTAGTAGTTGTACTCAAAATATTTTTTTTAATAATGAGCCAATTTAATTTATGAATCAATAAAAATTTTTTGGCAAAAGTCCAAAAAAAAAAAACATTTTTTTTTTATTTATTTTATTTAAAAATATTATTTTTTTTTTTTTAGTCGGCTGTATTTATCAATGTTGAATATTTTAACCTACAAATGAGTGTGTAGTAAAAAGAAAGATAAAAACAAAATAGAAAATTATAACACATTAATATTAGACAGTTTTTGAATTCACAGTGTCAATTAAAAATTGTTGGATTCGTTATTATTATTTTTTTTTAAATCTAAAAAATTGTTTAATTTTAAATGTTCATAAGGGGAGTAGGTACATAAAATATTTAATTTTAGAAAACTAATAAAAATAATTTTTCTAGTAAGAAAAATTAACTTGATATTATAACAATTATTTACGAAAATATTTAAGAAGAGGCGAAATAATGACAAGTAATCCAAAGCAATGTGAAGTAATGGTGACCAATACTTGAGTAATTCAATAGTAATTCAATGAATCATTACATATACAAACTTCAAATTTCACTTCAACGTTCTGTGGACATGCCGCCTCTTTGTTCAGTCACAAAGAATTACAATTCTGTTTCTTTTAACTATAAATCAGAAATGTCAAATGAAGATATTAGTGTTTTTAAACTGGATAGTAATTTCAGAAATTAGAGACAAAATAAATCATACAAAGCTAAATATCCCCGACTATTTGGTCGAAATGCATGTAAAAAAAAATAAGTTTGCAGGAAAATCTACTAGACTTCAAGGAACGCATTGCGAAAACATATTTTAACTGCGACTACAAAGCCCTCCGTTCTAGTTTAATATCGAAGGAAGTACTGTGACACCTATGCTATTCCACTTTCACCAACAACTGCAGATGTTTAAAGTAAAAATGGAAATCAGAACAATTAATTAAACAAATTATACCCCACACAAAATTACACAAAATTATATATTTCTAATAAAACAAAATAAGGTATACCCCACACAAATTGACATATTTTTTAGAATTTTGTAAATACTATACGTCACTAGAGGTAAATTCCACTAAAGTATAGTACAATTGTCCTCACAATTAAATTAAGCAAATATATTATGTATAATACAAATAAACATTAATTGAAATATAAAATGTATCTTAATTATGTAAGTTAATATTGTATTGTATTCATATTAAAATCATTAGTATATAAAAATTTTAATTTCATTATTAAATAAAAATAAAAAAAAAAAAAAATAAAAAAAAATGTAAATATAAATTTTAAATATATTTAATCTGTAAATTAAAAATAGTTAAAAGGAGACGTGGCGATATAGTTAAAAGATATATGGATATATAGTTAAAAGGAGACGTGACGAATTAAAATTTTTTTTTTTTTTTAATTTTTTTTTACCTTTTAATTAGAAATTTTAATTTAAAATTATACCCCCATGTATACGTATATGCATGTATCTTAACATATTAACACATTTTAATTTATCACCCCAACCCCATATTAACACATTTTAATTTATCACCGCAACTGATCCATATTTTCACAGAAATTCTTTCTTCTTCTTATCGCCAGAATTAAATTTAAATTTTTAAATAACATATTACATATGCGGTTGTTGTCTTAGATAATTCAATAAAAAAAAGTCAATTGTAATGATAATGTTTTTTGACAGCAGACAGCCCTGTTCTATATCAGTTAAAATCATGCGCATTAATCGATAAACATAATTGCGACCACCGAACCGACTACTAACAAAATTCGAAAAATTGTAGCAAATCGAAAAATAAAAATAAACAAACAAAACCGAAAAGCAAATGGCGGAATTTCCAAATGAAAAAATCATTTTGAATCATTTATTAATTTATTTGTAGCATCATCCAGATCCAAATACATCGCTAATAAATCGAAATTTATATATGTATCTAAATAAAAAAGTAAATAATTATAAATTGTAGAACATATAAAAGTAATAAAAATTTAAAAAAACAGAACAATAAATATTATAATATCAAAATGTCAAAATAATTGTTTTGTTTCTATTTTTTGATATTTAAAAAAGTTGTCAGAAATGTCAAATCCAACTACCAGCGAAAAAAATAGCCTTAATTCGGCGACAACGAAATTGTGGTTGAGCGAGCGATTGTTGCAATTGTGAGCATATACATAAGAGCGTATGTATATTAATTTTTTCGTTGCGAATTTTTCGTCGGTAGTTCCAATTGTGTTTACCGCTTTATGTTTAACCGAAGACACTCAAATCGAGTGATGGATGTAATATTTTATTTTAACTTCTGAACAGACTTACAGATAAATAACTGTGTGTTCGACCAACATGAACTAGCAAACATTTTTTTAACCAAAATTGTTTTAACCAAAATCTACCATTCTTATAAGCGATAATAAAAATGTGGTCAGTTATTAAAAAAGTATGATTTTACTGATTGGCATGTTGTCAGACAGCTAAATGCTATCAACATTATTATAATGTCTATCATAATCCACAAGAAATTGTCTCTAGTCCTGGAAACGAAACTTAGGAATGGTACAAGGAATAAGCTTAGAAAATGAAACCGGAATAGTAACACACGTCGTGTAACTGCAGGATAATTCTGAAAATAAGTTGAACTATGCTATTATGAGGGTGAAGTACTCTACAATAGATATAGTTTTCCACATTTAAGTTAGTCTATACCACAAAAATTCTACATAAAAAGTTATTGCATGTGATTGTGTATCCGAAATCTCTGTGTAAAAGCAGTTAGGGTGTATCCATAGACTTGGCTTGAAATAATATAAAAAAAAAAAGTTGACAGAAAGCGTGCTATACTTAAGACAACGTGCTTTTGAACGGTATTAAGAGAAAAATGTGCATCTCAAAACCGTGTGTTCAGTTCAAAACGTTGGTGCGAAATCGAGCTAGGTGAAGGTGCAACAAAAACAATGGTAACATTAGGGTCGACGACAAGGATAATGATTTCCAATCCATACTCATTAATATTCTCTAGTATATAAAATATCAACGTTAAAAAAAAAACAACAACAAAATAATAATTATAAATATAAAAATAATTAAAGTGATAAATCATAAATGTTCGTTCAATTCATGAGCAATATATTAAAAAATTTAACTATTTCACAGATATTCCATTTTGAATTTTATAAAATAACGGAATTAGATATTTAGGATATATTCCATTCCCAAGTAGTATATTAAATGTAGATTGATTCAAAAATTAATTAAACATGTGCACGTATAAAATTTTTGAAAATTAATTTAAAAAAAAAAAAAATTTATAATTGAAATAGATATATTAATATTTTAGATATGAGCACGTACACCTGTTTTAAATTTATTATCCTTAACAGAAAATTAAAAAAAAAAAAAAAAAGAGAATGTCAAAAATACAAATGGAGTAGAGAGAGATTGGTAGAAGAAAATAGTAGGAACATCTTTTTAAATTAATTAACACTTTTTTCCTATTTTCTTTCTTCTCATTTCAGTTAGTAAATCTATATTTACTAACTTCACCTCCTCCTGCCGCCGCAGCAGTACGATACTATAAAATTTAATTTTCTTTAAATAAAAGTTTTCAAAAGTTAGTTTATTTTTGAGTTAATTTTTTTTTTTTAGTGATTTTTCAAATGATATGACACAATTTAATATTTTACGTGGTATTAGATGTGCATATTACAAAAGGATCTTCACCGTTGGATACATTTATTTTCATTTTTAGAATAAAACGCGCACATTCACACAACGTTGTTTTATTATTTTTTTTTAAAACTCATGATTTCAATTTGTTAAATTGCGATTTTTCATTTTTATTATCACTCAGTTAAAAAAAAAAAAACAAACAAACAAAAAAATTATTTTTAAGAATTGTGTGTTGTTTATATTTTTAATAGTGAATATTTATATATTAAGGACTATAAGGATGTACTTAAAGTCTCAAAAGCAATAATGTAGTTAAAAAAGTGTTATCTTCATGTTATTATTTTTTGAATAATTAATAGATAAAATTTTATCTATATTTTTGTTTGCTCACGATTATTTTTTTTTTGCTCACGATTGGAAATGGTAAGTAACATCATAGTGCAAAGTGAACCTAATAGTGCGGTATTGTGGTACAATGTTGTATTTTGATATAACTGTTGAGCTATGTTGCAAGTGTATTTTGCACTTTACTGTTAACATTAAGAACACTGTGTTGAGCTAGAAGTAGTATTTATTATTTTGTATTTATAATGATTTTTGTTATAGTAGCATGAATTGGCTTCAAAGTTGCAAGCTATAATTTATAGTTAAAAAAGTGTTATCTTCATGTTATTATTTTTTGAATAATTAATAGATAAAATTTTATCTATATTTTTGTTTGCTCACGATTATCTTTTTTTTGCTCACGATTGGAAATGGTAAGCAACCACATAGTGCAAAGTGAACCTAGTAGTGCGGTATTGTGGTGCAATGTTGTATTTTGATATAACTGTTGAGCTATATGTTGCAAGTGTATTTTGCACTTTACTGTTAACATTGAGAACATTGTGTTGAGCTAGAGGTGGTATTTATTATTTTGTATAAAAATTTATAATGATTTATGTTATAGTAGCATGAGTTGGCTTCAAAGAATAGACAAGACTTGATCTGAACATGTTAGTACAAAATTAGCAAATACTATGAAAATAAGTTTGAGCCGGTGTTACAATACAGAATTTTTGGAATTTAATTTTTTCTACGCAACTACATCGAATCGTAACGAACATGTTTATTAAAATTTCTGAACCTCTTTCTCGAACAATTATCATTTAAAAGCTATATCAACTTTTATTTTATATTGAGTTAAAATATTCTTTGCTGGAGTGAATAAAGTTGTGCATTGAAGAAATAAAAATAAACCATGATCATGACGGCTAAAAAACCAAAAAAATTCTTCTTTTACCTACTATTCTTTACGGATGTTAGCGATCATATGTTATTGTAAATTTGTTGTTATGGTTTTGAATTATTTTCTATTTTGAGCTGTTTGGTGTTAACTGACTAGTTCACCTATAGTTCTTAAGCCAGTCCAATTTCTGATATTTCTTAGTCATGATAAGTGTTTCATTCCAATTCTTCGCCTGGCTTCGATTTTCCCTCGAACTATTAATTGTAGTATTTCACATTTTTGATTTCTTATGATGTGGCCAAAGTATGCTGTTTTACAACGCTTGATATTACAAAGCGGATCCCGATTTATTTGTAATTTTTGCAGTACTTTCATGTTTTCTATCCTATCGATCCAAGATTTTTTGAGGATTCTTCGGTACACCCAATTTCAATTTTATTCGTATCTAACACTTTCAAAGTCCATTTTTCCATACTGTAGAAAATTAATGACAATCCATAACATTTAACAAACCTTAGCCTGAATTTGATGTCAAAATATCTATTCGGGAATATCCTTTTATACTTCATAAAGGCACTCGCCTGGCCATTTCAATTCTACATTTTATTTCTTCTTATGAGCCTAATTCCTTATGTAACCACAATGACCAAGATATTTATAACTGTTGACACATTTGTTGTCCATTAATGGATATGGTGATGCTGTTGTCAT
The DNA here is from genome assembly GCA_963942445.1 of Argyra leucocephala. NCBI lineage: Eukaryota > Metazoa > Arthropoda > Insecta > Diptera > Dolichopodidae > Argyra > Argyra leucocephala. The sequence continues at coordinate 3,061,933 of OZ012681.1, forward strand.
AGAAATTTCTCTTACTTATAATCATGAATTTGGTTTTATTAGTGCTAATGTTCAAACCAAATTGTCCACAATATTGGTTGACTTCTTGAAATAATTTTTCTAAGCCTTCTATACTATCAGCCAATACGGTTGTATCTTCGGCGTATCTGATATTGTTAATGACAGTACCATTTACTTTTAACCCTTCATTTAAATGATTAAGGGATTCGCGAAATATGAACTCAGAATAGAGGTTAAACAAAATTGGTGACAACAATATACAACCCTGTCGTACTCGACTCGACTAATTTCAATTTCTGAAAATGATATATCTCCAACACAGATTTCAGATTTTCGATTCCAATATAGATTTTGGATACATTGAATATATTTTTCGTAAACTATAAAATTTAGGAACACATCTATCTGTACATTTTCGCAGTTATGAACCAATAGTTGTGTATACAGAAAAGATCTTCCCATTTTTGAATTCGAATTGAGTGGATCCCATGTTTGATTTTAGCTATTGGTAAACTATGCTATGAATTATCTTGAGAAATATTTTAAGTGTGTGCCCCATTAAACTAATTAGCCTATGTTTGTTATATTTTTGAGCATTGCTCTTCTTCGGTATGGCTATGAATTTAGATTTGGATCAATATCGAGGATACAATCCGGTGTCATAAATTCGGTTAAAAATTATTCTTTTATATGATCTCCTCAAGTTGATTGTTGGTTAGTAGAACTATTTTGATTTCGTTGCCACACCAAAAAAATATTTGTTGTCCAAGTGCGTCGATTTGACAGTTATTTACGTACCTCAAAAAATGTTTAAATAAGTAATTGTGCTGTTAGGAAGTAAAACTAGTATCTAAGTACACAAATGTTTCTATCTGAATTGTTAAATTTTTGGATTTCGGCTTATTTCAATGTAGTCCTGCGGCCTATTTCAATGTAGTCCTTATTCCAATGTAGTCCCCCTTATTTCATTTTGTTGCTGTTTATTAAAAGACGAATTTTTGAGGATTATGTTGTTATTGTTGCAAATATATTTTCAGTAGCTTCCATTTTTGAAACAAAAAAAAAAACAAAAAAAACAAAAACAAACAAAACATAAAAAAAAAATTAGATTAAAATATTAACTGTGATGCGGTAAAAAATTTTTCAGAGTCTCTTGTATAGTTGTGTCCCTTTTTTGTTTTGTTGCTTTTCTTTTTTTTCATTTTTCTTCTTCGCCATTGTTGTTATGTGTTTTTGTTATACATTAGAATGTGTTGGTGTTATTTTTATTGTTTTTGTTTTTATTTTATTTTGAAGATTTATTTTTGGAAAAATTAGCTTGCGTTTTTTTTTTTTTTTGTTTTTCTATCTTTTTACCATTTTTAAATGGGATTTAAGCCCGAGAGATTAGTTTATTGGTCGAAATAACAGAGACATAATATTTTCGAAGAAACAATAATAGTAAGAGAAAAAAAATATTAACAAAAAAGGGTGGGGAGGAATAAGCGGAGAAGGAGCAAAATAATTCGGTGTAAGACATAAAGTGAAGCTTAAATAAGATTAAACATGTAATTTTCTTGTTGTTGTTGTTGTTTTCTTTCTTATTAGGAAAACCTATTTTTCATCGTCGTTCTTTGGGTGTTATGAAATGCTCTATAAATTGTTCATTAAATGATTAAAGCAAAAAAAAAAAAACAGAAAAAAAAATTGTTTTTAAGGAAAATTATTTTTAGAAAAAAAACAACAACAACAACAAAAAGTGATTCGTAGCTTTTTAACGAACATTTTTTTTGTTTTATGTTCTTGTTTTTATATATATACCTAGTAGCCGTAAAAAATATACCATTACTGGCGGATTATCCCTTCATTTACTTGTTGTATATCTGGAGAGCACTTTTCAAAAAAATGATTTAATATGGGACAATTAATACTTGAATGTTAGTTACTATAATACGGCTTGTATAAGGGAGGGGAATGGAGCGGGATTATTATTAATAGATTCAATTTCATGAAATTAAATATTGAAGATAATTTTTTTTTGGATATATTTAAGACCGGAGGGGGGGGGGGTGTTCATTGTATATAAAAACTTAAAAATGTTAAAAATGAGGGAATAAATTTATTTCCTATACTTGAGATGCAAATGAACTAAAATTTTCAAATAAAATAAATCCATTCTATTAAACAATAGTTTTTTTTTTTTATTTTGGCTAAGTGCTTGAAAACTACGTAATTCCCATTATTGTTATTCTATATTGAACTTATTAAGATCTAATTCTGTCAAAACAATTAGGAAAAATTTTGAGTTGAAAAATCGCCGTCACATACGATAATCTGATATTCTTTACAGCCTAAATATAGACTGTATTGGCTTGAAGTTTATATTTACAAGTTGTGAAAGCTTATTAGATAATAAATATTAACTAAACATGAATTCAAACCCAAATCGTTGACAAAAAAAACTACACAAGCATTTCATTTCAGAATAAAAATTGTTAGATAGAAATTCTCAAATCACTTCCGTCTTAAAAACTAGGATTGAATCCATTTTTGGTAAAATGTTGTACAATGCCAACATTTTGTTAAACCAAAGTATGGCAACGTATATCAAATCCCATTTTAATACGCCTTCGACCAATACCGTTTTTCCAATAAAAACAACCATGATATTATCTTAATTTTGCCATCCCCAATGTTTCTACAAACAAAATTTCTACCCAAAACCCTATCTCCAAACATTCTGTTTAGCGGGAAGAAATTTCAACTTTCTATTTCTATTTTAAATATTAAAAACGAATTATTTGTGAATCAAAATATGGTAAATGAAAACGTAGAACAAAACAACTTCAAATGTTTATATAAGTAAGTATGAGCGAAAGTGATTGTTAAGTAAATGAGAAGTTGGATTATGTCCTTTTGTGTTGAATATTTCTGTATCCAAATGTAATTATCTTTTTGTACAATAGTTTAATTCTGTTATTTCTTAACTCGATTTATTTATCTATATTTTATGTTATTATCCTAGGTTATAATCCTAGGTTTTGTTCTGTTCTCTAAATTATACTTTCATTTTGTATTTTAAATCTATAGCGAAGGTGCCATGAAATTTATAAACATTGATATAACTATGTACAACATTCTTACACTTTCTATAGGTACAGGGGGGTTTTGAGAATATTTTTTGTATTATTTTACCAGATGTAAATGTGAAAAAGAGTTAAGTAAAAAAAATTTAAAAGGGTGGCAGCTTTTATCGGTGGCATTGTTTCTGTATGAACAAATTGGAGGATGGAATTGGATTTTTTAAAAAATTTAACTGTCTCGAACTTTCGTATAAAGTAGAATGAGTAAGTACTCATTTAGAAATGAGTACTTTAGAATTCGAATTTTGACTTTTAATGTTTGCTTAGTAATAATAGGCCAATAGATGACCAATGTAAAAATTGTAATAGAAATGACCAGAACTGATCAAAGGGATATTTCTCTTTCTACAATCCTCAATTAGTTCAAGCTATATATTCGTTTATAAAGGTATCGTGTGAAACCTAGTGTTTGGCTTAACTTAAAAAAAAAAAAAAAAAAAGATGCATAGTCGCATATTGATACCTAAGAATCAAATCTACTTTTGTCAGATCGAAGAACAAAGCTGATACTTACTTTTTATTACCTAGATTGTTTTCGACATAGGAGATTGATTACATCAAAATTTGCATTAGTGTTCGAGTTTCGTTTGAAACTATACTGGATACTAGGGGCCCCTGTTGAGTAATTATAATTCAAATTAAAGCCAAATTTAAAGTTTTAAAAAGAACAGGGATTGGCATGAACTGATATAGACTTCTCATTACAAAGCTGAAAACACTCATGTTTTGATGAAAAGCTTTGAAATTAGTTTGTTTTCGTTAAAAAACATAAATACCTTACTTCTCATTTTCTGTTTCGTTTCTACCTATTTATTTCTATGTATTTGGTGAATAATAAAACCATATGATTAAAAAATTTTCAACTGTGTGAAATGTATTATTGTTTTATTTACAACTTACTTATTATATATTAAGAGTTCATTATGGAAAGAGAAATGAAAAAATGTCTACTGCGCAGGTCCTTAAATGCTTGTCAATTATAATTATAGATTGCTGATATATGCTTTTCTAAATGTTGTGTAAGCAAATTAGTAGTTATTTGTGTTGCAGGCATCTCCATTATTTCAAAAAATTGGTACAACCTTGTTTATTTTCAGCGATTATGTGCTATACAAAATATTGTGGGTGGATTTAAATCACCCTGTATATTATTGCACATTTCTTATAATATTTTAACTCTTAAAAATAAATTCATTTTAACCAGTTTTCATTTTTTATTATTTTTGTTGGCATATCCTTAAAAAAATTGTTCTTATTTTTTTTTTTTTTTTATTATTATTATTTTGTTTTTCTTAACTAAATTTAAATTTTAATGTTCTTTTGTTGTTATTGTTTTTGTTTTTTTTGTTTTTGTGTAAGTGTATTTTTATCCGGAAGTTTAATAAAAGTTAAGGATTTTTATATTCTTTAGAATTAATTTTTATAACTCAATTCATATTCCTGTTTTTTTTTTTTTGGGGGTAGAGAAATAAATTGCAAAATAATCCTTTTAGTAAATAACCGAGACAAGAAGTAACTGTTGTTTAAGTTGTGTTTGGTTGTCTTCTTCAACTGTTGTTTACGTTTGTATATCTATGGTTGAGAAAACGCGTGCAAGTAGAAATTTTCAAAAGTAAACAACAATAAAAGAGGAAACAAGAAGAAAAAAAAAAAATAAAAGAGGAAAATAGTAAGAAAGCGAAAGATAGAATTTGTAGGGTATGAAGGATTATATTGCAAGGGATTCATAAGTGTGATGGAAGAAGTATAATGATTTAATATAAGTAAATGGAAAGATAAAATAATAAGCTAGCAGAACACAAACTATTTCACTACAATACAATCACATATATATATATATATGTTTGTATATTGTGTGTATACACAACTCAGTCAGTAATGGAATATTTTGAAAGTTGGCAGCAAATCTTAAGAAACTAACTTTAAAAATAAATTTTTTTGTTTTTTTTTGTTCTTTCTCTCTTTAATTTTATTGCAGCAACACCACAACACTGCATGAAGATGGGTACTAGTGGTTTATATTGCATCACTTTATAGTCAGTTATTTTTTGTTGTTTATGTTTTACTTTTAAAGTGTTACTAAAATGATTTGAGGTTTAAAAATTAAAAACAACAACAACAACCACAGTCGTTTTCTTGTACAACTTTTTTTTTTTTGTTTTTAATTTTATAAAATTGAATTGTGAAACTTTTTTCTATAAATGGAAAATAATAATATATCCTTTAAGAATCTGAGATGGTATCTCTTCAAAATAATTTTTAAGATTAGATGAATAAAACAATGAATATTTATGAAGGAAAAAAAAAATAATTCGTATTAAATAAAAAAAAAAAGTTGTCCTTTTATAAACAAAAATAAAAAAAAAAGAATAGCTAGATATGAATTATTATATTTTATTTTTTGTAGAAAATTATCCTGGGTAAAGTTTTTAATCCTATAAAAATGTTACTATAAAAATATTTTTATAAATTAATTTTTAAAAATAAATAACGGGTATTTATTAAAAAAGCATAGTTTTTTTTATTATTTGAAATAATAAATATTATTATCGATGGTTCTCGATATTTTGAACATTTTTTTTTGCTTTGGTTTGAACTTATTATTTTCCATCGGCTATACTACAAAACTATACTACTGTTTATATAAAATTTTTTTTTTTGTATTATCTTTGAGTAGAACTTAAGCTGTTATAATTGGTCATACGATAAATGAATAAAATAAAACAAAATATGGAGGATTTAAAAAAAATGATAATATCAGAGAAACAAATAAAATAATTCACATTTTAGTTTATTACCATACCCACTTTACTCACTTCAACATTTAGTTCTGTCCGACATACAAAGCGCACTCAGAAGAGCATTTCCACCTTGATAAACATGTCGTGGTCGATTGCAATAAGGTTTATATTATATTTTTTTTTTGCAAAAAGGATAATTATTTATTTCTAAGATTTTTATTTTATTTTATTTTCTTATATACATACAAATTAAATTTAAACTATTCAGTGGCGAACTCACACTAGTGATGTATAGCCATTTAAATCATTCTTAATTTTACTTAAATTTACTTTTTCAAGAAATTAATTGTAGGATTTCAACAAAGATTAATACTAATTTAATAATAATTTTTAATCTAATGAAATACAATAGAAATTAAGTAGGTTATTTTTCTTTTTTTCTTGTAAGTGAAACTTACTTATAAGACGTTTATCAATTTGGTAGAGAAAATGTTATAAACTCGCGTCACGCTAAATTGTGAGTCACTAATGTTATTAATATCTATAATTACAATTGACAAGCATTTAAGGTCCTGCGCAGTAGATACCTTTTTATTTTATTTCGATTCTCCTACTCCTTAATGAACTTCTAATATAAATAATATATAAGATTATATATAAAACAAAAATGCGCACACAGTTGAAAATTTTGTAACCATATGATTTTATTATTCAGCAAATACATTATGCATAAGTGAGAACTTATTAAAATAATAAGTAGAAGCAAACAAATCAGTTATTATATTTTAGATTATGTACTTGCTATCTATGTACATATGCCAAAAAAAAAAACAAAGAAACAAATTCATCTCAAATAAAAAATATAAAAAAGCAAAAACAAAAAAAATCATTTGAATTGTTCATATGACTAGCAAATTTATTTTTATATAGTAGAGTAAGAGTACTTCATTTTGATATAGTAGGTCACTTGAATTCTTCATTTTTATCTTTTTAAGTAACTGTTTCTAAATTTTTGTTATTTGTAGTAATAATATAGTTTTTATTAAAATTATGTATTATGTAGTTATATATATACGTACCTCTTTAATAACAAAATTTTTTATTTTTAGTAATTTTATCACTAAATGCCACTTACTATAGGGAATATATCGGAAATGAAGCAGTATATGAGTGACGTGTATTTATGTGTCCTAAATAAAACTTACTAACCACAAAACTTTTTATTAAACACGAGTGGTTTCTGCTATATCGTGCGAAGTCTATGTCAGTACGTAAATTACTGTTTTTTTAAAAACTTTAAATTTGACTTCAACTTGAAATATAATTACTCAACAGGGGCCCCTAGTAATATTATAGTTACTTTAATCATAATATGATTACTTCAACCATAATATGATTACTTCAATCATAAGGCAACTATAACATAATTGCTTCGATCATAATATGATTAGTATTACTACAAATAGTTGTAAAACAACTATAATATTATTTCTTTAACCAAAATATGTTTGTTACAACTACTGAATTATGAGCTTCTTAACCATATTATGATATCCACAACCATAATATTTTTGTAAGCAATATAATTTATAGTTGATTTACATTTTTTGAAATATAGTTGTAGCAACCAGAATTTATTACAACGTAGGTATATTATATTTCGATTAACTATAATATTTTTAACACAAATATAATATGGTTCTATATCAACCCTGGTTATATTCCTCATTAACATATCAAATGTTTGTTTCAACTATATCTAACATAATAAGTTTAAAGTATAACCATAATATATTTCTCGTAACCATTGGATAAACATATTATTTCTCTTCTTAGTGTAGTAGTTTGATTGACTTGAATTAAACAAATGCACCTTGGTTCAGTCAATAAGAGTAAAAGACTATGAATTAAAAATTGTTCTTATGAGCATCGTTTTTAGTTAAATAATGTATATTAACACAAATGTATATATATACAGATGCTTAGAACGGGCTTTGCATTACTATATGTCTTACTGAATAATTTTATGTATGTCTGGACAGGAAGTATAATCATTCCATAGAATTCAATGTTATCGTGGAGGGAATATTCAATTTCTGCAATTGATTGCCGTAGACATCCTTTTGATTTTTGGAAAAAAAAATATTTTAAATCTATGTGAATGTATTCTAGAAAACGTTTATTGCACATTATAATTTTTTTGTATTCCAAAATTAAGAAAAAAACAATTTCCATTCCATTTCGGAATTAGGGTATGCAGGTTTTGGAAGATTTTTATGAATTTGTCAACCCATTAGGATAGGAAGAAGATTTCATATTTTTGAAATTTTCTCCCCAAAAATGTAAATATGAATTTTTGAATTTCCAAAAGACTTGAATACGTACGTTAAAAAAAAAATATATTAAAAAATTCTATAATAAACAAATTTACGTTTGTCACTGTGCTTTGCTGTTTGTCCAAATGAAATTGCTTTTTTTTTTTTTGTAAATTGCATCAATTTAAATGGAAAATTGTTTTGGTTATTTTTTAGTATTATAAAACTAGGCGTAAACTTCATCACTCCCAAATTTCAGTTTTCATAGCACGAAGGAAAAATTTTCTTAAATTAAGACACTTTTACTGAACTGCTGAACATTTTTCTTAAAATATTTTTCTTTGATAGAAGTTTAAACACTGCAGTTTGTTTTCTTTAAAGTTAATTTCCTGCTGGTGTGACATTGTAATTCGGAATACATGTGTTGGTAGTTTTTATTTTGTTATTTTTGTTAAAAAAAAAATAAATAAAAACTTTTACAAAAAAAAAATGTTGTTTGAGTTTTCTTTTTTTTTTTAATTCATTCGCAATGAAACGTTACGAAACTGTAGTTATTATTATAGTTTTTATTATTGTTTTTGTTTTTCTTTCTAAGGAATGCATGATTTTCTTAAATTCTGTACTTTTTTTTATATTTTGTATATTTTATTTAAAAATAGTTTTTCTGGAAAAATTTGGATAAAACAAAAAAAATATGAAAAAATGGTGCTTTGCATATTTTAAATTTAAATCACTTTTAATGTGATTTAAACTATACACCATTCACCATTACTGGTATTATTTTAAAGTTTTGTAAAAAGTTATTGAATTAATAAAATTTATTGAAACAACACAAAAAAAAAAAAAAAAAAAAAAAAAAAAACAAGAAAAACAATTCATATAAATATGTTTATATATGCACAAGCATATTTTTTTAAGTTAAGAAATAAAAAAAAATATTTGGAAAAATTAAGAAAAATATTTGCTTAAAGTGAGACGACATAATTGAAAAATTTTAAATAAAAAAACTGAAACCAGTTATATTGAAAAGAACAATTTAATTGCGGGGCTATCAAATTGCGTTTTAGAGAGAAAAATATTTTTTTTCCCAGATAGTAGTAAATCATCGAAAGAGGCTTCAAGGACTACCTATTACCAGGAAAGGCAGTTTGGAGGACTGTGGGACTTTAACCCACTAAAAACTCCTATAATTATTGCGACATTAAAACTAGTCTTATAGACTAACCATTAATTTACATTTAACTCAAAGAAACTAAGATACCTTTGATCTACCAAAATTCAATAAGGTTTTAATAGATAAAAGGTTTTAATCTAACTCATGTGATCTTGTTTTTTTTAGTCGCTTAACAAAGTTTTGATTGTCAATTAAGCTAGAAGCTTCAGTATTGACATGTTGGATCAGACGAGTCTTATGCCGTGCAGCGCATTTCATTATTTCGTCTTCATGTATAACATGAGATCTTCAGATCTCGATGAATATCGGCATTACGAACATACCATGGAGCATTGGCTATGTTGCCCAGTACCTTATTTTGGAACGTTTGGATGGTTTGAATATGGATTTGCACATCCCCATATTTGATATATTAGCACATCCCCATATTTGAATACTACCGTATGCCCAGACTGGCTTCAATATTTGATTATACATAAAAACTTTGTTATAGGTTGAGACCGTAGAATTCCGTCGAATCAGCCAGGATATTTCTCTATATTTGAAGTAGAGTTCTTGTTTTTTGATTTTCACATGCTCTTTCCATTTCAGTTTTGCATCCAAGGTTATGCCAAGATATTTAGCTTTATTCTCGTATGGAATCACGACATCATTCATTTTAACTGAGAGAGGAATTACTATGTTTTTATATGTGAAGTTTATATGACTAGATTTGGCTTCATTTAATTTAATTTTCCATTTTTTGCACCAGTTGGAAATTTTGTCATTAGCTTTTTGCCGTTTGTTTTTAGCTTCTTATATAGTAGAGCCAACTGCCATCAACGTTGTGTCATCTGCAAAGGTTGCTATTTTTATATTTTCTACTTCGGGTGTATAAGATGTATAAGAAATATAAAATTGGACCAAGTATACTGCCTTGCGGTACTCCAGCTTTTATATCTCTTAGAGAGGAGTATTCATTCTCATTTTTAACTGGAAAAACTCTATTTGAGAGATATGATGAAAATAATTCAACATAATTTTTAGGGAGCAAACAATTTAGCTTCTTGATGAGTCCTTCATGCCAAATTTTATCAAAAGCTTGGGCTACAATCTAGAAATACTGAAGAACAAATTTGTTTATTTTCCAGTGCCCTTTCTATAATGTCTCTTATTCGATGTACTTGATCTATTGTTGAGTGTTTTTTCCTAAACCCAAATTGGTGATTAGGTATTATAGTCCTGTTATCTATGAGGGGGAGAAAAATATGAAACAATAAAGTAGGAGGTAGTTTATCACAGAAAATTGTGGAATAACAAACACCTGTAACCTCTTGAAAATCTGTAAATCTTACGTCCAACCCAAAATAGAGTACAATTCTCACATATGGGTTGGTAGGTTCTAATAATGCGTTAAAACATTTGGATGAAGTTTATAAACAAGCTATTCGTCTAATCAATGACCCAAATGTCACTGCTCATTTTGCTCCTCTGGCTCGTCGTCATATGGTCAGATTATTCTCCATTTTTTTATAGACATTTCGTAGGAATGGACACATGCTCAATGGAAATTAAAGCCGTATTATCAGCACTTATGAGCATATTATGCATTTCTGAAATACGAAAAGCAGCTTATGTTCATCCCTACACCGTATAAATCCCTAGATGATAAATTACAAGTTATGGGATTTCATTAATTAACTAAACATTCCGAATTGTAAAATAAATTCAGTCTTATGTGTACCCAAACATGATTAGTTCTATATTTATGATTTACATAAATTCAAGACGAATACTAACACCTTCGTTCGTTATTGTCCACCTTCTCTTTTACTCTGATCCATTTCTAACTTTCCTTTTCCTTCCGAGCCAAACGTACCAATCGCTATAAAAGGTTCCCATTAGAGTGTTTTGGCTATGTATTAAAAAACAAATGTCTGAAGCATTCGATGAGGTGTGATATACAGGATTGGGTTGTACACTGAAAATAATCGTTCCAAAAAAGCTTTTCTGTGTAAGAACGTTTAGAAATGATAGACTATTACATATCGGGACGTTACTACTCCATAAAAGAATAAACTGCACCATATTCAAATTTTACATAAATCAATGCTGCAGTCTCTTAAGAAAATGTATAATTGAAACATTCGCTGAGGGTACAACAATTCTGACTGCTGAAGTAAACAATAAAGATTTTACAGGAAAGTTCCCAAAAGCTGTGTAAATCAAAAAGATGGAATAAAATATTTTGAGTTGGTATTTTGGGTAGTAAAAATATAAGAATGAAAAAGATACAAATAGGTACAACTATATGCGATCTACATTTTCAAATAAAATTAGAACCAGAACAAAATCGCTTAGTAGTCCTATTGAAGTAAATCTTAGTAAAGTTAAAACCCTTTCAAACCTGATTTATTCCTGAAGCGAAAAAAAATTATTTGCCTTAATAAAAACATCTACATTGATGGGAAGGAAATTTTCACACTAAATTTTCCGACTTTTCCAGGATGTGCATAATTATAAAATAAAACATATTCAGTGTTTTTATACTTTCATATTTATATATTCAAATTATATTAGTTTACAAATCCATAACGAAATTAAAAAAAAAAAAATTAAAATAAAATAAATTAAAAACAACAACTAATTCAACAAAAATAAAGTCTTATATATATTTTGATCTTATATAAATTCTATAGTTTGAAATCATCTGATCTAACAAATCGACTTCTCCCATGTGCATATTGTATAATTTTAAAACTTCTGGTCCATCAACACTTACAAATTTCTTATAATTTTTATCCCATCTTTGTACATGGTCTACATTCCCTTTTCCAACGAAATTGGAAGCTAGAGTAACTGATCGACTGTCCATCCATTTTATCAAAACTATCTCCTCATCCATGCTTACAACTTCATCCATAGCCCCTCTACAATTTTTTTTTCATTTCTTTATCGGATAATAGTGATGGATTTGAAAATCTATTTGTTCTTGTCGTTCCTGCGGCAGAAATACTTTTTTGTTTCAAAATTTGTAAAAGTTGGTATGAAGAAAAATAATTATCATAAAAAAGCTTATGCCCATTTCTTGTAATATTTTCACTCAAATGCAACACAACTGCAGCTGCAAAGCCATATTTTTTTAAATTTTCTTCACTAAAACCTGTTGTAGAGCCTTGATATATTACAAAATCATACATTTGTCCAGAAGAGCTACAAAGAACAAATATTTTAATCCCCCAGGAAATTGGCTTCCCTTTGATGTACTGTTTAAATGCTAACTGGCCTCGAAAAGGTACCATTTGCTCATCAATAGATAAGTTTTCATCAAGGCACCGTTTTCTAGTTGAGTTATATAGTAGCCGAACCTTGTATAAACGATCGCTTGATGTTCTATTTTCCAAATTATTAACTATGTGTAGATTACTTCTTAGCTGAAAAAATCTATCTCTAGTCATATTTTCCCGAAAAATAGCAATACCAAACGAGTTGTGCCAATACATCCGTACTCTAGGATATTTTATGGTTCCCATGGCTATATGTAACCCAAATAATGTTTTCAGTTCAGCAGAGTCTGTATCTTTGAATCTTTCGTTGCAACTTTGAATAGCATACATATTTATATATTTAGCCATCTCTTCAAAAATTTCATCCGATAAATACTTTTCAAAATAATATAAAGCATTTTGTAATGGACCAATAAAAGTTTCTTTAGGACTTTCAAAGGTACTAATATTACTTTCAAAGCTTTTTCGTCGCCACTTTATGTTAATTTTTTTAGTTACTGCTATTTCCAATTGTTCTTCTTCAATATATGTATTCTTGTCGTTCTTCTTCGTCAAAATGTTCTTGATTGTTCAATATAATGTCAGAACTTTCATCATCATCGTCGCTTAAATCAGCATCCGAACCTTCTTCCAATATTGTGAAAATCTTTTCAATATCGTTTTCTATATTTGGATTATACATTTGTGCCTATAATATATAGTAGTTATTTATATCCAATTCTTTACAAGGAGCGAAAAATTATAATTATTATACTATTTATAATAATGGATAGGTAACATTTAGACAAAATGTGCATAATTATGCACACCATAATTTATATACTTTTTATACACATTTCATTTACTTTTAAAATTTTAATTTTATATAAATATCATATTTTAACATATTATTTAACATTTTTTCACTATTTTATGAGAAACAAGTAATTAATTTAATTTAAATAATAATTTAGAAAAAACTTACCTTTAGTTTTCAAACGTCATTCAATAATTTGCAGAATTAAATGCATATAAAACTAATTTTTTCAACAACTATTTCATTTCAAAGTGTACTACGTTTTTCAATAAAACAAGTTTACTTTGCATTCTAAAAGATATCGCAATACAATATGTGCAAATTTTTTAATCTTATAGAACTTTAAAGTTTTGTGCATAATTATGCACACAGGGTTTGAAAGGGTTAAAAATCTGTAGATTTCGATTGTCATGTCAAGCGTCGATCATTGTGTATCTCTAAATATTCCTACTCCCCCGCAACCTACGAATCAAAAAATAATTTGTCAAGAACATTTTTTATGAAATCTGTCTTAACTAGTGTAGATACATAATTTACATATGTATTTACAATACATAAAATGTTCGTTTTATTTCAACAATATACAAAATTGCGTAACATAACCTTTGCAGCAAAATGTAAAGAAAACAATTTTCAAACCAAACAAGCATTGAAATATACTAAAATTTAACCATTAAGGAAATTGGCTTTACAAAATCTCAGAGACTATATAAGAGTAAACGAAATTAGAAAATATTTCTATATTCAAGACCCAGCATGATGGAAAATAAACTGGAAAAGACATGTCAGTGGATGAAAATAGACTTGTTGGATTGTTCAACGAAAACAAATTATGGGGCCACCAAAAAGGTGAAAATAATTGTGGTATTTAATAACAAAAAATTGAAATTTTTTAACAAGCAGGATGAAGAAAAGAGTAATTCGAAAAAAAGAATAAGACTAGACTTTGTGTAAAATTTACAATAAATTTCACAATTTTAAAAATAAGTTGATTTCAATCAATTTTCCATTATACAAAATATAAAAGTCACTAGATTCTTTCAACGATCTGGGATTTATGTCATAGATTTTACAGATTTATAAAGAAACATTTTGTTTATCTATCAACCATGACAGTATTCAAATCTATTTTGAATTCTTAGTTAAGAGTTGGTGCTTTAATCACAGTATTACTATGGCGTCCTTAGTTCTAATCAAACATATTTGAACCCAAGAATTTAATTTAATTTTTAAACTCAACCGAAGAGATCGCGGTAACAGCTTTCAACCTATTTTAATAAACCCTTTTCTTATTATAATTTTACAATTTCAAGCCTTTTTCTATGCTTTTTATTCTTACTCTGTTTTTACTATTATTTGTCTAACAAATTACATTTCGGTTTTCATTCAAAAATTATAATTGGATTTTTTTTATAGAGTATCTGTGAGAACAAAATTATTTCTTTAAAATAACAAAATGAACCAAAAACCAACAAACACAGCTATCATTTGTGTCAAATTAAAGTCACCTTTGAATCAACAGTTATATTTTTTTCTGTATATATCTTTTTTATACTATATATCAACCTTTAAAGTTATACCAACCTGACCAGTAATCAAGAACTAAAAAGAAAAAAAAAACATTAAAAAGAAAACGCAAAAATAAAAAATAAAACTAAATTCCATAGCATCTTGTCATCATCCTCTTCAAATCTCTTCACAGCAAATAAAAGGAAATCTCTATTGTGGAAGCAGCATCAGCCAAAAGAAAAATAAAGAAAGTTAATATCTAAGCACCAATAGCAAAAAAATAAATAAATATATAAACTAAAGCAGTACACTATATAGCATAAAAAAAGTAGAGTAAAAAAAAAATAAAAAAATAATAATAAAAAAAAAACATAAATAAGAATAAAACCGAGAAACCAGGAACCCAACAACATTCACAAATCTTTCAATTAGCGAAAAGGAATTTTTTTCAAAACTTGTAAAATTCTATCCCGCTGACTAGCTGATTCATATAACAGTATATTACTATAACCGTAAGTTGTTACTGTTTTTGTTTATTCTTTTTTTTTTTTTAATATTATTTAACTCTCTATTACAACTCAATGTGCCGTGCCGTGCCATACTTTTCATATTTACACAGTAACTGATGTTACATCTTTTTCTCTCTCTCTCTCTTTCTACACTGTTCTTTAATCCATAATTTTTTCTGTTCTTATTAATATCGTAAATTTTACAGTACATTTTTTTTTCCATCATAATTTTTGTTGCTCTTGTAATTTTTGTTATTGTTATTTTAATATTCTGTTATTTTTCTCTTCTAAGGTCATTCCAGCTGTGCTTTGTGTGTGTGTTTTTCTTTTTCTTCTTCTTCTTATTTGTTTCACTTCTTGTTGGCATATTATATTCCTTAATGTATCTGCCATTCATTTTTATTTTACATTACCTTGATATTGCCTGAGTATTGGGCTTTAAAATGACGTTTAACTGACATCGAATAGGTGGGTACTAAGAAAAAAAAACAAACAAAAATTAATAGAAAAAAACAAAATAAAGAAATTTAGAAAAAATATAAACACAAAGAAAGAAAAATGCACACAACACAAAAAGAAGGCAACAAAAAAAAAAAAAAACTGAAGGAATGAAAAATGAGATGCGAGAAAAGAAAAAAACACGCAAATTAAAAAATAACAAACAAAGAAAAAAAATAAGTAAAACACAGTGAAAATAACTGAAAAACTTTTCCATTAAAAAAGTTTTTTGATGATTTTTTTTCCTTTTTTTATTTTGTTTTTGTTTCTAATTTTTTTTTTTTTTTTTAACTTTCTATCTTTAAGGAATAAAAAATAAAGAAATCACCATTCAACTTCTTATCAGCGAATATCTTTAGTTTAGTAAAAGAAACCACAAAACAACAACAAAAATACTTGTAAAAAAAAACCAAAACCTATACAAATGGTGAAAACACAACATGGTGATGCATATAAAAATAAACGCCACGCCACGGTCACCAGCCACAGGTAAAATATTCTGCTTAAAGCTTTCAAAAAATTTCATCATCACTTTTGATAATTTTCAGAATTCACTTAGATCGAATTCGAACGAAATGACTTCAAAGAAAAATAATAAAAAAAAAAAACATTTCAATTTGCTCCAACCCAGTTTTAAAATACTGCTTTATCAAAGCAAATATTGGAGTAGAATGAAATTTCCAATTAGTCCTAGTGATGTAATTGAATAATTCACCACACTTTTTGTTTTTTCTTTAATATTTCTTTTTCTTTTATGACACTACACTCCTCTTTATGTGATTTTTAAATCAATTAACTAGTTAGTTAGTTTATAATTATCCCAATAAGCCCATTTGCGGCTGCGGTGATGTAGGGGCTGGATTCCTCTCGGAATAAATTAAATTTAAATCTAGTTTATAAATAGTTTAATAATAGTAAGTTAATTTCAAAATGAATAAGTAAATGCAACAGATATTTGGCGCTGCTTTAGCACAACATAAATTGAACTGATTCTACGAGGTTCAAACTGTGACAAATTTTCCAACTTTCATAATTATTTTTTAGGCTATCGAACACATACGATTCCATATACGAACATTTGTTATCATATCATATCATACGTTTACATATACAAACATTTCAACTAACGAATCCTAGTTTCCGCCAGATTTGTTAAATCACAGAAAATATATTTGATAATTTACTGTATATGAGCATCCTCACAGATAGTTTGTCTCCCATAATTAATTAAGGCATTCGAATACTTGTCTATTCATATTTTGTGTTAAGTTGACTTTTCAGCACCATAATCTCCATTCACGTAAATTGGAGGATACCAAAAAATTCAGTGTCCTTAATATTTTCTTCACTTATGTTGTTGTTGTATTATTGTATGAATAAATTATGTTGACAGTTGAAAATTTCGAATAACACATTCGGACTTACTTACCCTGCAGTTTCCTTGTTCTGAGCCTGTTTATCATTTCGAATTTATTATGGGTTATTAAACATAATACCATCAGGTAAATATCGATTTTAGATATAGCATATGTATTAAAATTTCACATATATATTTCGTCCCGATTTTTTAATCCCCAAAAGCCGTAGAAAGTGAAATGAAGAAAGTATATAGCCATGCTTTACTCCGGTCGAGATAAAGAATTGATTGTTCAGGTTTCGGAAATAAAAAATATTCTATTTAAATTTCAAGATGCGTGATGTGGGGTAATTGATATTAGCAGGCAAGTCCAAGGGACAGCGATCTTTTTGAAAGCAGGAATAGGTAATTATTTCTAAATAATCGTTCGTTTTTGTTACTACTTATTTTGGATATCATGTAGATAAGTAATTACAAAAATATTAATTTTGGTTATATTTTTAATCGGCATTTTAAGCAGTCACTCTGCTTTACATTGTATATCGATTTGTATATATATATTTTATTTATTTATTTATTTGTTTTAACTCTAATGAGCCCAATCACTTGTACAGAGATTCAACATTTTGATTTAATTTTTCTAGCCTTGCAACAATAGCTTGGACGAATGCTTATTCATAAACTGAAATAATGCCGCTTATTATGAATTGAAATAATCGACCCATTCCCATGCAGTAATACATTATCGTAGTCTGCAATGGTTGGCAAAAGGTTTGTTTATCATGCCTATTTTGCTTTCAATGAAAATTTGGTTAAAAACAAGATATTTAAGTGGTTTATTAGAGCAACTGACGACTAGACTAATCTGAGCCATTTATGCTTCAAATCTGCTCAAGTTTTTAATCAAAACATGTGATTTAAACCATGAAATAATAAATTTGTTAAAATGTTAACTTGAATTATTTCATCTCAAGCTCCAGCTTCTGCATCTATTATAGATCCAATTCCCTAAATATATCCATGAATACCACCCATCTACCTTTATATCAGAAACCTGTATATAAAGGTAGATGGGTGGTATCTGTGGTATTCCAGAGGAAGAGTGGTTGCCAACACAGAAACAATCAAGTGTCGTAAATATAATTAGCTGAGCTGAATTGGGAATTAAGATTTAAACTAATTGCAAATCTATCAAATTGGAAAAACCTTCTTAATGCTTCATACTATTATAATGGAGGCTAAAATTGGAAAAGAGAGTATTAGAATTGGTATTAGGAAAAAAATTTTAAACAAAATTTTGTTGTTTAATACAATTTCGATGAAATATCCCAGATCTTTTTAATGTCTGCCTCCTTAAAAATACCCTCTATGTTTAAATTCTTTTAAACCTTAAGCTCTATTAATAAAAATGTATGTTAGAATAATAAGAAAAATAACAAATTGGGTTTACTAATATTAAGTTTTGGGTATAGTGTTATAAAAATAAAAACAACAACAAAAATTCTGTTGTGAAAAATGATGGTGATGATGATGGACTGATATGGCCTTGTCAGAAAGAGAAAAAAAAAATAAGAAATCGCGAATATTTTGAATAAAGAAATTTGTTCTCTTTGTTTTGTTTTTTTTTTGTTCTTTTTGTTTATTATCATCCATATGGTTTCCATTTTTATTATACGGTATCGTTTCTATTCTAAACAACATTTTAAGATTCATTTCTTAATGTTAGAGGTTTTTTATTTTATGTCTTAAAGTTTTATTTACTCGTCTTCTTGTATACAAAAAATAATTTTCTGGAATTTAAGAATTTGACTTTAGTTTGTAATATGAATAAAAAACTAATTTTAACAAATTATGTCTACCCAATAAATGGTAATGCAAGATGCTTAGGTATAGAAAGATCTGCTTCTGTTCGATGTAAGGGGGAAGAACGAAGTGAGGGGCTGTGAGAACTTTAACGCACTAAAAACTTACATCCTTTTGTTAAAATTAAAACTAGTCTTTAAGACTAACAAGACTAACAATTAATACAATTTTGGCTCTATTACTTCAGGTATCTTTGATCAAACAAAATTATATTAGGAATTATTGTAAGATTTTAATCTAACACACTTCGAATGGTTTCGTCCGCATAAGTATTTTAGCAAAGTTTTGAAAGTCACACGACTTTTACGGCGTACAGCCAATTTTTTTATTTCGTCTTTTAGGAGAGGGATCCTGAGATCTCTATCAATGTCAGCATTGCGAACAAAAACCAGGGGACATTAACAATGTTTCGCAATACTTTGTCTTGGAACGTTTGGATAGTTTGAATATGTAATTGTTTAGCACAATCCCATATTTGAATATCGTATGCCAGTCTGGCTTTAATATTTGATTGTAGATCAAAACGATTGTTATACGTCGAAAGCGTAGATGTCCGCCCAATTAGCCAATACAAATATTTGTATTTTAGATCCAGTTCTAGTAGTGGATATGTTGTTTCCACCTAAGCTTCGCGTCAAGCGTCATACCAAGATATTTTGCAAAATTTTGATATGGTATGATGACATTGTTTAATCTTATTGGAATGTGAGACTCAATTTTTTTATTTTTAAAATTAATATGCGTGAAGTTAGCTTCATTAAGTTTAATGCTGCACCTTTTGCACCAAATGGAAATTTTGTTGTTGTTATTGTCTTGTTGCATATTATTTGTAGCTTCATTTATATTTTTACTGACTGCTAATATAGCTGTATCATCTGCAAAAGTAGCTACCGTCGCATCTTATATTTCTGGAATATGGAATATCACTAGGGTATAGTAAATATAGTATGGAGCCCAGTATACTACTATGTTGTACTCTTGCGCATGTATTATGTAGAGCAGAGTAATCTTCTCCTTGCTTAATTTGAAATACTCGATTCAATAAATATGATTAGATCAGTTCGACATGTAGGTAGCAAGCGACATAGCTTGTAAATAAGCCCGTCAGGGCATACTTTGTCGAAGACTTGTACAACATCCAGAAACACTGAAGAGTAGATGCATTTTTCTTCCAATATTTTTTCAATGATATCAGTTATTCTTGTATCAACACCTGAATATCATTTTCTAAATCCAAATTAATGAGTTGCTATAATGTTTCCGTTTTCTAGGGGTTGTATTTTTTAAAGGTTTAATTTTTTTAAGCAACTTAGAGATTACTGATAACAATAAAATAGGTCTGTATGACTTGGCGCCGTTTAAAGGTTTCTTGGCTTATGAATCATGATAACCTTCGCAATTTTCCATAAATATTTGGGACAAATTTTTGCTCATATAATGAAAAATTAAATAAACATCTGCCAATTTTCATTCACTTTCTATGGCATTTATTATTCTCAAAATTCGAATGCTTGATCGTGGTTAGCGCGATGCAGCGTTTATTCATTTGAACACCAGTTGAAAGTAATAGAATATTTGAATTTAATTTTGGTTTTGGATGTTGTTTACGAAGATTTTATTTCAACAGAACGAAGTGCGATAGATCGAAAACATTGAGTTATGGGAGAATAAATATTAAAGAGCGTAGGAAGAGCAAATTGAAGATGTAATAAAGCAATTTACTTCAATCAATGTAAATAAAATAGTAGTACTATGTGATTAACTGCGCCCGGGCTAATCCTTTTCCAAGTAAAATCAATAGAAAGAAAAATAGATTTTTTGTGTAAATTTATTATTAATGATGATCATTTTTTGTTGTAAGTTCTTGCTTCCTGGTATTTCCAAATTCCCTGGGATATTGCTGAGAAGTTATTCCTCTGAGTCCACGTTTTAGAACAAAGAAAAGTTTTGTTTGAACACACATTTTCCATTTTCTTTGTCGTGTTTTTTATCTTCCTAGTGCGTGTGATGCCGCCTATGCGTTAAATTTGGAAGATATACCCGACGTTGAAGTAACCTGAAAAACTATGGGTATACAATGCTTCGCAAAGCGAACCCGAAGAGTATGCAAACTTGGATAGAAAAAAAAAATAGAAAAAAGGGCAATGTCAAATGAAACACCAAAAAATGTTGGCCCAATTGTAACAATTTGTAACATTGAACAGAACTTGAAACTAACTTCATATTATCTTATAATTGATATGAACAACGTTATTTTTAATTTAAATTTGTATTCTGATTATACGATAAGAAGATGACTTTTTCTTCGCTGACATCTTCATTTTTTCCAACATTATTGTTGGTTACTCACCTATCTGTATGGTCTGATAAATTAAACAAAAAAAAAACTTAAGAAATTATTCAACTAAACTAGGCAAAATAGGGTGGGAGAGAAATAAGCAATATGACGATACATATGTATTGAAGAACCCAAAAACTTATATCATATTATATTTCTTGCCGTACTGTTATTAATTTTTTTTTTTTTTTCAAAATGGTTTAGAAGAGCAGTTCGAGCGATGTTCGGCAATGGGGTGGTAAGTAGCATCAACAACAAAGCAAGAAATATTACTAGGAGAAGTTGTTCGTTCATTTAGAATAATAAATTTATTAGTAGTAAAATTGATAAGAGGATTCAGTGTAGAATGTAGTAACAAAAAAGAAAAAAAAAAAAAAAATAAAATACAAAATAAACGAACAAAAGGGAAAAAAATTTTGTAAATGTGTTTTTCAGGTGGAAAATAATTTTTTTTCTTGTTGGGTAAAAAAACTTTTGATTTTTTGAATATTTTTCATCAGATACCCGTCAAATTACATTAGAACATTATATATTTGGTGGTGAGTTAATTTTTTTTTTTTTATATTTTTGTTCTTATTATTTTCCACGTTTTATTGAATAATTTTTACGTTTTCTTTTTACGTGGAAAATTTGTACGTGATTTTAAGTATTTGTTTTGGAAAGGATGGTAGTCGAAATAAAATCTACTTACGTATTTAAAATTAACTTCGAACCTCTTACGCAATGGGTGTGATACACCATAAAAGCTGTTCAAAATCATATATTTTTTCTGGCTGGGATTTTATAGATATAATTTAAATGTTCCATTCCCTCCCCCGCCGCCATTTATTTTACTACAACATAGTAGCTTTCTTTAAGTTGTCTGCTTTTATTTTAAGTTTTCACATGCGAACGAATCTGTATTAGTGTTACCAAAGCATTATATTCACTCAGTATTATATTCTGCCTATTTCGTATTTAATAGAATCTGAAGAAGTAGATCTGAATAAGAACCATTATATTTACATCAGATTTTTCTTCTTGTTTTCCGCTTCTAATCATGGGATTCCAAAATATGCCAAAAGATTGATACTGCAAAAATCCTAAAAAATCGGTAAAGCAGCTGGATACGGTGAGATGCGCAATGAACTAGTAAAGTATGGAGGTAAAGATTTACACAATCAGTTAGCACAATTATTCCAAAAAATAATTACCAGATGAATTATTCCAGTCGACTGGGAAAAAAGTATGACTATACCTATTTTGAAAAAAAGAAATGAAAAGTTCCTCTATTCACTATTTCCATTAAAATAAATCCTCAGTAGATGCGATTTTCGTGGTTCGACAAGTAGTAGAAAATCAATTGAGTTTGAGAAGCCAACGTTTATGTACGTGTTTTGTCGATCTAACAAAGGCATTTATGGTAAGCAAAGGCCGCGTTATGGTAAATTATATTATCGAAATAATCAAAATAATTGAAGAATTAAACACAAATACCTCATCGTACATACTGACTAATAACATAATGTCAATTGCAATTCCAATATCGGCAAGGTGATTTTCTAAGTTCACTTATTTTCAATCTAATTATGGACGAAATTATATCAGAATTTGTATCCTGTAAGAAGAAATAAAAATTATATGTTTCGCTGATGAAGCTTTGTTAATATATTAAAACGAATACTAGGTGCAAAAATTATTGCACCAGTTTTACCTAACATCAACAAAACTCAACATGGTGATCTCGGTGCAAAGATTACAAAATCACTCGTTATTGCAAATTATCATGGCTTTTTACAATCAAATAATCGAACAAGCAGTGTCATTTAAGTACTTGGGAATAGAGGTTTCCTCTACGCAAGACCGAAAATATTAAAGAATATGCAACAACTAAACAAAGCCTCTGGGAGCCTCTGAATGCTTAAACGGTATTATATGGAAAAACAAATATTTTAGTAAAACATCAAAAACAAAAATATATAAAATATGTGTTCGCCCGACTATGATATATGCAGCGGAAACGAGAGCAGATACGAGCCGAATAAAAGCCGTTTCACGTGCAACCGAAATGAAAGTGCTCAGAAAAATTACATAGCACACATTAAGGGATTCCGAGCGCAAATAAGAAAAGCCTGCGATATCCAAGATGTTGTAAGATGGACCGGGGCTGAAAGGCAAGATTGGAACGAACATGTCTCTCGAATGCAAATTAACCGCTAGAGATGGCAGATCAAATATCACCAAACCTCCAGGCAGACCACCGCAAAGATGGGCCAAAGCAGGCTGATTTTTGTTTTTTTTTGTTTTTTATAAACAGCCGCGTGCTAGGAAAGGACTTTTGATAATTACGTACCGCTTTGCTGGGATAGAGAAGGAAGATGAAGTGGTACAAATTAACAGGTAGTGTGAGCAAAAAAACGGTTAATGTTTGACTTGAACTTGTGGAGATTATGACAAGCTGTTCTGTTATTATTTGATTGTGGAAACACGTCGGGAGGGATGTGATTCCACATTCGCGACGCTCCGACTATAAATGAATTTCCATAACCATTTTTTTGCCATCTTGGGATTTCCACTGTGTAAAAATCACACTGTGAGCATTTGTCGCTCCTCTTGTTTCGTGTTGGAACTGTTTTAGAGGAAAAGTAGTGATTTGATTTCTACTGAGCAAGTGTCCACACCAACGAGATATCTATAAAACAGAGAAAGTGCCCCTATATGTACGACGATGTCCAAGAGAAGTTAAGGATGAAGTTACATTTGGCTCGCCTATGAGACGAATGGCGCGATTTTGAACGCGGTCAAGGAACCCTAAAGCTGAAATGGGAGCGCCAGTCCAAATGTGAGAATTGTATTCCATCTTAGGTCGTATAAATGCTTTATAGATATTAAGGAGTTCCAAAGGTGAGAAGAGAGCTTTACAATGACATAAATAGGCTAAACACTTGGCAGTTCTTGCGGAACATCAGCATTTATGTGAATTTCGTCAGACGTGAAACCGTCGACTAAGACGCGAATCGAGCGATTCGAAAGGAAGGCTTCAATCCATTTAGAAAATACAGAATCTAGATCAATGGCTTGCCATTTAACAATTAAAGCCGCCTGCCATACTCGAGCGAAAACTTTGGAAATATCTAAGCAACAATGTCAGATACTCCAGAATTGTGTAGACTGATATTGAGTTTTTCACAAAGGCATGTCATCATGTCACCGGTAGATCGGTGCGGTCTAAAACCATATTGTCTGTCAGATATTATGCCTTTGCTCTCAAGATATTTCGAAAGTTTCTCATTGATTAGGCTTTCCATTACTTTGGAAAGAACCGAAATAATAGCTATTGGTCTATAGTTTGTGGGATCGCTTTTGTCACTTTTTTTGGGTGGACGTGCGCAACTTTTCATTGACTGGGATATTAACCAGTTGAAAAGGACAGATGGAATAAGTTGCGTAGAGGTTTCGAAATGGCGAAGGCAGTTTTTTTAAGCACTAAGGGAACACACAGGGCCTAAGCCTAAAAAAAATAAGAAAAAGAAGAAGAAGGACAATCATAATGACGTCTACAATATCTCTTGAAGGTCCTATATCCTCACATATTTTATGATAAACTCGTCGAATTACCTGTATAGTATAAGCCAAAGCAAATTAAAACATAAATACCTGGACTGGTATATGTGATCGCTAGTTGTTATAATCCAAATTACAATCAAAAAATATTTTTGTATTGTTATTCTTTTAAAATTTCATTCTTATGCTTGTGTAAAGACCCAAGTTTTATTGAGTTTTCCAAGTTTAAGTCAAGAGAAAAAATAAAAACTTTATTTTGTTTTTAAATAAAAAAAAAATTTTCAGTTTATTTTCGGTTTTACTCTACAGATGGCAAAATAAGTTTTAGGATAAAAAAAAAAAAGGAAATAAACTTCTTCACTTTTTCATAAGTATTTCATTTTGTTATTTTTTGTTATTGTTATTGTTTTTTTTTTTTTTATTTTTTATTTATTTAAATGAATTGTGGCATTAATAACTTTCTAGTTGAATTGGTAAGATTCATTCAACGTTTTTAGGTATTTTTTTTTATTTCATGGTTACCTAATGAGAAGAATAAGTAAAGTAAATTATTTGATTATTTATGAATTCCAAGGTCCTTTAAATAATTATAAATATGAGAGAGTGTGATTGTATTTTGTGTAGGACGAATAAATATTTGGTATTTAAGTTTGTTGTTTTTTTTTGTTCTTTTTCTATTTACTAATTTTATTAAAATTAAAATTTAAAGATATTTTTTGATTTGAATTGAAGTTTTTAATTAAAAAATGAATGGCGGGATCAATGATTAAAATATTTAAAAGGACTTTGAAATGTAAATGAAAAAAAAGAATTTTAATTTTAATTTGAAAAAAAAGTAGGTACTTACATAAGCTGCTGATACTTAAAACCTATCCAGGCATGCAATAATTATTTTTATTGATAAATTTTTCTGTAGAAACTTCTATTAGAGTTGGATCGAATTTGAATAAGTGTCATTTTAATGAATTTATCTTTCTGTAATGTTAAAAATATTTGTACGGGGGATTTTAAGTAATCAGTTGATGTTAATATACTGCTTTATCGGTGATATATATTGGAAAGAGCATCTGTATTTGTATAAGTAGTGAGTTTTGTACAAGCAAAAGGAATTGTCAATGGCACAAAATGCTAAAGCATTTTGTTAATGTTACACTGGAGTCTCTTGAACTTATTAATGTTACTCGGGAGACATTTTGTTAATGTTACACGGGATTGCTATAAGACTGCTGAATTTATGTTACTAAATTGGTTTTCATTCAATTTATTTTTTCTGGCTACTCTTACAACTCAAATCTTATCCTCTCGATTATTAATTCTGATATTATTCTGAAAATAAATGTCGTAAATCAAAAAACTGCTTTAAGAGGTCGAAAATAAAGCACTAAAAAATAAAATTTATACTAAAAAAAAAAACTGGATAAGTTCAGTATAATTTGCTGTAAACTTTTGAAGACAATAAAATTAGTTATAAACTCGCTAAATTTGTTTCTACAACCTTTAAGAGATTACAATAATGTAATAGAAGAAAAATAGCACCCACAATTTCAAAAAATGTAGAATATGTAATTAATGGTAATGAAATTGTTAATACTGAGCCAATTATCTCACCACTATTCCCCAAATTGGTATCATTTAAATAATCTTGGTCATAAAATTTAAATTTTTGATTATTATTACCGTGCGAAATATATTTTGGTACCACAACGTAACTTTTGAGCTTGAAAGCTGTACGGTTTTTTGTTTGGAAATCTATATCTACTTACCATAGAGGTTTCAATAACGCAAGGTTCTTTTATTTTTGAATTATAGTTTGTTACTATTCTATGCTAGCCTTATTTGAGCTGTAGGTAATGGTATCGAAGGGAGGGTATTAATTATACGAATTTGTCTAGGTTCTAATTTTTTTTTTTCAATAAGCTAAATAAGTGAAAATCTCTGTGTTTGAAGAAGCTTTTTAAGAATAGTTAGATATTCAGTTCCAAGCAATATTAGATTTGATTCAAATATTTTGAAGAATATTAAAATGCAGTCATAAATAAAAATAATGTTACCACCAGCAACAACACTGTCGAAGTGAATGCAGATTAATTGCAGGGGTGGCATTATGTAACTTTGTTTCAAACTTTTCGGTCGAAACAAAATGTTGTCGAAACAAAATTTGAAACGTTAATTTATTTTGAAACGCTCGAAAAAACAGTGAAACACTTTACACATAATTCCATTTTTGATTTGTTTCGTTAAAATTTCAACAATTACCGCTAGAAAATAATATTAAAATGAAAAAAATGGAGCTAAAAGAAATTGCAACTAGATACAAGTAAAAGAAGCTAATAATAATACCAACATTTTTTTTTTTTTATTCTGAACATTTTTTTTCTTGACAGAAAATCATTATAAATTTGCCTAATTTTTCATTTTATTGGAATTTTTATTTCTGTGCGTTTCTAAAATAAATATTCCAACAAAAATAATGTATTAATTTATTATTTTTTTTTTAAAATTTACCTAAATGCGTCAACTATTTTTCAATCGCCAAAACTTGGTCGTATCAAATGTAAAAAAAGTAACGTTTCAACCTTACGCAATACCAAAATATGTCGTACCAATTTTGAAAAGATTGAAATAAAATAAAAATGATCGAAACAAAATTATGCAATGCCACTTTTTGAAAATAGTCGAAACAAAACGACGTTTCAAATTACACAATGCCACCCCAGATTAATTTTCCCCGGGCAATGTTCATTTGTATTGTATTTCAGCTTGAAAAACTATTGTCTAAATTGAAGTAGATTTCACTTTTAGAAACAAGATATTTGATAGTATATTGTGAATCACTACAGGCATTCCCAAACATTTTTTTATATATTTGATTTGCATAAAATGGAAAGTGAACAGCAATATAACAAAGTTCGGCTTGTCAAGCTTTTCTACTGCTTCTATCTCTTTTTTCCTCTAAATATTTCTTCTCCTTTACAAAATCCATTGGTATGAAAGTATAATGGCTTCTCTGGATGTCCTATGTTTTGGCTAATAAAATAAACACCATGAAAAAAAAAATAGAGAGGAGAGGCCCTGGAATTATTGTAATGTAAAAGAGATCGTTATTCAAACGATATGCGAAATAAAACAAATCCCATTTTTTTTTTTATAAATATTATTTTGTCTTTTTTTATTTAACAGATTTTTAGAAAAGAAAAAATCCTTTTTATACTTTTTTTCATATTTTTGTTTTGTTTTTTTTTTTAATTTTTTTTTGTTTTTTTTTTTTTTACTTTTTATAATCTAAATAATTAATAATAATGTTAAGTCTTATCAATATTGAGATTTTTTTTTTTAAATTATTTTTTATATATTTTTATTTCTCATTTATTTAATGAAAAATATTTAATTTTTCGTTAATTTTTCTTAATTTTTTTTTTGTTTTTTATATTATTTTTTTTTTTTTTTTAGATTTTTAGTGATTTTAATTTTTAATAATTATAATAAAAAAAAGAATTTTTAACAATAAAAAAATTATTTTTATATTCAATTTTTTTTTTGTATTTTTGTTTTTTTTTTTACAATTATTTTATTTATTTTTCCTGTTATTTCAAATTATTTAATTACGATTTTTATTTTTATATTTAATTTAATTTAATTTCTTTTTTATTTAATTTTAAACACTATGATAAAAAATTGTATTAATTTAATATTGTAATTTATTTATTTATTTTTTTTTTTGTTTTTATTTTATTTTAACACATTCTCAAATACATATATATCAATTTTTTTGTTTTTATATTTTTTTTTTTATTTTTAAATGTTTTTTTTTTTATTAAAAATGTAATTAAAATTATCCTTAATTGTATATATATGTAAATGTATATGTTTGTGTACGTTACGAAATTAAAGTAAAAATATTGAAGTTAATGTATAAAACGGTATAAAATTATAATTAATTTATTGCTTAACAAATCATAATTATTAATTATTCAATTAATAAATACGATGTTGTAATCTTAGAATCAAATAGTTCTAACAGACATTTTTTCATAAATAGAATTTTGTGTGGGTTAGTATTGTAGATTTCGTTTTTTACAAAATGATCATGTTATGTTGTTAGAATCAAATATTTTTAATTAACACTTCAGTTTTTGAGTGTAATGTTATCCCGTAGCAAATTGAATTCAAGAACATTTATTGAATTATTTTAGGTTAACTGTGTATCAACGATGCATTGAGTTATAACGATATAAATATAAATATATATATATATATATATATATATGTATAAAACAGATTTGATCTATAATAAAATAAATTTAATATTTCAGTTTTTGTATTTCAACTATTTTATGGCAATATCAGCTGTTATTGAAGTTTAAAATCATTAGAATCATTTAATATTAACATTCGTGATATTACGGACACTTTTACTGTTAGAACTAAGTGATTTTAAGGTTATAATATAAAATTTAATCTCCTTTAAATTAATTTTAAATTATTTTAGAACCAATTTCGTATCAATTTTAAATAATTTATGAATTTAGACATTTACTAGTGATGAATACTTTAAATTGTAACATACAAGAATGCATTTTAAATGTGTGTATAAACAAACAAAAAATATTATTATGTAATAAAATTAATTAAAAACAATTTTAAATTTAAAAATATATGTTAAAACATATACATACATACTGTATATATATATATATATAGTATATTAACATAAAAGTACATAATTGATAAAATTATTAATCAATTTTTAAAATATTTTTATTGTAATGTATAATAATAATTATATATTAATAGAAAATAATTAATAATTAACGAATTTATATTTAAATATTGTATATTATATAATTAAAAAAAAAAAAATTAAATTTAAATTAAATAAATTAATATATAAAAGACAAAAAAAAAAATAAAATTATTAATTATTTTTAATATTTTAATTTAATTTAATTTTTTTTTTTTTTGTTTTTGTTTGATTTATTTTTAAAATTATATTTCTCTTCTGAAAAGATCTTCTTTGGCAATTAGAAGTTAAAATGAGCATTTATATATATATATATATTTTTAATATTTTGTTTGCGTTTTTAAAACTTAAATTTAATTATTATATTTTATTTTAATGATTTAAAAATTAATATTTAAAACAAAATTTAAATTATTTATTTTTTATTTTATTAGAAGAATAGAAATTACAATGAAATATTTTTAAAAATAAGATTTATTATACATAATATATATAATATAATAAAAAAAAAAAAGTAAGGAAGACTTGCTAATAAATTTTACAGAGGTTACACAAGTAAACACAAGTAAGTATAAGTATACATTATTATAGATTTTCGTTATTTTAAAAAATAAATTTAAAAATTATTTAAAATAAATCAAATTTTGTATAATTATATATATATATATATACATATATATATAGATTATAAATATGAACTATTTGTTGTTTTGTTTTAATGTCATCATATAAAATTTTATTAATTTATTGTTTTTATTTTGATAATTCTTTTAATATTATATTTTTTTCATTTTTTTTTTTTTAGTTTTGGCTATTATGGTTTATGAAATAAATTGAATTTAAGTTAATTAATGGTAGCAGATTGATAGATCAGTTAAACGTATAGAAGAGATTGATTGAAACTGGCAAAATATATGATTTGTACCGACACAGAACAAGAGAATGGAATACGTTTGGAATACTGTTTGGGTAGGAAGTGAGATTTGATATAAATATTAAAATATATTGCAACATTTATTAGGATATTAGAATTCAATTACACAGTCACGCATTTTTGTAAAATCTTTTAAATATATGAAGACTTTGTTAATTCTATCAGAACCGAATTTAAAGTAAAATTATATGTTTATGCGTTTGAGTTTACACAATAATTAGATTAGTTTTAAAATTACAAATTTATTTTCTCTTTTGATGTCACACTCAATTTAAAAAAATGTTATATATTATAAAAAATGTTTTTTTACATTTTGAATGAATTCAATTTATTTCACAATACCACAACTAAAATTGGAGACATTTATTTTGTAGAAAATTGAAAGGTTTTTCATTTTTCATGTTTAATTTTTGTCATTATAATTTTTTGTTAATAACTATTATTTCCTTTTCATTGTTTTTATTATTATTATTATTTTTATTATTATTATTATTATTTTATTATTATTATTATTATAATTATTATTATTATTATTTTAATTATTATTATTATTATTTAATCATTTATATTACAATAATTTTGTTTTTGTTTTATTTTTGAATCATTTAAGGATAATCATTAATTTACCTTTTTAATTTTTTTTATTTTAGTTTTTGTTTTTCTCATAATATTTATTACATAATCTTTTCTTAAATATGTGTATATATATATATATAATTTAATTTACTTTTTTATTTTTTTTTTTTGTTTTTTATTTATTTAATTAGATTGATAAAAAAATTTTAAAATTTTATTTATTTTTATTTATTTTTATTAATTTTCTAATTATTAAATATCTAAATTTTGTTGTGTTTTTTTATTTACAGAATTTTTTATATATCATTAGCTACATTATATATATATATATATATTTGTTTTTCTTTTTCTTTTATAATTAAAAAAAAAATATTATTTTAATTTTAATTCAAAAATTATTTTTTAAATTAATTTTAATTTAGCTAATTTACATTGTTTTTATTTAGTTTCATTAATTTAATTTATAATTTTTTAAATGCTATGATTTTAATTGTGTTTTTTTTTTTTGTTTTTATTATTTTATTGTTATTTTTTTTAGTTTAATAATTTTAATTAATTTCTTAATTTTTTTTTTTGTTTTGTTTTGAAACATTTAACAATTATTATTATTTTTTTTTTTTGTATTCTTTAATTGGAGCTGTTATTATTTTAATTAGTTTTCGTGTTGTTATTATATTTATAATGTCATATTATTATTATTTATTTTTTTAATTTGTTTTAATTAAATTATTTATTATAAGATAAGATCATATTACACTTTAGGTTAAACATGAATTCATATAATGCAAATAGAATATAATAATTGTAATTTGTAAATATGGTAGTTCGTAAAGACAATATTGTTAAATTTTTTGTGAATAGAATTCGTAGATCAGCGGAACCCAATACATAACAATATAATATATTTAGCATAGTGAGCGTTCAACCAGTAAAATGAGTTAATTATGTTTGCAAAGCAGAATAATTTTGATTGAAAAGTTTATTTGTTATTTATTTATATTTAATAAAATAGCATGGTCAATTTTAGAGCGTATTTTACAACAGAGATCCTGCAAGTAAAGTATTTGTTATTATTATTGACCTTACAACTGTTCTAGTACAGAGACACTATGGGTATATACATTTCGTTTTAATTGAATAATTTTCTTTTCTTATGTTTATTCATTCAATTAATGGGGTTGTATTCTAGAAAAAACTGTTAATAATTGACAACAGAATAATATATTAGAAATTTGAATAGTTTTTACAATATATGAATTGTTATCCGACAGATAGGTCTCAGAAGAGCTTTGATTTGAATATTGGTATTTTCAAATGTAATTTTAAAACTGTAAAAAAATGTGATATATTTTCAAGATAGATAGTTAAAATTTATTTCAATTATTTCAATGCAGGTTGGTTATAAAATTTTTCTTTAACCTAAGAATATAAAAATAAATGGTAATTATAGTAGAAAAAAATTAGATAAGTACAAAAGAACAGAAACTTATACTTTAATAGAATTTTTGACTTTTTTATTTAATCTTTGGTAATGGTGTTGTAATTGAAGAAGAAGAAATTGAAGTAAAAAAAAAATATTTAGTAAGACTTTTAAACCAATGTGATTCGTTCAATAAAAATAATTGTACAAATTATAATTAAATTAAAATAGTAATTAGAAAATAGAATTACCATATTGTTTCAAATTGAAGACTATATATACATTTAACACATTATATGAATTCAAGTTATTTATTTTTATTAATTAATTTTTCATTTATTTATTTTTATTTAATTTTACTCGCAATATAAGTAACAACCTTTTATTTTCAATATTGTTTTAATTATTTTTGTTTTTATTTGAATTTATTATTAAATATCATGACGTATATTTTATAATTATTATACTTTCTTTATTTTTTTTTTTGTTTTATCTTTCTCTTTCTCTCTCTTATTCTTACTCTCTCATTTGTTTTAAATCACATAAAAATTAACTTTATCATATACTATTAATAATTTAATATATATATATACATTTACATATATATATATTTGAGCTCCATTTTAAATTCATTTATTTTACATACATAAATCTTTAAAAAAAAAAAAAAGTAAAATATAATTATAAAAATTTATTTTTTAGAATTTTTTTTTTAAATTTAAATTTTTTAAATATTATTAATTATTATAGTTAAAAAATTGAAATTTATATTTAATAATTCTTATAATTTTTAATATTATTTAAATTGAAAAAAAAACATTAAATTTAAACTCTTTCACTACCATCCCCTTATAAATTTGGGCAGAAAATTTGAACGAATCTGATCCTAACATTTTTTATAATATTTTCATTCCACACAGTAAGGATGTAATATAAAAATATTTTTTTCATTGCATAACAATTGTGGTAGTGATAGGATTAAAATAGAAATTAATATTAAACAATTTAATAAAAAATAATTTTTTTAATTAAACAAAAAATAAATTATTTACTTGAAAAATGTAATTATAAAAAAGTGAATACAAAATGAGAATTATTAAAAAATTTATTTCGAATTAAATGCAAATTTACTTTTATTTTTTTTTATTATTCTAAAAAATTTAATTAAAATTATTTTTTATTTATTTCTAATATTTTATTAGTTTCCAGTGAAAAACTAAAATGTATTAATTTGAAAATTTAAAATTAAATATTTTTGTTTTAATTAAAAATAATTAAATTTTTTTTTTTTTGTTTAATTCTTTAATCTTTGATTCTATTTACATTCGTTGTGACTTTTAACTGAAATGATGTCAGTTAATAATAAAATAAAAACAAAACAAAAATAATTATCCAATCAAATGAAATAAAACAAACAAGGTCAGTAATAAAAAATATAAATTATAATGGAAAATTGTAGTTTCATAATCATGTTGAATAATCATAAATACAGTGTTTAAGGACAACATCAAATCAGAATTAATAAAATCTGTAAAATTCAAGTAAAAAAAAAATAGTATTCAGTGTTTTTAAATGAACGATAATTCATTGGTCAAAATCAACTCATCGTTGAAGCGAAAACGTATTTAAATTTTCAGTTTGCTTATTTTGTTCGTGCATGAATAATTCAAAAATTTTTATAAAATTTTATAAAATTTGAGAAAAAATGCGTTCGCGTACAAAGAAAATTTAAAAAAAAAAATTTTATTTTCGTTAAAATCTCCCAAACGTCATCAATTTGTTTTTAGTAGATCCTGTTATTAATTTAAAAAAAAATTTTTTTTATGTTTATAAAAAAACCGTTCGGGTACATTTTTTATTTCAAAATAAAATTTTTTGGTAATTTTAATTTATTAATTGAATCTATTTTGTATTAGTTGTATACATTTGACGAGTTCCATATTGTAAATAACCAAAAATGTTCTAAAACCCCCCCTTTAAACCGAACTTAAACATTAAAATAAGTAAACCGATCAATTAAAATATTTACGAATAGCATCCAGAATATTGTGACTAATTAATATACTTCAGAATTTGTGACATTTTAAAATATATTTCTAACATAAAATATAGAATGTAAAACATTGCAGAAGTTTTCAGTTTTATTACAATACTGGACTCAAAGATTTTGTTCAATGTATTTAGTTTAAGCATTGTATTTTTAATGTACTTTAAGTATTTTAGTTTAGATATGAGTATAAAAAACAAATACAAGTTAAATGGACTTACGATATAAGCATGAATGAACTTAATTTTAATGAAAGTGCGTACACGAGCAAACTGAAGACATTAGTGACATCAAGTTTGAACGAATTCAACATTTAAGTTAACTGATGAGTGAAGTGCATCGTCCCAAATCAATACATACGATAATTAACTGGGAGTATTTAAAATTTTAACTGATCGATGAGTTAAGTTCAATTAAAATCAACTTAAATTCAATATAAAATTTATATTGCTCATTTGAGCATAGCTGAAATTAAAACTTCAGTTTAATCAACACTGAAAAATAAATTTGAAGTTTCTATATATGCAGGTATGAAAAAGCTAATTTTTAATTTTAATCATCTTTTTTTTTTTTATTTATTTTCAGATTGGATATTTAATGAGATCAGATCCTATTTTTCTTTTTTAATATTATAATTAAACTGATTAATCACGACTTTTTATTATTGTATTATTTTTTTATTTTTAATAAATTATTTAAAAAAAAAAATGTAATGATTATTAAGCACAAAAAAAAAACATATTATGTATGTGTATATATATATGTATAATAATAGAGAAAAAAAAAACTATTTAAAAAAAATTAAATTATATTTAATTATAAAAATTTATAATTTATTATTTTTTTAATTAATTAATTAATTTTCTTTTTAAACTTAACGAATTTATATTTTATAATTAATTATAATAATATTATATGTATGGTATATTCTAACAGTAATTATATTTTGATTTTTTTTTCTTTCTTCTTTGTATTTCTTAATTGTTTTTATTTATTTTTTTTTTTTGTATTTTTCTTTTTCTTTTGTTAAATAATTCTAAAACTTAAAATTTATTACATTAAATGTGTTTTATTAAAAAACTCGTATAATATTAATGATGATGTAATTTAATTTAATTTAATTAATTTAAAAAATATTTTTTTTGTTTTTATATTATATATAATTTTTCATAATAATTATATGGTTTACAAAAAAACAAAAAAAAAAAAAACAAAAAATTAGAAAAAAAATATTAAAAATTTTGTTGTTTTTGTGTGTTTTTTATTATACAATTTATACAATTTGTTTGATTTTTTCTTTTTAAATTTAATTTATTATATTATATTTATATATGTATATATTTTTACTATTATTAATAATTTCTTTGTTTTTGTTTTTTTTTTTTTTTTTTTTTTAATTAACTTAAATTTTTAAATTTGCATTTTTAATAATAATTTTCTGTAACTATTAAGGCTCAATTTACAAATTTTTTTATATTTCTTTTTATTTTTTTTGTTTTTGTGTATTTTTGTGTCTGTTCTGTGTTTATTTATTTTTCATATTTAAATTTTTTTTTTTCATATCTTTTACTCTCTTAAAATATTTCACATAATATTTTTATAATATACATAAAATATATTTTATTATATTTTAATCTTGTATTTACTTATTTTTATATATATATATATATATTTATATGCATGACTTTCAATTAATTTAAATGAAAATTTCTTGTTTTAGGATGAGATAAATGAATGGTTTTTGAAAAAAAAAAGGTAAAAAAAAACATTGTTTTTATTAAGTTTTTGTTTTTATAATAAAAATTTGTTATCCTTTTTGATTAGGTATTCTTATTATTTATTTATTAATTTATTGGGTTAAGTATAATTTTTACTGAATTATTATTAGAAATGCATCCTACATGGTGATAACATTTTTTTTTGTGATTTAAACGTTGGTCAAAGGAATTCAACGATGTCTATGTTCTGAAATCTATGTTGTCTAGTTTTGTTAGGTCTACTTTGGAGTATGGGAGCCATGTTTTGCCACCTTTCTATTATATTCATGCCAATATAAAATTCAGATAGTGAAGCTATATGAGCTTCAAATAATCAAATTCATCGATTTTACCTCCATATAAACATAGGCAAGAAATTAATCCAATTCCAATTAAGATAAGAAGTGACTGATATCATTTTGCTTACAAAAATTATTAAAACAAGTCTTACTTTTGCGTAGATTCTGAATAACATTAACATCCATTCAAATAATCGCCTATACGTAATACAAATTTATTTTACATTAATCTTCCACAGGACCAATCAATTCATAGAATGTTGCTAATGTGTAACAAATACAGAAATTCTATTGACTTCACACTTTCTAAACAGACTCAAAAACTTAAATTGTATAATCTGAAGTAATTAAAATATTTTTTTGTGTTTAAGTTAGTGCTAAATTAAATGCAATCCTCTTGAAAAAGTATTAAATATCTGTAGATAATACAAAACAATCGAAAATGGTTACAATCTACATATTCGGGTGGTTGCGTTTGGAACCGCGTCACGTTTATTTGATAAGTTTTAAGGTCATGTCATTCATCTTGTTTACAACTCAAATGTGATGTCCTCCCTTGTACAGAAAATTACTGTATTGGGGGTTCACTAACCCTATTTTATTTCATACATACTGACATATGATCTGAAAAACGTTACTGACCTCTCAAAAACAGTTCCGTCCAATAACAGGATGATATTTTATGTTCTAAGTCAAAAACAGAAAGTCATAAGCTCATAAACCGGTTAAAGATTGATAACGGAAACTAATACTAGTATTATGAAATTAATTTTATTCGAATTTTGAAACTTTTTACAAAAAAAAATTTCAAAATAAAATCTTCAATTCAATTTCAATCATGCCGAAACCAATTTTTAAATTTGTTTCTTTTTTTTTGTTCTTGTTTTTTTTTTTTTTTTAATTTAATTTTTACGATATATTTTGACGACGACGATACAATTTTACCATTTTATAAATTTTCCCAAATAATTATTTTATTTTAGAAAATTTCCAAATGAAAAATGTATACATATTTTGGTTGGTTTGGGGTTGGGTTTGGTTGATTGCTACCCATCAACCTTAAAAACCATAACAATAACTAATAACTGACTTGAATTGAATTGAAAATTAAAAAAAAAAAAAAAAAAAAAAAAAAATTGGACCTCATTTTTTGTAAATTATTTTTAAAAAGTTATTTTTGAAAATGGAAATTATTTTCAAATAAAAATTGAAATATTTTTTTTTTTTTTTTTTTTTGCTTTTATATAAAATAGAGTTTCGACTTTTCTTAAAAGTTAATTCAAATTTAAATCAAAGTTAAAATATTTTTTCAATTTATTTACATACTCGTGTATATGTATATATGTGTGAACGAATATGGTATTGGTTTTATACAAAATATTAAATATTACTATATGTTCGAATATAATAATTGTCATGCAGTTGGAATCTATTTTGTTGTATCTGCCATTTAACACTTTTGTTTGTAATTGGTTTTTCAGATTTTTTGATTTTATCTTCTTTTGATATTTTTTTTTTTACCATACAATAAATCCTGACATTTATTTCACGTAAAGTACAGATCAAGCTGTATAAGTCTGTATAAAAACGTCGATAGAACAAAAATTAAATTAACGTTAAAGTTCAAAAGTGTAAACAAACGCCTTCACTTGCCAATCTATCTGTAGCGAATACAAGAAAATTCAACAGCTAAGCATATATTTGAATTAATACTTTTGAAATTATCTCATTGTAGGTAGATAAAAACGTAGTTGAGCAAATGAAGTATTGCTGGATGTAAAACAATTGCAGATTTCCAATTCTAGATTGAAAGGAAGTCTAGGTTGAAAGGAAGTTAAACATCTAGCAAACCTAGCAAATCTAGGTTGAAAGGAAGTTAAACCAAAATTTATTTTTTAATAAGCTATTTTTTAAAAAGAAAAATTTTTATTTCCATTTTAAACTGTACAATCTGCGTCTAATGAAGCTTGCGGTCTCAGTGGTTTGTATGAATTTTTTATTTGTATATGTAAGCAACATCTTGCGGATTAAAAAACCAATGGTAGGTCATTCATGACAATCTATATTTATACTCTGTTAGTACATTTTGGGTAGTTAGTAGAATGTTGTGACGCTTAAGTCGACTAGAACCATTTGATTGTCAAGCTAGTTGTAAATACTATTAATGTATATATATAAGATCATTTTTATATTAAAAACAAGTTGTAATCAATACCTTGTGTCATACGAACCTAATAAATGAAACCCAACACAAATCCATTTATAACATTGTTTTTGTTTTAAGAACACAGAAGAACTGTAGTAGAACTATAACAGAAGATTTCTAGTATTTTCTGAAAATTTATAGAAATGGCATATATAACAAGTTTTAATTCAGTCTATAACAATATTATATAAACGTGCCAATTAGAATGAATTTGAATGTCCATATGAACATTTTTAATTGGTTTATTGAGAGAATTTATGTATGTGTGAATAATTTTATATGCATATAATATTTAAATGTATATTTTTAATATATATATATATATATACATATATATGATAAGATATATTATATTCATGAATAGAGATATGCATGAATGTGGTATATAGAAGTGGCAAGTAAGTGGTAACATTCATCTCTTTTTGTGAAAGTATTTCGAAATTTTATTAAATTTTCTGAAGTTTTTTTCTTATTGTTTTTTTTTTTTTTTTTTAATTTATTTTAATTTTATTATTTTTATAATTTTTTATTATTATTATTATTATTAGTGAAATTCTATTGAGAATAGTTTTCCATTAAAATGAAGACATATTTGTACTACACTTGAATAATTTTCTTCTTTTAAATTAAAAAAAAATATATATATATATATATATATATATTTTAATAGAGAGAAAATAAATTAGGTTTGACCAGTAATAGAAAAAAAGAAAACAAAAAATTTTTAAAGTTAATTTCGAAATTTTAAAGTTGATTATTTTTTTTTTTTGTTTGTTTACTTTTTAATATGATCAATAAAAATTGTAATGAATCTCTATTACATTGATTGATTAAGTTATTGAATATTTAATTTAAGAAGAATTTGTTAAAAATTTGTTGGAAATTTGTAAGTGTAAAATTATACTGAAAGACAGGTAAAAGTAGGCTATATTTAAAATTATAATAATATTTTTGAAAATGGTAAAGTAATAGAAAAGTGAGTGCAAATCATGAATAATGACTCAATGCTAATATTCAGTTTATATTAACAAAAAAATATATTAATTATCAGCTGTATTAATGCTGCGTTTTTCCACCACAATTCGGTTACAATATATAATTAACATGTTTAATATTTGAATTTTAAATTTTTATACAAAAAGAGAGTGAATATATTATAAAATGAATGTTAGATGCCAACTATTTACTATAACAGAAGAACTGATCTTACAACAGTTACAACATTAGTATTTCATATATCTAATTTGTTTTTGAATACGAATATTATCAGATCTCTTACAAAATATATTATTTCACTTAACTCGTTTATTTGACTTTCATTGAATTTTGGCTTTTAATATATTATACTAGACATTTTTTCTAATCCAATGACAGAATGACAGTATGTTTACATTTACTGTTCTATGTTGTTAGATTAAAATCTGTTGTAATACGGTTGAATCCCCATTATATCCAAATGGTATAATCAAAGCAGAAATGTACTACAAAAATTTCTTGGAATGGAGCTTTTAGTATACATCCTTGTTATTAGATTGATAT
Organism: Argyra leucocephala; assembly: GCA_963942445.1. Lineage (NCBI taxonomy): Eukaryota > Metazoa > Arthropoda > Insecta > Diptera > Dolichopodidae > Argyra > Argyra leucocephala. Next base: position 3,102,483 of record OZ012681.1, read on the forward strand.
GATTTTAGGTGCTAAAATTTCTATTTTCTATATTATAGTAATCAAAATAATAATAGAGGAAAATAATTAAAAAAATAAAATTAAAATTTTTAAATTAAAAAAATCAATTTTGTTTACGTTACAGAATTTGTTCCGCTACCACCATTTTAGTTATCATCGTAAAATCACATTGTTTACATTACATGTTGGTTAAAATTGAATTTATACTCAAATTGATGAGAATGTTCTCTGTTATACTTGGAATTAGAAATTTCCAATCAATACATACACACTTACTTACTTAAATAAAAGGAGATATTTAAATGTGAAATTCAGATCAAAGGACATATTTTTAGTTTTTATTGTTTCTGATTGAGCTACATCAATATTCGACCATTTAATTCATTAATAAATAAAAAATATATGGAGTTATTTTAAACACTAAAGGATAACAATTTTCTATTTTCTATAAAAATATATAGGGTGTTCAAGAGTTCATGTTGAGGTTTGTTAATATGAAAATGCTACATTTTTATTAGAAATGTCAATTTTTATTCGCCTAAGCTAGTTTTGTGATAATAATATTGTATCGATAAATCAGAATCCAATTACATTGTATTATACGGTTATAACTATTTTCATTATGCATGAACTACATTCATTAATGTAGTAAAATAAAATCTGTTAATCTTAAACAAAATATTTGATTTTAAAACTGATATATTATAAATTTATTTTGTAAATAAATATTTGATATTCGATATTCGGAAACTTTTATTTAAATTAAATTATGATAATTTTTTATATTTCTATTAGAATTGCTATTTTCTATTAAATACATAATTTTGGTGTACTTAAAACGGTTTAACGGTAAATGCATTCAAAGTAAAAATCACCGGACTAGAAATATTATATATGCAAGCTAAATGCTTCGTAATAGATTCGTATTAAACTCATCATCATCATTCATCATCATGGTCCTGCAACCTTATCCGTGGGACTTAGGGCGGAGTATTAAATTAACATTACTTAAATGAACAAACCGCTTATCTATTATTAATTTTTTTTTTTGTTTTCAGCATAAGTTATAAACATATAATAAGCCGTTTAATCACTCAATACATTTGAAAATTTAAAAATGATATTCCCAATTCGTCAAAAAACGTTTATCAATTTACAAAATTTGTATGAATAGTTTTGTATAGAAATTAATTTGAAATATTTTAAGTTAAAAAAGCGATTATGATAAAAATATGTTTTTAGATCATATTGACATAAGCGATTATTATTCATAATAATAATATATTGAACAATAGCACAAATGTGACTTATAGTTGTCAGAATCAAACCAAACTCTGAATATGGTGTTTATTTTCTCTAAATTTTTTTTTAATTTGGACATAAGCGGTTATGATTTGTTTCATATGACGTTATTTTGCATCTCAGTTTTGTTTGTTACTAATTTTTAGTAGCAATTTTTTGTTATAGTATTGTCAACATATTTATTACTTTTACTATATTACCTAATACATTATTTTGAACACCCTGTATATATTCATATATTATGTATCTATGTATGTGTGTTGTTATTTATAAAATTTTTAATGATTTAATTTTTTGTATGCTAAAAATTTCGTAATGTATCATTCATTATAATATTATATGATTTATGTAATATATAATAATATGTATAATATAGGTATTGTATTTTATGTATATATATATATATATATATATATATATATATATATATATATTATGATGTAAGTTTTTAATGTTTAAAGTTTTTTTAAAAAACATTTACACATTTACATTTATATTATAATTAATTTAATAGATTATAACAAATACACTTAAAAAACAGGGAAAAATTCTGAATAATCCTTGAGGGTTTTTTTTTTATATATAATTTATGTATATATATATATATATATATACATATATGTATTACGAATATATGTATATATACAATATATATTATTATTATTTTAATTATTATTTTTAATTTTTAATTATTTAATTTAATTTTTTTTTTTTTTAATCCATGTTTTATTATTTAAATGTCAATTTATATCAGTACATATATATATATATATATATGATTTAATTTATACATTTAATAATTAATAAAAAAAAAATATATATATATTATATTATAATAAAAAAAAAAATGCAAAACTTTAAAAATTTAAAAATGAAAAAAAAATATATATATATATATATATATATATATATATATATATATATTTATATATTATTATATTATATTAAATTTAAAAAACGACTACAGCCTGATACTTTCTTTTAGACTACACTAAATGTCCATCGGCATCTGTATAACCCATTGTTGCATTAAATGTACTTAAATTATGGGTATTAGGATCATAATTACCAATTAATAGACCATTTGGTCCAACATTTTGTACATTTAAAATTTGCATATTAGCTAATTGTGATCCTTGTTGGGTTTGTTGCAATTGTTGTTGTAATTGTTGTTGTTGCTGTAGTTGTAATGATTGATGTTGTTGCTGCTGTTGCTGCTGTAAATTACGTTTTGGATCTTTTAATATACTTTGTGGTTGTTTAGGTGTTGATGTTTGATGTGATGCAACCTGTGATAAACTACTTAAATTGTTGATTTGTTGACCATTTACTGTTGAACCATTACCAGTTTGTGTTGATGCTGTTGTACTATTTGGATGTAAATCATGTGTTGGTAATGGTGTTGTATGATGTGTTACATCTGGTGGTGGTACAACATTACGTATAATACCACCACGTCTTAATGTACCACCACCTGTTGGTATTAATTGTGTTTGATTTGGTTGTAAATGAGCTAATGATGGTAATGGTGGTGTACTAAATTCCATTGGTGGATAATCCTGTAAATTAAAATGTAAAAAATAACAAAAAAAAAAAAATTATTATATATTTTTAGAGAAATATTTATTAAAATACATACTGTACAAAGAGAATAAAAAAAAATTAGATTAAATTATATTATTAAATAATAAATAGGATATTCTGAATAATTTTAGATGAATTTAAATGTAAACATTTTTTTTTTTTTTTGGTAGTTTTTTAATGAACTTTTTTAGAGTGTTTTCGATTTTAGTAAATTCCAGAGATTAAATATGTAAATAATTTTCTTACTATATATGGAAATTAAATTTTTCTATTATTATTTTGTAGGTGATAATATAATCTCCTCTATATGTTATTTTTGGATTAAATAAAATTTTTCAATTTAAAACCTTTTTTTCACCCGAAGCGAACATGTTGGGATAAACAACTAAAAACTAATTGATTGTTAGAAAAATGCTAAAATACAGGTGCCTATTCGAACTCAGGTGATTTTCAGCAACGTAATGCTAAAAATGAAGCTGTTTCAGCGAAATAAGCGAGCAAAATAGGTAGAAAGGATTGCAAAAAATTCATCCAATTGAATTCCAAAGCTAGTTTTTTGTTCAAAAATCAGCTTCATAATGCCAGGCCTTTCTTCATTCCCATTATAAAAATGTGTTCATTATTAATAATCACGTTATAAAATACTAGCAATCACAATCTTATATATTAATACGCTTAAACGTCTGTTAAACTTTTCACAAAGCTTTTACAACACAAAGCTTTTTTCAACTAGATTAGACAACTTTATTATAACTATTACGAATTACGATAGTGTGCAAAATTTAATTTAAAGACATAAACCACAAAAGAATAAATCCAAATAAAACCAAAAACAAATTAAAATTAACCTAAAAACAGTTCAACTATTGAGCAATAGCATTGACTATCTGATTATATGAATTAATTAAAAAAAAAAAACAAAGTAGCAAAGACAAAAACCGAATTATCAGAATATTATTATTATATCGATTTATAAATAATTAAAATATCTTTGTTAAAATACTACGATATTACGATATTACAGCAAAAAAACTTGCCGGTAAAACAAATAGTAAATTTAGAAAATATAATTTTTACCTCACCCATGTTCAGAAATTCCAATAATTGAAATTTATTTATTTTATTAACAAATAATTCAAAAGTATAAATTCAAATGCGCAGTAGCATTGAGTAAATATTATATTGTACATGGAGAATCATAAACCGAAATTTACGACATTATTGACGAAATTTATGACATTATTATCAAGTTCCAATTCAATACACGGCAAATTTTGTACACATAAAAATTAAAAAAACTTTAAAAAGAAAAATCACAGACTACCCTTACCTACATCAGAAACCCTAGCAGGATAACAATATAACAATAAAAACTGAAGAACAAGAGAAAAAGCATAATTATTGGCTTTACCCCTAACTATAATAGTCATAAGGCGTCATATGATGTCATATGATACTACTTCGTTAAATGGCCTATATGATTCGATATGATTTAACAAAGTCATAACCAATCATAACCTTTACTATAATGGTCATACCTAATCATACCAAAACGTCAAAACCAAAATTTAAAAGAAGTGAAATAAAAATATAAATTCTATAAATAAATGCTTTTGTTTTTTTATTTTGAGTTTGGAAATAGTTAGGGCTATTATGATAATAAGAAAAAACACAAAAAACGTATCTATGGCTATTTGAATGTGTTTTTAATGTGAGTGTGGTATGAATTTAGTTTAAATGCATTTAATTTCATATCTATACTGCCAGCGACATCTCTATTCGCCACATTTTGTTGAAATGTACGTCTCTATTAATAGTATTTGTTAGTGAGCGTTTAGACATCCGATTTTGTTTCATGAAAGTTTTGTTTTACTTATTTTTATTACATTTAAAAATTCTATTGCAATTACATCAAATTTTATTTCAAAAGTTTTAATTACATATCTCAAAAAAATAAACAAATATAGTTGCAAAGTATACTATATTTCTTCATGCAAAATCCACTTTCTAAACTTGCTAAATACGAAGATACGAATATGCGATACGAGTACTAATAATAAATACTTATACACAAATATAAATATTCAGTGTAATTTCAGAACATTTATAAAATATAAATATTTAAATAGTAAATCAATTATTTTAAGTATTATTTGTATTAATGAATAATAATAATAATATTTAATACACATTTTTTGTATTTTTTAATGTATATCTTTCAATATATTGGCATAACACAATTAGGAATTTATAAATACCTTTTCTCGCAAAATTCACTTTTTCAACTTGCGAAATACAAAAATGCGTGTCGAGCACTATTAATTAAAAAAAAAAAAATAATGATATTCTATAACAAAGTCGGATGTCAAACTTTAATGAACATCATTTATACGTTATAAACACAATTCAAAAACGTATAAACGCTGCCTTCTATAAAAGTTTTCTTCAAAACTATTAGCGGTCAAAATTAATTTATAATAAATAAATAAATACCTAAATAAAAATTTAAAAAAAAAAAATAGTTATAGATAGATCAAACAATATTTTAAATTACTAGCTATTCCCGGCGTAACATTCGCCGGTCTAGCATTAGCATTATAAATGAAACAATTTATTTTATTTGTTTATTTTCTTTATTTTCTTAAAAAAATCAATGTTTTACAATTATAGTTTTAAGGTTTTCAATTTAACTTATTTATTATGTAATAAAAAAATATTTAAAACATTGATTTTTTTTAAGAAAATAAAGAAAATAAATAAATAAAATAAATTGTTTCATTTATAATGCTAATGCTAGTATCTGTTTAATTACTTTAATTCTATATAAAAATATATAATATACTAGTCTACTAATAAAAATGTACTCCACATTTCGTTGAAGCTATTGAAATACAACTAAAAAATGTAATAATTTAAAAAACATCATCATAATTTAAATATATTGAACGGTTGTTGTTGTTGATGCCGTTGTATTTTGAAATCAATTTTTTATTTTAATTCAACTTTCATGTTCCAGTTCATGATTCTGGTTGGATAATTAAAACTGCACTCATCTCTTTTAGTTTCCATTATCTATCAAGTATGTGATAACGTTACATTCATAATCTCAATATCCATTATTTATTATCGTTAGCGCTCTAAAAGTTTAACAGCTTAAAAATGACAACTACTTTACAGGTTCTGAATGACTCCATTTAAAGTTGAGCTAGCTAAAATATATAGGTTGACCGGTTCAATTTGCTTCGTTTTCCCACTTCAATTAAGCTATATGCTAGTTAAGTTGGTTAAAAGAAGTGATCATGACAACGTCAGTTCAAAAATGTACATCTCGCATAACTGAATATGTTATATATAACACTTTATTAACAGTAGTAATTGTCAGTTAACTTATTTAACATTGATTAGCCAGTTTAGTTAAAATATATAACTGTGATAATTGTGACGGTACTCTAATACTCACTTAATAATGATATAGTTTTTTCTTTTTTACAATACCTATCATCAAATGTCATTACATTTTGTTTTTTAAAGTAGTAAAATTAATTAAATTAAAAAATATAAATCAAAGTGACAGTATTATTGCTATTTAATTATTTTAATGTGAATTAACTATGATTAAAATTAAAAATTATAAAACTATATTATATTCGAATTAAATTTACACAAATACATACATACTAATTAAATTCTTATTTAAAATTTTTAAATCAAAAAAAAAAAAGGCTAAAATTGTGTGAAAAAAGTAAAAATAACAAAAAAAACAAAAAAAAAAATATTAAAATTTACAAAATAATAAAGAAATTCATTTCAAATTTCAATTTTTAATATTTTTTTAGAATAAAAAAAAAAAAAAAAAAAAAAAACAAAAATTTATAAAAGGATATTCTCATGATAAGCACTTAGATATATGTATGGATATGTGAATGTAAAATAATTCCCTGAGGCATGACATATTTTCCATTCGAATAAAAATTGTATATATAATATAACTAAGTGTGTGTAATGCATTTTTTTTTTTTTTTTTTTTTTTGTATAAAATTTCATATTATTTTAATTGAATATTTTATTAAAGTTTTAATTTTATTTTTTTTTTTCAATTTCATTATAAAAATTCAATATGTACATGTAGACATATCCTTAGGTTAAATATTATGTAAAAAATTTTAGAAAAATAATATATGAATATTTAATATTAAAAATTAGGTATATATTATGTATGTACAATTTACATATATATTTTTTTTTAGCAATTATATATTTTTTTTTTTATTATTTTAGTTATGCAGACTTTTTGTTTCGCGAATCCTTGAACGAAATTTATATTAATATCTAATTATAGTTATGTATTTGGTTGGGGTTCTATAGGTATAGAATTGCTGAATATTAAACATTTCTAATTTTAGGCTTGTTCAATTTTATAAATTAGGATATAAAGCTTTGGCTATTTTACGACACGATATAGAATTTTCCCAAATAGTAGAGTACAATATATCTTATCGAATATGATCTACTGAAACATTTTCAAATAATATAAGACTTAGAAATGCTGTGTACGTTTCGCTAAGTTTTATTAATATCTTGATAGATTTCTGTTGTTATACATCAGTGGACTGAAACAAATTATCTGAGACATTGTCAGTCTTCTAATGATAATGCAATTACCAAAAGAGATTAAGATCTTAGTTACAATATTAAAGTTAGTCATAATTATAATGCAGGGGTTTATAATTATTGTTATTTCTGTATTTACTATAATTAAAATTATAATTTAAAGTAAGCACTAGGTACCAAGCGTATTGTCGGTTTATTATGAAAAAATTACAAAAATATTTCAAAACGTTTTTTTCTGTAACCAAAGGCTGAAATAGTTCTTTGAACTGGATTATTATCAATATATTTTTATGTTACAATGGTTGACAGGAATGTCAGGTGACAGAATGTTTTAATCTGAAAGTTTTTGATTGCACTAAAATATTTTGTAATATGTAAAAATTTTAACAATTAGGAAATTAAGCCCCACACCGAATTAATAATATCTTTTGAGTTTAAATATTATATTTTTGAAATGTTTTAGCATTTGGTTAAAACTGGTGTTATTGATAATATTTTTACCTATGAAATTAAAATGTCACAATTAATACTTTAATATTCATTGTATTTGAATTGCTTAATGAATTATTGTTAATTATTAATTTAATGTTATATAATAATAAAGGATAATTTAAATTGAAAAAATTGAATTAATTTATTTTCGTATAATTTGACTATAATTATATTAACATTTAGATTTTAGCAAGGGAAAATTTTGTTTAAATTTTATAACTCACATATTATGTTTTCATTGAAATCTACATTGGAATTATTCAAATTAAAACTATGATTTGTCTAGATAATTTCAACACTACAATACATACTGATGATGTCAATATTGTTGAAAGCACGAAATATTCTTTCAGTTATTCTACTTATTAAAACAATATTTGAATTAATTGACTAAAACAATCTATATTCAATAAATGTAGTTCTATTGATGACATTATATAATTTTTAACATCAATAACTTTTATTAATTTCTTAATTTGTTTTTAAATATTTTTAAATATTTGCAGTTTGTAAATTACTTTAAAAGCTCATTTTCTAAATACAAAATATTTTTAGGTGTATATTCTGTATTTAGAAAATGAGTTTTTAAAGTATTTTATAAACCGGAAATATTTAAAACAAAACAATGCAAAACATTTTGTATTCTAGTATGTATATAAATTTTTTGATCTGTTTTGAGCTCATTATTGAGATATTCATATTCAAATGTTGATGTATCCCAAATACAGTTAGCTACTTAATAATGTAACACAACACCTAATATTAAACATAAAGTTAGGGATAATGCATTTCATTAGTGCTTTTGTTTTATCGTTTTTTTCTTTTGTACATGAAGCCAAAACGTTAGCGGACGGAGGGAGACTTTGTACCGGCTCATACGTTTGCTAGGATTGGAAAAAGAAGTTGGTTGTATGGTAGAGCTTAGTATATTATAGTTTTGGATGGTTTAATAACCAGTGTTTTAATGATAATTATAATGCTCAAATTTATTGTAAACATAAAGTTTATTATTTTAATAAACAATTGTATTTAACTGTAATATCTATATAGGTACATATATATGTAAATAAAATATAAACTATTTTTTTTAAAGAAATATCTGTCTTTGCCTTTAATAATAAACGTACTTAAGCTACAAAAATAAACTTTAGAATTGTAGCTTAATATGAAATTTGCAAAGAAAGTGATATGAATGTAATTATAGAAAAAGCAAATTAGCAGAAATTTTTACTAAATATCTTAATGAAGCCAAGTCAAGTAGACTTCGTGAAATTTCGGCCAATTTGTATTTTCAATATGCCATAGTTAGAAGGTGCAAGCATATAAGTCGGCTGAAAATTAGAAAAATTAAAAAAATAGTAATATCATCAGCGACTGAAAATCAGAATGTTAAAAAATATATAAAGATCGAAGCAAGCTAATTAATAGAGGCAAATGTAATATAATTAATGAATTATTATTATAATTTTTTTTTTCTTTATTTATTATTTAAAATTACATACATTGAATAATATTTAAATATGTTTAATTTTTTTTTTTTTTTTTCGGACCTTAGCCTTAGCTGTCTGGTCTCCTAAAGATTTGTTTTTCTACATAACTATTTTTTTTTTATCTTTTTTTTTTATTATTAGCCATAAGTTAGAGTGGTTTCTGGTTTAAAGGTTTCTAGACTTTCGTACGGTTGGCTAAGGAAAGTAGAAGGGACAGTAAGAACAAAAAAAGACAAAGAGTTAGAAGATGGGAGTTACGAACTATATTATTGATGTTAGTTTTGAATTTAGCCAAATTAAACAACTGTATAAAACTTTGGTAAAACGGTGTCTTCTTGGAAGTCTACAGGACGTTCAAACTATATGAACTAATCTAATTCAAAATTAAGCTTGAGGGATATGCCTTTTAGACCAATACCATTATAATAATAATAACAATGAACAATGTTACATTTAATTGAATATTATGTATTGTTGAGAGATGGCAACCCTATTATTTCTATTATTTTGACCATAACTGAATATATACACTTCATAAATAATAATTCAAATAGAAAACTTTACTTTTTTTTTTTTTTTTTAATTTATTAAAATAGTTTAAATTTTATTTCATTTTATATTTCTTTTATTTATTTATTATTATTATTATTTTTTTTTTTTTTGTGGGGGAATAAATGTAATATAATTTTAAATAATTTAGAAATAATTTTTGAAGTTTTTCTCTCTTTATTTATATTTTTAATTTAAACTTTATTTAGTATATGTATATATATAATTTTTTTTTGAAATTTTATAAAGTTCATTTTAGTTTACTGTTATAATTCTTACTTCACAAAAAAAAAGGCATCGAAAAAAAATATTTTCCTACATTTTCATATATACATACATTATTTTATATGTATAGTAATTTGTTGCGCTCTTTTGCTACTCTTAGTGCTAACAATATGCAAATGAAAATATACACAGATTTAATGCAATTTATTTATCTTTTTTTTTTTTTTTTGTACATATATGTATATCTATATGTGAATAAAAATGAAGGGATATTTTACCAGAATGATTTTATACTATTTAATTTTGAATACATATATGTGTATATAATGTATGTATATAAAGACTTGAATAATTTTCTGTTCATATATAGAGATGCGACGGCACATAAAAATTATTTTAAAAGTCAAAAATTTCAACGCATAACTCATTCATAAATATGCGAAGTACCCAAATATACAAAAATATATAAATAAATAAAATAAATATGTAAATAAAATTTGAAATTATTTAAGAACAGTGTGATTCAAAGAGTATAGAAGAATTTGTTGCAAAATTGTTGAAAATATAGAAAGTGATAAACGTTAGGATGGAAATTCTATCTAAATGCGTCGGATTTTAAGGTTGAAAGTAATAGAATGAGATAGAAGATAAAATGTTTTGATCGAAAAATATTAGAGATTCAAATTGGTATTATAATGATTGGTCGATTGATAGATTCATAGAACAGTAAGGTAGGGTTTGCATATTTAAGGTGATCAATAGAAATAGATACAATTTTTTGACCGAAAAATATTTAGAGATTGGTATTATTGGAACAATATTAGAAATTGGCATTAAAACGATTGGTGGATTGATAGGTTTTTATTTCATACAAAGTGGTTCAATATTAGTCCACCAATTCTTGTTATGCCAATCTCTAATATTTAGAGATTGGTATTATTGGAGCAATATTAGAGATTGGCATAACAACAATTGGTCGACTAATGTTAAACCTCTTTGTATGAAATAAACCTATCTAATATTTAGAGATTGATATTATTGGAGCAATATTAGAGATTGGCATAACAGCAATTGATGGACTAATGTTAAACCTCTTTGTATGAAATAAACCTATCTAATATTTAGAGATTGATATTATTAGAGCAATATTAGAGATTGGCATAACAACAATTGGTGGACTAATATTAAACCTCTTTGTATGAAATAAACCTATCAGTCCACCAATTGTTGTTATGCCAATCTCTAATATTAGAGCAATAGAGCAATATTAGAGATTGGCATTACAACAATTGGTGGCTTGATAGATTTATTTCATATAAAGTGGTTTAACATCAACTAGAATTTGAACAAAAAAATGTAAAAAGTTTCAATTAGTATAGAGTAAAAGTAAGCATATATCTTCACCATCAACATCAACTCAATAACAATTCATTATGTGGTTTCTAACATTCAGTCATATATAAAGAAAACATAGACAAGAGTCATTTGATAGTATATAATTAGAAGTGCAAGTTTTGCCCTTGGTGCAATACCCTTTGTCATTGGGATAAAATAAATGACAAAAAATAATTGAGAGTATAATCTGGTAACAACCTAAATAAAATGAAGCTATTCTATTTAATACCAGTAATTTTCCACATTTAATGAGTAATAATTACTGGCTTAATGAGTAATAATGGCTGGCTTTGTTAAATAAATACTCGAAATATTGTAGATATTGTAATTGCAGTACCGTACTATTAATTAAGCACAAAAAGGTGATTCTGCCTAAGTTACTGTCAAGAACATAAAAAAATGACTGAAGTTATTTTAGGCATTGAAAACGACTGCAACATGAACATTTTTCATTCCATAACTCAACAAAATTATGTTTAAGAAGAAATCCATAATGTGATTAAGATTGGACATAAATTAAGAAGACATGGTCACAATATGTATAATTATAATTGACAAGTATTTAAGGACCTGCGCAGTAGACACTTTTTCATTATATTTCGATTCTCCTTAATGAACTTTTAATATAATAAATAAGTTGTATAAAACAATAATGCGCAAACATTTGCAATTTTTTTACTCATATGATTTTATTATTCCGCAAATAGGTACATTATGCATATGTGAGATCTTATGAAAATAATAAACAAAATCAGTTATTATAATTTACATATGTACTTGCAAATGAATCTATGTACATGTGGAAAATAAAAAAAAAGAAACAAATTTATCTCAAATAAAAAATATAAAAAAAAACAAAAACAAAAAAAAAATCAGTTAAATTCTTGATATGACGGGCAATTTCAACTTTACATATTAGAGTTAAAGTAGCTATCTATAATTATAATTGACAAGTATTTAAGGACCTGCGCAATAAACACCTTTTCATTTGATCTCGCTTCTCCTTAATGAACTCAACTCATATTAGAAGGGAAACTCTTCATTTACGTGTAAACCTAATTAAATTTTTTACATAAACCACAACAAGATATTTCCATTAGTTGAAACAAATAAAAACTATCATACTATATCTACTTTAGCATTGCCGCATAAATCAGAAAGAAAGAGAACACAGCATATGCTTGCCTAAATTTGTATATACAAATTTTTATTGGGCTGCCAAAAGATTTCAAAACGCTTATGAAATTTTTATATGCGGGATTATTTATTAAGTACATAGTGAGAAAAAAAGTTCGGACAATAATTAAAGATTTTATATTGAAATTTTAAACAAAGACAACAAAAAGTAAATTATGTTAAAATTTATATTAAAATTTAACTTTTAATAGATACCACGATATAATTCATTTTAATACGAAAAAATTATTATTTACACACATTCTATTTGAATTTTATCTTATAAATTTCGCTACACCTTTTTGTTTCCTAATATTTCAGTTCATTCGTGAACATACAATTCTTATTACCGTCTATTTCTAACAATTTGTTTTTTAAATGTATGGGTGTGTTAGCAAAAATACATATCCGAGTTTGACTTCTTATTGCTTAGAAATTCTTTGCTTGCAATAAACCTATTTAAATAATACGTCAAATAAAAACAAAAACACAAGTTCTTCGAAAATAAAAAATATAAAAACAACAAAAACAAAAATAGAGTATCTATATTATAATAGCCATGCATTTAAGGACATGCGCAGTAAGGACCTTCTCATTTTATCTCGCTAAGTTGTATATATGGCCGCAATGCGCATACGCGTTAAACAAATTTCTATTTGGTTTTATAATATTCAAACTTTTAAGTAAAATAGAGTCATTTTGTGTCATTCAACATCTTATTATTTTATACTATTCTGTATAATGTCATTATTATGTTCTGTTAAAAACTTTAAATTTGGCTTCAAATTAAATTATAATTACAAAACAGGGGCCCCTAGTAGTTATATATTGTACTTGTACTCTAATCCATTCAGATTTCATTGTTTCAGTGTTTGAAAAAATCGTCTATCGCTTATTTTCATAAAATCATCGTATACTTTTTAAAAATTTTTTAGGGGCTACTATTTTTTTAACTTCCATACATCTGGGTATACTATTTATAAGGTTCTAAATAACACATTAATCAAATTCAAACTAAAATATTTTATATACTATGTATTTAAAATTAATAATTTAACAAAGTGAAGTATTTTGTATTATTTGAGAGACGATTCATTAATCCAGTTATTTTTGATTAATTTTTTTTTATCTACAGAAGCATAATTTTTAGCTTTTTGGTTAACTTTCGATGCTGATAGTATAATTTTTCATACAATTTAAAAAACATTTATTATTTAGCTTGAAATACTACATTAAAGTGAAATTATAATATATAAATACTCTTTGCATATCACTAGGGGGCGGTTGCCCCATATTTTCTTTATCTGATGGGGCTCCACAATTTAACTTCGAATATTTCAATTTCGCGTATTTTCTCTTTTTTTAACAAATTTTTAACATGTGAATTCTTTAAATGAGTCCAATATCTGTTTTCTGACTATGGTTCCCTTACAATAAGTTTTCAATTTGATCAAATAAAACTTTTCTACTATATTATATATTTACTTGGTACATAAATGAGTTCACAAATGACTGAGCAATACGAGTCATAAAATAACCAAAAAAAAAAAAATAAAATAAAAAAATAAATAAACTAAAAAAATATCGCAGTAAACAGATATGTATGTTATACCATACGATATTAAATCAGCATAAATAATGTTTAAAACAAAAATAAAAAAAATAAAAAAATAAAAAGAAAAACAATAATAATAACAAAAATGTTTGAAAATTATTTTGCTTTATGATTATGAGCGAAAAACTAAACGATATACGAATTTCTCCAGTTCATAGTTCATAAAATTATGATAAAATTAGAGAAAAATATGTAAAAATATAATATTATGTATACATTACAACACAATCTCATATAATAATATATACATACAAACAAAAAAAAAAAAAACACATTTATGTAAATATGCATATATATAATAAATAAATACAAAATTTATATACACATAGAGATAAATAAATATTTGTATTAAAAAAAAAAAAAAGGCTGGATTAACATCATTTAAAAAACGACTTAAAGTTATTTATTTTTTTATTTTGTTGTTATTTTTTTTTTTTTTTTTTTTGTAAGAACAAAAAGGACATGCGGATGTTAAAGTTGGTTAAATGCGGATTTATTTACTTTTTATTTATTTTATTTTTTTTTACTGTATATTATAAATTTAAAATTTTGTTTTAATTGATTTGTTTACAAATCGGATTAGAGATTTACATAAGCAAAACAAAAAGAGAAGGTAGAGAGGTGATATTTTAAGATGATTGTTGAATCATTTTTGGAAAGCTCAATTTTAATGTTTATGAATAATATATTTGAATTCTGATAAATAACTTTATGCTTTTTGAATTTGTCAGACATCTTAAAGGTGATTTATTTTGTTTTAAGTTAGTAGGGATGTGTGGCTTATTGTGGATCGACAAAATTCGTTACAGAAACGAATAATGCATTTAAGCTGAAAAATTTAATGCAAGCAGTATATTTTTCAAAACCATTTTGAGCTTACATTGGTACCATATTCAGATTAGAATGAAAATTTTTTGATATTTTTATTCAGAGTAAAAGTGACGCAGAACGAGTGGGTTTTGAAGGTTAATAAAATATACACAAAATATCGTCGGCTGCATTCCTATGTATCCAACAGACCATTTTTTCCGAAATCGACTTTTCAATGTACTATACCATTTTCGACTATGACTGTGTATGTATGACTGTGTATGTATACTGAGAAGTCATACAAATTTGTATTTCTAAATATCTAACAGATCATTTTTATTCCCAAGTGTCCAAACACATATGAAGCTTTACACTATACATACTAATATTTTTTTATTCTAAGAAGCGAATCACTTTTTCGCTACGTACCGGTATATAGTATCACATTGCATCACATTTGGTATTCTGAGAAGCGAATGATACGATATGTTGCAAAATTGGCAGCATTGCTCGTTTAAACAGTCAAATTTTTTTTTTTTATGTTTTAACATTTTTTGTTTTCATTTTTTGTTAGAAAAGTGAAATTAAGTGAAATTAAATTAAAATTTTATAACTATTAAAAAATGTTTTTTCTTTATATTACGAAACAAAATATAATAAAAAAAAAATGTGTTCAATTATGTTTGTTTTTTTGAATTCATTAAGTATTTCAGACTCTCGAAAGAAGCCTTTGCAATGATTATAGATAAATTAGACAATAATTTAAATCCTGCAATTGGTCCACATTCAGTAAATTCCATTATAAAATTTGTTGGAACATTGCGCTTCCTTGCTGAAGGAAGTTATCAAAAAGGTGTGGGGAACGAGTTTTTGATAGGTTCAGTCAAATTAACTATTTGTAAAATGTTAGCTGAAACATTGTCAATATTAGAGACGGAATTGTGTCGAGAGTATATAAAATTTCCTGAAACCGAAGAAGAAAAATCATCCATCAAATTGGGATTTTATAATAAATTTGGATTACTTTTTCTCATTCGCCATCTTTCACTATCTTTTTCTATAATGATATATTTATCGTTTTTTCTGACAGCGAACAAAAAAATCGATTCTCGTAATACCATGAAAATCGAAACGTTGCGATGAAAACCGATCAGTATCGCTATTTCACTTCACAGAATACCAAAAATTAAATTTATCATATTTTTCTATACGTACCGAAAAATTCGCTTCTCAGAATAAGGCCCATTCATTATATTGATATTTCAAAATATTAAAATTATAAAACTATGTATGTTCGATGTTAAAAAATAAAAATAATGAAATTTTGTTTGATTATTTTTAAATTTTGCCAGTCAAAATTACGGTCAAACTTAAAAATTTAAATTTTCTCAACATTTTGCTTTTGGTCGCTTTGGTACATAGGAATGCAGCCGACGATGTGTGCATTTTATTGGCACAAAATATAATAAGAAGCGATCAAGATCATGTTGCAAACAGAGGCTTAGTATTGATTAATAATTATGATTTCGATATAGTTCATAGATTTATACATCGTGCGTGGGACCAGTGTAGTAATATCACAAATGGATGTTAAAGTTCAGCCGCAAGTCGCTACCGGTTCAGTTTATTTAAATATAAATTATGTTAAAGTACAAATATACAAAACTTTTTTATTTTCAGTACTTCGCAGAGCATCATAATCGTGAATTATTTTTCGAGTGAACACTTTCAGTTTTCTAGAAATATTTCTTTGTAGAGTATATAATCCGATGTGAGACGATGGGATTAGGAATGTTTTTTACTAGTCTAAAAAAGTGAAATCATTTCGTATCTTTAACTTTTCAACTGAATAATATTAAGCCGGTGCTTAGCAGGATAAATAAATATTGCAATTTAGTTTAGTGTTTTTCATTAAATTTATAGTGTAGAGTAAGTAAAGTTTGCCACAATGATAACAGAAAACAGTTGAAAAAATCAAATCAAATCATAAGGGATAATAAAGCAGCTCTCATCAGCAACTAATTCTCATACAACTAATTCTTTTTCGGTCAACCAAAGTACAATTTCTTTGTTAGCTGATTGAACTGCATCGAACCCATAAATAATATTACGACCAATTTGTATGCAATAATCACCACAAATTGTTCTCGGCATTGAATTGTTCCCGGCTGATGGACTTGTAGCACCAAGCATCTGACGACCACAGTTTTAACAACATTCAAATCTTCAAGTATCACTGCAGTATGTATAGAGCGTTGTACGGCAACACAAATATAATATCGGAAATAAAATATCAACGTCTAAGATGGTTGGAATATGCTGTCAGAGCGGACAATGAAATTCATATGTGTAAACTTTTTTATTACCAAAGACAGAGTTGTAAGTATCAAGTGGAAAGAATAAAAATAAGGTGGCTTTGTTTTTTTTTTTCATATAATTCCAAGTCTATGAGATAAACACCCTAACTGCTTTTAAACAGAGATTTGGAATACACAATCACATACAATAGCTTTTTCTGTAGAATTTTTGTAGTATAGACTAATTTAAATGTGGAAAACTATATCTATTGTAGAGTACTTCGCCTTCATAATAGCATAGTTCCATTTTATTTTTAGTGATAACCAAAACTCTCAACTATTTATCATTTATGTTATCCCAATGATAAAGGGTACTGGACCAGGTCAAAAAATCCAGAAAGCATTTTTTGCCTCCGTCTGGAATCGAACCTGGGACCTTTCGGTTAAAAGGTAGGCGTTCTACCCACTGCGCCACCCAGCGTATAACTTATAACCCATGGCTTAATAGTATTAGAGCATTGATATTTCGAATCTAGACTTACACATTTGACAAATATGCAGTGAGGACTAGGTTTAACTGGAGAAGAATTTTGAAGTAGGTCAAAACTGATTGATCTGATTAACTGATTGATTGATCTTACTAAAAGAGTAGTGTTGATTTTAACCCGCGAATCAAAATCAGAGTACCGCACACGATACTTCTTCACTCTAATTTAAAAAAAAATAATATTAAATTAACAAAAATAGTCAAATGGTAAAATAGTGAAATTCATTCTGCAATAGCAAAAATTCTTAAAACTGTTGTAAACAAAAAATGGAGAGATGTAAAATGGATAAGTATGGCTTATTCAAAAATTAGTTTAAAAATATTTTGAAAATTTTTTTGTGGTTATTTCAGATTCACTGGAATATTAGATTAAGTGTTTTAAAAGATAAAAAAGAAAAGAAAAAATAGATACGCGGTAACAGTAAATCGTATTAAATTTAAAAAAAAAAAAAACTTTTTAATTCGATATTTTGCAATCAAAGAGAATCATTCGAATGAATATACAAAATTTTTGTTTATCATTTATTTTTTCGTTTTTCAAAATAAGAAGCTTAGAATGCACCACAAACATTTCTAATTAAATCCTTCAACGGAAGAAGGAAAATGAAAAATGTAATAAAAAAAAAATACGTTATTTGGTTTGGAATATTACTTTTGTACACAAATTCAATTTTTTTTTCATAAACGGACAAAACTAAAAATTAATTCGTAGAAAAATTATTTATAGTTCTGTGTCCATATGATTTGCTTTGAATTAAAATGTACTAAATCTGTTTGTAATGCTGTATCCGTTGTATATTTTTCCAGTTAATTTATTTATATTTAGGTTAGTTTTAGGATTTTACAATTTAATATTTCCCGAAAAATAAAACTTTGCAACACTAAAATAATGGACATTAATTCCGTATTGTAATTATCCAATTTTGGACTGATCATTATTACCTAAGCTATTTATTCACAAACATTGTTAGTAAATCCAAGCAAATGTTATAATGGGAAATGAAAAAATTCATATACACAGAGGAGAATTAATTGTCAAAATTAAGCTTACTTTCAAATGCGTATCTCTAGTGCGTATATAGCTTTTTGTTTGACAAAAATTGATAAATCAATACATATTCGGAAATAGTAAAGATCAGGCTTTACAGAGTTATATTTCAGTTCGTCAAAAATCATGAAATGAAATTTGATTTTCGATACTAAAATTAACTCTTTTGCTATTGATTTCAACATTTAAAAATATATTGTATATTTCTATGTAGTATTGTTAAATTAAATTATGTATAGAAAACTCAAAATTAGAATTTTATCAAACAAATCTTTCTCGATAACAAAATTCCCATTACAAAAACAAAAAAAAATGTCCTTAATTATAATCCTTTTATTAAATCCATTAAGTACATTGAATATATTAATTTCATTCTATCTGATTGACTATCTTGCATCATTTTCCAAGTTATTTTAATTATATCCATTAGTTCATGTGACTGTATATTATCTCTTGATAAAATCCTATGAACATTCAGTAAATCAATTTTTAAAGGATTGATTTTCATTTGAATTCATAATCCATTCAATGATCACTTTTTTTTTTTTTTTCTATTTTAAAGTCATTCGAATAAAAAATATTCATATATTATTAAGATTATAATTACAAAAAAACATAAAAACATGAAACGAAAAAATGTCCTTTTTTGTTGTTGCTTTTCATAATATTGTCTGATTCCATTGAACATCACACATTCATATATATATATATATATATTTTTGTATACATAAACATTATATCTATTGAAAAATTTTATTTTATATTTGTTACTTGAATCAATATTAAAGAAATTATTAAAGAAAAATTTCCGACCACAAATTCTATTTACAGAACTGAAGGCTGCTTCTATTTGGATGTTGTTGTTGCTACTGTTCTTCTTGGTACATTTACTGATACTTCATTCTTTAATATTATATTTAATTTCCCCCTAAAGAATTTCCACTTCCATATTAATATTTTTTATTCAATTTTTTTTTTCTGTATATTTTTTCAAGCACATATCCTAACTTGTTATACTACCAAATGAGACCAAAATAAATAAGAAATGAAAGAAGAAAAAAAAAACGATTAAACCAAAGAAGAAGAATTTCCCCTTGAAAACATTAAAATGCATCCTATATGACGTCCAACAGGATAATACATATTATATTATTGCAATTCTAAAAATAAACTATGTATAAGAATATAAATAGATATATATACAGGGTATATTCAATAAACTGAATACAAAGAAATAGTGCCGTTTTAATAACATTTTGCAGGTTGTCATAGCAGGTCTGATCAGAATACGAAACTGGTATTAATTTAGATTCAAAATAATATCGCTTAGATAAGCTTTGTATTCATAAGATAAGTCAAAGTTTTAGATAAGCTTAACATATTTTACATGGAAACATTGCTATTTTTCAATTTCAAAATCAATATGGAAGCAAATAAATAATGAAAATCTAATAATTAGATAAAAATCAAAATTTACAGTTATTCTTCTCAAAAATTTAATATTTTTTTGTTGGATTGGATAGAAGAAGATCAGTTTGAAACATTAATTGTATAATATTGGTTAAATCTCGTTATATAACAATAATATATCACTTGGGGAAATACCGTTATATTTTTGACTCTATATGAATAGTGAAACAAAAAGTTTGGAAAACAGATGAATGGCGAAATGTAGTAGTTATCTATCACTCAAAAAAATTTAATAACTATTTGTAGAGTAATAACGAAGAGTAAACTAAAGACTCAATTGCTGAGAAGGGTGGTGAAAGTGAAAATGAAAATGGAATGTCAATGTGAATTAAAACTTTTAATTAATCTGTTGAAATTTTATTACTTAATATACGTTTAGTAAAGAATTACCGAATTTAAGATAAAATGTTTAGCACAATCTTTTTCGGCTCAATTTGTAATTTATTTTGTTATTGTTCTGAATTCCCAAACATTTTTTATTAAAATTATTTTAATGCTTTCGGACGATTTTCTTATTTAATAATTATTGTTTCTGCAAATATATTATTTTTCTAACCATTTCAAGGTTTATTCAATTTGAAATCAATATTGCCATGAATTTTTATTTTTTGAATCACCCCTATCTACTGAATCCATGGTTTATCATTTATAGAAATTTTATATAAATATGATGTAGTTTGATACGTAGAACATATCCAACTGATGACCAAGAGTATAATATAGATTTAGAAACTATTTAAAAAATAAAAGAATTTAGTTAGAAGATTAGGAATAAAGGTTTTGAATAGGGGGTGGGAGGGTATTCAATAAAATGATGTTGACATTTTAGATCTCTTAGCTTCATTATATCTGTCTCCCTTCCTCATAATAAATATTCATAAAAAAAAACTATAGTAGTAAAAAAAAAAAAAAAACTACTGAATAAAATAAAACCTGAGTGAATGTATCCTTTTTCAGAAAAAGCAAAAAAAATTCAAGAAGAAATTATAAAAATATAGAAAATTTAAGTTTATTTGAAACTCTTTAGCTCCTTTGAATATCAATAACAAATAGAAAACAACAACAATAGCAACAAAAACTAAACCAAAAGTATCCCATGGCTTCTAATAAAAATAAAATTGTTTTTTTTTTTTTCTTCAATGAGTTTTTTTTTTTACGAATATTAACATTTTGTATATGCAACAAACAATGTTGAATAAACATATTTTAATATGTAAATACTAAATGTAAATGTATGCATTTTATGTATGTAAATGTATTTGTGTATAATATTTGTTTGCAATTTTCTTATCCTTAAAAAATAAAAACTACTGGATAATACAGTTATTTTCTAAAAGAGATGAAGAAGAATTATATTGTCCTGAGTTCGATGGAGAGTTCACAAAATATGCCCGAACATACTAGAGTCCATTTACTGGAGAAAAACAATTTTTTATATTCATTTTTTTTTTGTTGTTGTTGTTGTTATTGTTTGTTATTATTATTATAATATAGTAAGTATTTTCATGTTGTAAAGTATTTAAATTAGTGTAGCAAAAAAAAAAAAAAGATAGCAGTAAACACGAGAGAGAAATAAATTTGAGAAAATAAGAACGTCTGGCAGGATTCTTAATATAAAATCATAAATATAAATGTGACTACATATATTATGTAGGTGGTGTATGTTGGTTTCTTTATTTACAGGAAACAATAAATAAAAAAAAAAAAATCAAAAGGATATTATAATAATATGCTGCTAATATATTTATATATAGAAAATGTTGGTTATGATTTCAGGAAAAAAAAAATAATATATATATTTTTTTTAAATATCCTTGAAAGGATAACAAGATGAAATTTTGTTTTATTTTTGTTTTTGTGAAATGTTTAGAATTAAAATATTTGAGGGATGCAAGCAAAAGTGTTAGAAATTGTGATTTGGAAGATCGGCTGCTATTAATAATCTAAGTAGCTGAGATCATATTTTTGTTTTGTTGATCTTCCTCAACATAGACTACGCAAATATTACGTCTAGAGTTTGAGTAATTTTTTTTAAATGTAGGTATAGAATTGTAAAAATTCAGTAGCTTCTTAATGGCTTACTTTACTTCTTTACTTAGGCTAACAGACTATGTATGTTTATTTTTCTACTTATGAATCATGTATAAATGTAAAGCGTTTGCTTATGTGGTGTATCACTATTTATTTTGGTCACTCTCCTTAGGAGAATAGGGTTTAAATATAACTCAGATATTATATTTTTAAGACTGTGCTTCAGTTTCAGAATTCTAATTCCCGCAAAGTATTCGATTATCTACTGTTGCTATTTGACTTGGTATCTCTTGTACCAGATATCGTCTACTAGAAGAGACAAATTTTATCTATAAGGGTAATACCACCAAGTACTTGCTGCCACATAAGTATAAATTACATACCAAGTACAAACCAAGCACTTGCCACATAAGTATAAGTTTTGGATAATTAATATAATCATGAAAATGTTAACCGTTATTTTTAAACGTCATTTTCTCTTTAATATAATTCCGACTATCATGGCCAATAATAGCTGTAGAGTGAAGAAAATTTTCAATTTGAAGTTCAGAATATCAATAATATTAAAATAAATTTTAAAATATCCCTGTCTCACTTACACTAACAAATTATGAACGAATAATCTAAAAAATTATATTGCATCATTGAACTAAAAAGCAAAAGAAGAAGAAGAAGGAGAAGAATAAAAGTGTATCCGATAGATTAATTTAATCCAATTTCACTTTAAATTCATTTCACTGTTTGTTTCAATTACAAATATGGATTCGCTCTATGAAATGGATAATAATTTCATCTACTTCATCTATTTTTTTTTTTTGATCTTCTTATTATTTGTTTTTTTTTTTTTTTTGCTGGAAATTATTAAATTATTATTTGCAATCTCTGGTTTGTGTACACAAATATTAGTTGAGTGCATATTTCCTGAATCCTTATAATATAAAGAAAAAAAGATAACTACTAAGTATAGCAGATGTTTAAGACTTGATCTGATCCAGAAATGCTTTTAAGTTTTTTTTTTATATTATTTTTTTAATTTGTTTTTTTTTTTTAAGTTTTAATTGACTTAATTCCATTTAAGTCTTCTTTAAATCGGAATTAAAAATGTAGATTTTAATATTTTTTCAGAAAGTTAGTTTAGTTTGATTTGTAGCAATTTTAGTCGGTTCCTTAGGACCTCATCAGTTTTGCATTTGTATATTTTTATTATTGCATTCAATTTACCATTTGTGTATTTGAATTTTCTGCACTGGACTTCCTTAATTTCAATTATTCATGTCAGTTGTGTAGTTAAATTTAACTAAATTTAAATATACAAGTAATTTTCATTTCTTTTTAATTCAATGTGATTAACCAAACTTCATTTATACCAAGAACTGATGAAATAAGTGCATTTCTTCTGCCATGTCAATATTTGATTAAGCAAGGGTGCATTATATTACACTTATTGTTTAAAATTTAGGTTTAGAAATGATTTTCAAAGAAGCCATAAGCATTAGCTATATCAGATACAACAGTAACATGGTCCTAGATGAAGGCTTTACATAAACATTGCTCTATGTAAAGCCTTCAATGCATGGCATGGGTTAAATAAAAAGATAATGTGGAAATACGCATAACCATTTAAAATTCTTTTGCATTAGAAAATGTGACCATGTTCAAGTATCTGACCTATCCGATACATTCCAGTTTTCATCTTTGGGATAGACTTAGACTAGACTATATATAGACTTGACTAAATACTATCCGATACTTGAATTTGGTCTATACGATAGATTTCAGTTTTCATCGGTTAGATGAATCGAAAATTATTCTGCATTAGAAAATATGACCAAGTTCCAGTAGTCTATCCGATAGTCTAACCATTACGTTGTTCGTATTTCGGATATTCAAATAGTAATTGGATTATGAATGATCAGGAAATTGGGCATCTAATTGAAAGTAGCCTAGACTCTTAGGGGTATATTTTACAAATTCACGGAAATTTTTCCCCCAGTGAATTTTTTGTTTGATTTGGAAATAACGTTCTTCAAAGCAACAGATATGAATAGAATTGAAGCATTTGAAGAGTGTTTTTACAATTGGATCCTTTCAAAGTTCTTGGACGAGTTTTGAAAAAGTTAAATAAACATTGTCAAATATTGATGATAATCACATGCTGGGTGGGGCAGTAGGTAGAACACCTGCCTTGAAACCGAAAGGTTTGATTCCCGATGCAGCAAAATATGTTTTATGGGTTCTTCGACTTGGTACTACAGTACCCTTTGCCATTGGGATAAAATAAATAAATAAAATGGAGATATTCTATTTCAGACGGCTTAGTTTTCCTAACAATAGCAGAAATTTTTCACAATATGGTGATAAACCTGTAATTTGATAAATAAATACTCGAAATATTGATAAAAAGTGATTCTTCGTAATGCTTCGATAAGTGGTGTATCAAATGACTTAAG
This sequence comes from Argyra leucocephala, assembly GCA_963942445.1. Taxonomy (NCBI): domain Eukaryota; kingdom Metazoa; phylum Arthropoda; class Insecta; order Diptera; family Dolichopodidae; genus Argyra; species Argyra leucocephala. The sequence continues at coordinate 3,127,575 of OZ012681.1, forward strand.
ACAAGTATAAAATAGGAAATAAATATGATTTTTGTGGAATGTTTGGCAGTGGACAGAATGAGAAAACTAGATCGGGCATATGATTAGAATGATGCATGGTAGAAGTGAAATCAGGATGTACAGCCAATACCATCGTATAACATCGGGTGATCTTATCGGTGACATCTGAAATCCTACAAATTCGTCTTAGTTTTTCCTCATTTCTGTCTTTCTCTCTTCATCTTTAGCACCTTAAAAAAAATTTCTCTGGAATTTTATTTCTATTAAACTTTCTTCCCTTTCTTTTGTCTTTTCGTTCCTTCAACCACCACAAGAAAAAAATCATATATTTAAAATTTTAAAATGTCAACAAACGTACGTTGTTTCATGTTTTGTTCAATAGATGGATAAATATTTTATATATTATGAAATAAATAATTTTAAAAACAATTTTTGATTTTGTTTTACTTTGGGAACCAGATGATGATGATGTTGTTAAAAAATGATGTTGCGATTACAAAAAAAGAAAAGCAAAAAAAAAAAAAAAATTGTACAAATTTTCAAAAAAATAAAATAAAAAAAAATTTAAAATAAGAAAATATTTTTTGTAATTTTTTAAGCACGATTTGATATTAAAAGACTGAAATTTTCAACGTGATTAGATTTTTGTGTTGCAGTAATATTTTTTTTTTGTTTTTTTTTTTTGTTTCAAAGTTTCAACATATTATTTATTATGTGACCGGAATTATGACAATATTTTTTGAATTTATTTTTAATATATTATACAAAATACATGTACATACATGTATGTATATGTGTATTGGTTTAAAATATATATATTTTAAATTTAATATTGAGAACCCAGTCATACTACAGTAACTTATGGAAATTTTCCCATTTAATTTGTGACCTCAAATGTAATTCTGTAAATATAAATTTATTTTTTATTTGTATTGTAATTTTACATGTATGTATATACATAAGTGTGAGTTAGTTGAACGTGGTCCACTTTGAATAGTTTTAAAATGAATCAAATAAATTTATTTTTATTTTGTTTTGTTGTTACAAAAATAATTTCTACATTTTAAAATTCCTAAAAAAAAAGTAATTTTTTTTTTTAAAATTCATCCATTGGGAAAACAACTCATAAATGCCCATTCATGTTTATATGAAAATTTTCAGAATTGGGAAACGTTTAATCGTGTGTAGACAGAGATAGAGAATTGCTTTGAATTATTTTAAATATAAATTTTTTTTTTTTTTTTTTTTTTAAGTAATAAATTAAAGTAAGGACATAAATTAAATTAAAAATTTTCAATAACTGAATTTTAATTTTTTTTTGTTTTTATATTGTAAAAGGATGGGGAAATGAGACATGATGAATATGGCATAGAAAATAAAAATTATTTTAAATGTGAACGTATCCCATAGTAATTATGTAATCCTCTAAGCGGTGTTTGAAAATGTTAGAATTTAAAAAAAAATTTAAAATATAATTTTTTAATTTAATTAAAATATAATTTAAAAACAAAAAAAAAATTTGACGTTGATAGGAGAACTATTTTTGTTAAAATTGTTATTAAATTTTATTTCCGCTATGTGAAAATTCAACTCAATGAAATTAAATTAATATTTTTTAATTTTTTATTTAAAGAGATTCTTTTAATGAAGAATTATAATTTATTTACAGTTTTGGAAACATAGGTATAACCAAGTAAAATATAATAACAAGAAGTCTCATTTGGATATTTTTCTCTTCAACTTAGATGCGTACGGGTGGGTAAAAATGCAACGATAATAAAACTTTAAGAGAGCAAAAGAAGAGTAATTATAAATTTGTTAAAAAAATAAATAAATACAACAGTATTGATTCAGTTAATTCATTTAGATATATTTGAATATTTTTTCATATCAAAGGTTCATTCAAAATAAGAAATATAAAAAAACTTGAACACATGTGATCTCCAATGAATTTCTGTACGTGCATTATTTCTTTATATGGATTTTTTTTTGTATTAAAAAGTATACTGAAAAGTGGGTATATTTTTAAAAATTCAGCAAAGAAATTTTTCGATTTGGTTAAATTTGTCTGTTTTTATTTATCAATCACATATCAATATTATGTAGTTATTTATATATGTATATCTTATAATAAATAAACAAACAAATAAACAATCTATCAAAAATGGATTGTTGCCTGTTTTATTTCTTCAAAAAATAAAAATACTAAATCTGAAATAGAAATATGATTTACAACCGATTTCTGAGAAACAAAAAAAAAAAACGATATTCCAGATAGTTCACGATTTGTAAAATGCATAACTAATATATTTTAATACTATTATTCTTAGAATTTTTCTAGATTCTGTGATTCTATCATTGCCTGTATATGCATATTCATATCTTATTAGTAAGTAGATAATTCGTATAAAATTTGAAAAATTTATTATTTTAAAAAACAAATTGTTGTGATGACAAAATGTGCGAAAGGGTTGTAATGTGGCAACCCGCTACATAAAAATAATATTTTAAAAATTTGTATCGAATGAGACTTCTTTTTATTACATTTTCTTTGGTATAACACTGCTTACTCAATAAAAAAGAGTGTAAAGAGGTTGCCCGCTAAATACTAATTAAAAAGACATTTGATATTGAATACATGAACTTGGAACAACTAAATTTTGAGAAGGTCAAGAAAAGTAAAATCAATTTTTCTATTAAAACTAATTGATTAATTCATTAATTTCGAATAAAACACGATCCACTTTAGAACAATTTTCTTTCTCTTTCTTACTTAGTATCCACTAATTCAGTTATTCAAACAATCAAACTTTAGATTTAAAACTTTAATAACCAATTCAAAATTTTGGAAAAAAAAACTACAACAAAGCACAAATTTTTTCATTTGAAAATATTCATTCAAATCTGTAAAAAATGTATATTAAATTTTTTTTATAAATGTATATTTTAGTAAAGTGGGAAAGAGTAGGCCTCCCCAGTTGATTTTATGTTCATTAAAATAATTTTTTATTTTCATAATAGATTTTACTGTAACGAGAACTTAAAAAAAAAAAAAATAAATAAAACATTATTAAATGGTAGGTAGCCTAGAAAAAAAAAACAAAAAAAAAACAAATACTCAATCCCAGTTATTCCACCATTTTAAGCTTTTAACTGTACAAGTATTTCATTTCAGGAAAAAAAAAATTTCAATTTTCTTTGTTTTCAATTTATTGTTTTTTTTTCTTTTGAATAATTTTTACCTTAATTCAAATAATAAAAAAAGAGAAAAAGAGATGGAAACAAAACAAAGAAATTATATATATATATATATAAATCAAACAAAAAAAAAATCCGTTATAGATCCTACAATATAAGAAACGGCTAATAGAAAGAAAAACGAATAAAAATTAAAAATTTAAACAAATGAGAACAAATGAATTTTACAGGCAAAAAAAATATTTTGAATTGTTCCGATTCCTGTTCTTTAATTTTGATTTTTACTGTTTTTCTGGTGTATTTAAAATTTTGTAACTGTGTTGGAACTTATAATTATTAAAATGTAGCAGACTTATATTTAAAATGTAGAAAACGGTATAACATAATCATCGCATGATTTGTTGGTCTGTAAAGCTAAATATTCTTCTTCTTTCTTCAGTAAAACTTTAGTCATAATTTACGCTTTCTTCGCAATTTTAACTCTACCTTAGTTCAAAACAAAAAATTGATACTTTTGCATTTTTGAACATTTTAGTTAGATGTTGTGGTAGACAATTTTTATGCCAGGCATATCGTTTTTTATTTCTCTTGGTTATACAACGAGTCATATGAATTCTATAATTATTAGTAATGTGTAAAATGGCAAATACTAGGGACTGCTTCACTTTGAAATTTTTGGACGTCTTAACATCATAAGCGCTGCTAATGTAGTTTTTATGCTTAGACCCAGCAAACCAAAATAAATTATCACTCGGGGATTTCCCTATTATATAAAAGACAAGAATATAGCTAGATTTTCTTCAAATAGCCATATTTTCTTCAATAATAGGTATTTTATTTTTTTTTCAAAAATTGTTTATTTATTCAATTCTCTGAGCTACATTGAGAATTTATTCAATTCTCTGAGCTACATATTATAATAATAAACATATTTTTATTACTAGTTATGTCTTAGCTGGCCGTGTTGATTAACTTATCTAGTACGAGATAGCTTGTAGTTGACATCGAAAGTGTTAAATAGGTATGGAACATACTTATGCATGCCTATGATATTTTATATATTTATGTGGCCACATCCCTCATAATTTAATTTCATATAACCAACTGGCTTTGCTATTTAATTAGATCACAAGCTCTGAGTCGAAATGAAACATTTTTAATTATAAAAATTGGAATCTCTAGGTATGTTTCACTAAGTTTAATTAATATTATGATCAATTTCATATATTAGATCATCATCAGAAAACTCGGATGTTATCTCAGATGATGTATCAGTCTTTTGGTGATGGCGTAATAACCGAAATCGGTCAATATATATTAATTAATGCTACGGGTTGGTAAACTACCTAGAACTTTCAATTTTATTACATAACTATATATCAAAATTTTACTGAACGTTTATTCAACGTTCTTCCGCGACTAATCGGTCAATTCAGCTTTCTTTATTTATGTTCAATTCAATTTTTTTTTCTGTTTTCATCTGATGATGAAATACTCATAGTCTTCGCAAGAATTGTAAACAAGTCAAATTCAATTTTTTGTTTTATAATATAAAGTAGTAAATTTACTACAATTTTAGTTAAACACTTTATAGATACTTATTGGAGAAACATTTGTTTTTTTTTTTATTAAAAAAAAAAAATAAAAAAAAAAACGTTTTTGAATGACAAAAGAATGAAGCATTAAAAAATTGAGAAAAAAAAATACAGAATTCAATTGCAGATATCCGGTAGATGGCGGTAGTATGTATGAGTAATTTATATTGCATTCTCTTATAATGGAAAAATGAAAAAAAATTAAACAAAAACACAAAATGAACGGATATCGTACCAAAAAAAAAAAAACGTTTCTAGTATTCTTTCTTCAAAAATTCAAAAGGTATTCTTGTAAGGAAGAAAGGATTCTGTGATTCTTCTCCTTTACTTTTTATTCCAATTTAAAAAATTGTGTGTTTTTTTTTTTAATTTTTTCTATTTTATTTGTTATTTTTAATTTTTCATTTCATCGTAATTCTTTACTCTGCTAAATTTTTTATTTTTTTGTTCTTGTTTTTTGTTTCAATAATGCATGGGTGGATGGATAGATGGCGGTACTATAAAGCATTTTTTAGATCGTAACTTTTCTTATTTTTTTTTTTGATTTTATTGTGATTATTATTATTTACCCCCCCCCCCCCCCTCCCGCCCTTCCGTTCTTATCTATTAATGCATAAAAGAGAGAAGAAAAAAAAACAAGGAAATAGAAAAATGATGATTGAAAATGGAAAAGAAAGGACATCAGGCATCATCGGGTAAAATTATGTCGAGCAGAATTTTTCTTTTCTTTTTTTTTTTTACTTACCCAAAAATCATAAATTTAATAATATTACAAAAAATATGTATTATATATATATATAGATAATGTGTGTATAGAAATTTCAGAACAATAGAATGCAATAGAATACAAATAGAACAGAAAGAGAAAAAAAAATAATAAAAACGGAAATAATTTTCTTCAGAATTGAAAATGAAATAAATTCGATGGAAAAATAACCAAAGAAAAAATTAAATAAATTAAATTTTGAATTCATTTAACCCATTTTAAGAGAATGGAAGATTGATGCAACCATTGAAAAACGAATGAAATTTAATTGGTTGGATTATGAACTCCTTTTTTACTTACAAAAAAAAAAAAAAAAAAATAATAAAAAAATAAAAACAAGAATCGAATTCAATTGTTTAAAATTTTAAGAGGAAAAATTGCGTCCTTGACACAAACAGTACCCAGCCAAATTATTGAATACATCTTGTGTTACTTTAAAAACGCCTTAAGATGAATAATTTGTTTCATTGAAACTTGCTTTAAATGAAATATTAAGCCCGTTTTTAATTTATTGACCATTAAAGTATGGTAATAGTTTAGTCGGTACTTTGAAATCTCTTTATTTGATAGATTTCTCTAGAAGTTACAGAAAATGAAGTCCAAAGTGTATGTTTTTGAATAATATAATGTGAAAGAAGAATCGGCAAACTATATTATCAAATTAACAAATACTGCTGAAATTTACAATTACGATAGAAAATCCCTCTATTTTCAGAGTGTTAAAATCATCATAATGATTGGCTACTACGATACATTTTAACATTTAGTGTGCTGCAATTTGTTTCTAACCATAATATCTGGGTTGCAAGAAGTCATTACCAGTTTCCCATATTCATTTCAAACCATTTTCTAGTCTATTTTGATGTCATTTTTCTACCTGTCAATAATAATTAAAATAATAATGGGTTTCATCACAAAGATAACTGTATATTCCAATAAGTATGGTCCCAAGCTTAGAAATGATTAACTTATTCCAAATTTACAATTTTTAAACTTGTTGAAAAAATATTTAAAAAAAAAAAAAAATTGGGAATCTAACAATTTGACCAGAGACTGTATACATACAAATTACATCATGCATATAGCTATTTAAGTAGAAAAGAAAATAAGAACAGAAAAAGTCAAATAAAATTAATAATAATAAATGATAAGAAGGATATAATTTTCCTTTAATGAGCATTAATATTTTTCTTTCTTCCAACGATCTTAAAATAAGGAGATAAGAAAATAAATTTATTAAAAAAAATGAAGGAAAATACAACTCTTTAAGATTGATTATTATAACAGAACATGTGAATTTTGTTTGTGTTTTCGTATTTAAAAAAAAATACAGTAATTGATCGATATAATGAACTTTAAAATTTTGTATATATAGGTATATAATATGCCTTAGACATCCTTTAAATGGTTATTAATAGTGTTAAGAAAATGTTCTGTTTTGAGTGAATAATCTCAGCTGAACAATAATTGAAAACTACAACTTGAATATTATTAAAAATTCATCACACAATCAATAATATTCACCACGTATTTCAATGGTGGGTTAGAAAAGACTTTTAGCTATTCAGTTTTTACATTCAACCCACATGAAGAACATTTTTCTGAATTTAAATATTTGAAAAGCTTTAATTTTGAAAGTTACTACGGCACATATTTAACAACCCTTTATGTTTAAAGTTTTAGCACACAGTAGCGTATAGGTGAATCTTTTGACGACGAAGCAGTGGCCTACACAATTCATTTCTGTGGTTCTATTCTAGATATTCTAGTTGTGATGAGAATTTCAAATATTTTTTATTTTCACTACAAATATTAAATTTATCTGAGAATAACGGTATAACCCCAACATAAATTATAGACAGCCTATGATATTTTTTATGATTTAAATAGAAATAATTGATTAAGACTGATTTCCTCAAATGAATTTTTCAATAATATACTTGTGAATACATCATAATTTCAAGTTATAGATGGCAACGTAAGAATCGGTAAAAAAATGGATATTGCCGAAAATTTCGAAGCATTGCCGGAATTTCAAATTGAATAAATTTTTTAATAGAATTACTTTTTCGTGCTTAATTAAGTACAGTATTGCAAGTTTGTACTGCAAGATCTAGTAGAGAGGTAATAATAGGCTGTGAAAAATCCCGGTTCATTTTAATACAGCTTCGAGAGGTTTCTAATGCATTGAATACACAACTACAAAGTATAAAGCTACGAAATAAGAAGAATATAATAAAAAATTGCAATATATCGAGATAGAACTGTAGAATTTATGATTTTATTATTTCAAAATTATGGCAATTTATTATAAATTCACATACACAAATACGTACACAATTATAAAAGATTTGCTTTCTGAAAAAAAAAAAACTAAAATTGAGAAAAATTCATTTTACATCAATTTATATAAATCTTTCCAAAGAATTATATGTAGAAAAAAAAACATACTAAAACACAATAACAAAAAATATCCTTTTTTTTTTTTGTTAAGTCACTTTTTATCAAAATTATATCAGTTAAGATCAAATCCTTTTTCATTATTGGGTTTATATGTTTTTTTTTTTATTAATTTTTTTTTCATGCATGAATTCTTAAATTTATGAACACATTACAAGTTATCGATAACCATCGAAAGTTTACTTATTTCAGCCGCTTGTACTCATCTTCTTGTTCATAGCCAAAAATAAAAAAAAAAATAAAACAGAAAGAAAAATGTTACTGGATCCAAGTGATTCTGTTTTTATGTTTTTCTGTTCCTCATAGATGTTCCTATTCATTTATTTTGTGTACACTGTACTATTATACATAACATACACAACACACAATTATATATACAAACAAGTATATTATTCTAGTGAAGTGTAAAAAGTTTAAAAAAAATACGAATAAAAGAAAATAAAAAATTAAAAATACCAAGAATCCTTGGCCAAAACCGGTACGTTTAACGAAAAAAAACAAAACGAAAAAGACAATAACAAAAATTGGACAATTGGGTTCAAAAGCTAAAGGCAAAATAATGGAATTTTGGATGAATGGTAATAAATTTTTTTTTGTTCAAATCTATAATTCATGTAGGTACCTAGTATCTATAACAATAAGTGTACATTATTGTATCAACATGTGTTACAGGGTGGTCTAATAAAAAGTATATAAAAAAGCTGTATAAATGATTTGAAATGGTATTTTGTAAGAAGACAAAAATTATAAGTATTTATTTTAATAAAAGCATATCTCATTATCATTGTCCTGCAACCCCATCCGTGGGGCATAGGACTGAAAAAGCATATCTAAATTCATAATTATAACTAGATTAGTTTCAACGATAACATGAATTGATTATTAATTAGAATAAGTAGTATTGTACAAAGGATTCAACCAACATTAGGATTCACTATTTATTATGAATAATTTTCTTTATATATGGGATATCACGTGTATGCAAAACGGTATATGATAATGCCAACATTCCGATTCAAAATTATAATAATTTATGGAATAATAAAATCTATAATTGGCCAAATTACCCTAACTCATTTTATTTGACATAAACTGTTATATTGAATGTTCTTCTTCTACTTTGGACTCTCATTCATATGAGACTAAGTGACTTTGTTAGCAATACTTTTTCTTATTAAGATTTACGATATGGCAAACGATATTAATTCTAAATAAACAATTTACGATATTGACTCGCTGCAGAGCTATAGATGTCAAATGGTCAATTGTTGATAAGAAAACTGTGGTTTACCCTGCTGAAAAACAACATTTTTTTTTTATAGATAAGCTAATGAATAATTAAATGCATGTTGACTAAGAGATTGGATTTTACAAATTTTAACTCAAAGCTCATATATTCTAGTTGCCGACGAATACGGGAATGGAATATATTTTTTTCGTTGAAGAGACGAAGTATTGGCGTATTTAAAACAATTTTGCATTTTCAACTGGAGATAATCGGTTCGTGATGAACAAAAATGGAGAACATTGATGTGTCAAGACCAGGACAAACATGGTCTGTTGGCCATCTAAGTAAGTAAGTAAGTAATATAATTTATATTGGGGAGTACAAATTACCTATTTATATAGCAGTTTAGTCTAGTTTAGTTTGTTACTATCATTCCAGTAATTTATTTATTTTATTTATTTATTCAAACATATGTCAAAAAGAGCTAGGTAGCTCGTACATAGTTCATAATTTATAAAATAGTTTTAATTATAAAAATGAACAAGGAATAATTTGAATGTCAGTGAGAAAAAAAAATTATAAATAAAACAAATCAAATATAAGCATTTACAAAATCAAAAATTAGTATAAAGTATTTAAGTTTATACAATGGTAAAAAAAAGAACATAGTTTCATATGTTCAAATGTGTTCTAAGAACACCTTGTATCTCATTTATGTATATCGAAAAAAAAAAACAAAAAACAGAACAATCTATAATTTCTTGATATACATATTATATAGTATACTGTATGCCCAACATATATATATATATATAACTACCATATAAAAAAATTATAGATAGTTAAATTAAAAGCAACAATATTGTTATAAGAATTAAATCTATTGACCTAGGAACAGAGGTAAGTACATATTTGGTAAATTATAGAGTTACAAACACACACACACACAAACACACATTTTCACAAGATCAAATAAAATAGCAAAACAAGACTATATGCATTACGAGTATAACTAGATTATTTTTTTTTGTAAAAATCTATATGTTAAGTTACAGGATAATAACAAAAAAAAAGTCTTTAGAGTATATGAAAAATTATTTTTTTTTTGTTTTCTTTTTCGTTTTCATTTTTATGTGTTTTTTCAATAAATCAATCAATATACATAAGAAAAATAAAAAGTTTAGTAAATAAAAAAAAAAATAAAAAAAAAACAAAAACAACAATAAGAAAAAAATTCGATTTGACAGCATTTATACACAGATACTCCATTTTATATTATTACAGGGAGAGAAGAATAGAGGAAATGAAAATGAACCGGAGTATTAGGAAATGAAAAAAGGATATACGAAAATTTAGTTTCAGGTTTTTGTTTTTTTTTTTTTTTTTGGGGCAAAGACGGTCATCGATATTTAAAAAAAAAAAAATATTTAAAAGGCTTATCGTCATTGTAATAATAATAAAAAAAAATATATATATGTATGATGTGTGTAGTAGAATGTTGTAATGAAGAAGAGTATAGAATAAAAAAGAAAAACAAAATAATATTAGGATTAAAAGGTCCTTAGGATCAATGTTAAGTTTAAATAAAATTGAAGTTTTTATAAATTTGTTATTCTTTTGTTTGTTCTTTTTCTTTTCCAAAATTTAATGAATCTTGATTTACAGCTATTTCTCATTTAAGTGTTGTGGAAAGTTGATATTCGTGTTTTGTTGGAAAAAATATACAGTTAGAAAGAAAATTTTTTGTACCTAAATTCGACAATTTTGGAAATTCCAATGAGTATGAAAAATTATTGAATATTGTTTTTAGTCTATATTTGACATTTTATATATCTACCTAATAGAGTTCGTGTTTTAAGAATATCATAAAATGTTCTAGTGCTTATATTAGTACTTCTAGTCATATATTATATTAAATTAGATCAACTTTCATTAAACTTTACCAAATTTTTTGTTTTATTTTTGCCTTAAAAGACTATCAGCTCGTTAATGGAACAAATTTTTATTTTACACAATATTATTTTACTTGACATACTTTAATTATAGCCAAACAATTTCTTAATAGCTTTATTTTACATTTTTTTTTTATAAACGCTTAATGTTTTTGTCAAATGTATTGTATTGAATGAATAACAGTACATAACAGTATTGTAAAACAAACTATAAAACAGTACAACTCTGATCACAAACTTAGCTCTGATTGCAGAATTTTTTTAAATGAATTAGATGAATTAGAGATACAGGCAATAGCTACAGTGAGCTGAAACAACCTATTAATGAAGATGTATGCGTATGAATAAAATATTTATAACTAACAGTAAATATTTATATAAAATCAAACCCTGCTAACTATATATTCGAATCAAATTTGACAGTAATGTAATGGAACAAGAAGTTTCAATATACAATCAGCTAGGTGTGATTTTAGATGGCACACACCTCTTCAATACCAAAGGTATGCAAATTTTGCAAGAATGCAAAATTTATTTGTTGAACGGTTCTATAGCATAATTATTTATTGCATATTAGAGTAAGATTTTAAATTTTTTACTAAAACGTGAAATTGAACTATATTAGCTTATGAGTTACAACATTGATCGTTGCATATACTCTGTACATACCTACACTTTATTAGAACAGATTCAATGTTAATTATATTTTTTTACGTTATTTATTTTTCCGGATTGTATCTTTGCGTTGGAATTGTTAATTTTGGAAGCGCATGTTGAATTTAGCTGTTAAAATTAAGCTACCTTTATACAATATGACTGACTATGTTGTGATCAACACTGAGAGGCTCTGCACGAGATTCGAATTTTTTTTTTATAGATATTTTGAGTATTTATTAATCTACCTGTCTTTCTCTCTTAAATTAGTATTTGTCCTTATCTGAGAGATTTTCATTAATCCGGTTAACCCTTTTTGGTTAAGTTTGTTAAATTTGCTGGGTTAATATTTATTTATTTATTTATATATATCTACTGGGTAGTCCCTTACAGATTTTGCTTATAAAATATTAAAAACTAAATTAAAATAAAACTAGAAATAGAAAACAAAAATTGTAAATATAAAAATAATTTCAAATATAAAATAATATTAATAATAAGATGCATTAACAATTTCAAATTTAAAATAACATTAATTCAAGAAAAGAAGTTAAAAAAAAGAAAAATTCAGACTTAAGTAGTATATAATAAATATTAATAGTAATAGCAATAGTAATTATAAAGGTAGGCAGTACATTCAAATGATAATATAGAATAATTTTAATAAATTTTGTAGAATAAAATTATAATTAATTAAAATTAGAAGAATTATTGTAATGTATCAAAAAATGTGATGATTTTTCTCCTAAAAACGAATCTACTGTAGTTGAAACCAATTAGTGAAAAACTGTTATTAAATAAGCGCTGAGAGTTTGCTATAGGTTCGGAAAAACCATAGTTCGTTCTATGACTTTGAAGATATAAAAATCTTTGGCTTCTGAAATCGCGCGCACTGGAACATAGAAATTTATAAAGGCGAAGAATAGATCGACATTTTATTCTGCCAGATAAAATATCATAGGAAAACATCACGGATACAGTATTTCGCCTAACCTCAAGAGTAGAAAGCTTAATAAGTTGACATTTAGCTAAATATTCAGTAATATAAGATTGCCAATTGAATTTACGTAGGCAAAACCTCATCATATTCTTTTGAACAGACTCTATTCTTTTAATATGTTTATCATAATAAGGCATCCAGATCGGACAAGCATATTCGAGGTGAGGACGAACAAGTGCAGTATATAAATTTTTGAATGTATAAGGATCAGAAAATTGCTGTGAGTTACGCTTAATGAAACCTAACATGGAAAAAGCTTTAGAAATAATTCGATCTATGTGAGCATTAAAAGTTAATTTATTATCGAGAATGATACCCTGGTCTTTTGTTTCACGGACATGTTCAATAATAGCACCGTTGATATTATAATAAAATTTAATTAGAGTTTGCTTCCTAGAAAATGACATGTAACTGCACTTATTAATATTAATGGTAAGGACAAAGATGGTCTAACAAAGTCATTAGAATCTTTAGTGACAGTCAGGCTCTTGAAAGTAACATCATCAAATCTAGATTGGTGGGAGAATGTTCGTAAGCGCTAAACCTCATAGGGCTCCGAAACAAGGTACAACTGATCTGGATACCGGGTCATAGTGGCCTGACTGGAAATGAGAAGGCTGACGAACTAGCCAGATCATCGGCGGGAAACATTTATGGCCCGGAACCAGCAGTTGGTATATCTATTGGTAATATTAAACTATCAATAGAAAACACCCTGAAAAGGGAAGCAAATATTCTTTGGGAGCGTATGGAAGGCCACATGGACTCCAAAATATATGCACCAAGAATAAACACCAAAATAACCAACTTCCTGCTAACTCTCAATAGAGGAAACTGTAGGAAGATGGTGGCATACTTACTGGTCATAACCACATGAATAAACACATTTGTAGACTAGCACTAAGTGACGACCCAACCTGTAGACACTGTCTGGAAGAGGAAGAAACCTCCACACACGTTGTAGGAGAGGGCTTAGCTCTTTCAAGGCTGAGACTCAGGCTGCTGGAAACGCACTACATAACCTTAGAAAACTTCTGCAGGATAAATCCCCCAAACCTATTGGCCTTTATCAAAAGGGTCGACTAAGTTGAGGGGTGGAGGACGGCATAAAGGGCTAAAAAGCCTACATGCCGGCTGTGACATATTAGGGCCACCTCCGTAGACGAACAAAAAAAAAAAAAAAATGGTAAGGCCATTAATGTTACACCAAGAGTAGAATTTGTCAAGATCCTGCTGCAGGAGATGGCGGCAATCTTCGGCCGACTTAATAACCGCAAAAACTTTAGTATCGTCAGCAAATGATAAGATCAAAGACTTAATATCGAAGTCGATATCGTTCATAAACAATAAAAATAATAGTGGTCCCATATGAGTAGTTCCTTGTGGAAAACCAGACGTAGCCTCGAAGTTATATGACGTGCAATTTTGTATTTTAACGCAGAGTTTACGACCAATCAAATAAGATTGAACCCATAGAAGGAAGATACCATGAACACCAAGACCCTGAAGTTTAGAGAGTAGTAAAGAATGGTCTACTTTGTCAAAAGTTTTAGAAATATCCGTGAATATCGTATCTACATGATAGCCTTTTTCAATTGCATTGAAAACTGTGTGAAGAAAAACTGCTAAATTAGTAGATGTAGATTTTCCATCCATAAAGCATGGCAAGATTTGGAGATATGTGTTCTTTAATCAAGAAATACAATTTATCTGTGACAATAGCTTCGAAAAGTTTAGGAATAGAAGATAATTTAGCGATAGGTCTATAATCAACGACAATTTTAGACCCTCATTTGAAAATAGGAATAATGTTTGAAAATTTTCAGTCATCTAAGAAAATTCCTTCATTTAGTGATCTGTTTAAAATTAAATAAAGAGGATAAGTCAAACTATAAATGCAGTTCTTCAAAACTAAATTAGGGATAGCATCGGGACCAGAACTCAGATTAATATCTAAGATATTATGACTTATGTCTTTCTTTACAATGCTTAACCATGTAAACTATGTTAGTAGGGTTTGAAAATGTTAAATTTTATTTAAAACAAAAAAAAAAATTGTGTGGATTTGGGAGAGCACAAGGAGAGCAAAAAATTTTGATTTCAACTGTATAGATTATAATAATAATATTTTGATATTTTACGTTACTGTGTATATTAAACAAAAAATAAAATTAGTTTTTTTTTGTATATTTTTGTTTGGTGTGCCATGATGAAACTTGATATAGGATTATTTATTATATTTCTAGATATTTTCTCAGATATTTTGTTAAAATTTTTTATAAATAATTTTTTTTATTTATTTTTTATTGTTTTGTATTTTGCTGTGTAACTCTTTCTAAAACGGTTTCATATTTATATTTATCTTTTTATTCATTATATATTTTTTTTTTGTTAAATTATTTTGAATGGTATTTCGGTACTGAATTTAAAGTTTATAATACTAAAAATTTATGATATTTTATGAAAGTTTGAATTAATAAAAGTAATATTCTAAAGTCGAGATATGGGTTTTTAAAACTAAAAATAGTTTAATATTTTGTTATCAACATAATTTTAAGGTACTAAAAAGCAAATTTAAGCTTTTTCTAACATAATTTTTAAAATAATTTTTATTTGTTATTTTGAAAAAATTATACAACAGTAGGTATAGGGACATTGATACTTCATTTAAAACTCAAATACAAATTTAAAGTAATTCACATTGAAATGAGAAATTGAATTTATCAAAGTAATTAAAATTTCGACAGGTGATTAGGGCTTTTAGAAAATTGATTAGAAAATTGATAAAAGTCGTTAATATTATCAGAACATTTACCAGGTAAGACTGAAACAAATTAATAACATTCCTTCTTAACCTCATTACATACCACCTATCAGGTTTTTTAGTAAAAATAAAATAAAATTAATAAAAATTAAGTAATATTTCCATTTCCAACACATTTCCATTTAATATCATTCTATCATTTCAACTGTCATTTAAACAGTCTCAGTTGTGTGACAGTTTCTATTTGACACTCTATCCTAGTGTTGTCAATGTCAATTACATATATATAAATGTATGTATATCTATTTATTTTTCTCTTTATTATTTTCATTTTTTTTTTTAATATGTGTATTAAATGTGAATATAAATAAATAAATAAATAAATGTCTACAATAGATATAAATGAGAATAGAAAAATAAATAATAATGAAAACAAAGAGAAAATAAGGATATATGGTCATCAGTTAAAAGTTTTCAAAAAACCCAAATAGTAAAAAAAAAAGAAACAAAACTGAAAAAAAACGAAAAAAAGGAAACTTTGAATATTATTAATTATTTCAACAAAAACAAAAAAAATAATAAAATAAAGGATGTCTACATAAGTATTTTTATTTTCGAAATTTTGGTTAAATATAATTCATTCGAAATAAAAAAAATGTCAAAAAGATTAGAATTATTCATTACAATTCTAGGATAACTACTGTATATAAATTTATCAAATTTTAATTTTTTAGTATATAGTTATCCAAAATTAAAGATATGAAAAACGGTCTAAGTGATTAGATTTAATGGAATAGAAGAAATATCGATGAGAGGAATAATATGAAAGATTGTAATGCTTAAATGAGTGGCAGATTCATTTTCAATACACACAAATACAACAAATCAACACATATTTTTTGGAATTGGACAGTTGAAAAGTTAAAAAAATAAATGCATATTTAATTAAATTAATAAAAATTGCTTAAAGAGTAATTAGGCTGAAAACAGACTACAGATCTCTGCCTAAAAAAAATTTTACTCCATATTTAGAGCATTTTGAGTGCGTTTTAAGTAGATATTTCGTAAATTTATTTATTATTTACTTATCACGGACTCATTAGGGTGGTCTCGTTAAATTAGTACGGTCTCGGAATTTTTTAATCAAAACTAGTCAAAATTAATCAACGTTTTTTACTAAATTTTCAGTTGTTAAAAGCAAAGTTTTAAGTTTCTACAGCTATTATTCAAAAACGGTAAGTCTGATACTCATCCAACACACACATACCGTTAATTCGATATATTAATTTAAAAAAAAAATTATGAAGATCATGCTGTTATAGTTACAATTCGTTCGGAGCTGTAGTAGCTGTAGATTTTATTTAATCCTCTGTATCCCAGGTTAAATTTGTAGATAGACATCGTCTAGAACAATTTTTTTTTGCTAAAATACTCCAAAGAATCATCCGTCAAAATATTTTTGTACCAGACCACCCTGTACAATGATGTATTTTTAGTACACAATCTTTAGTACAATATATTTCTTGTATCTAGGACTAAAAGTAATATAAACTATTTTATTGTTATAAACTAATGTTGCTTATATTGTTTTTATTATACTAGTTTATAATTATTTATTTTGCTATTACATAACCATTTTTTAATATAATTTAGCACAAATTTTTAGCACATATGTAAAATATAGTTTAAAGTACATCAGTTTTAATAATTATTCAATTCAAATTTGCAATACTTTTTTCACACAATCTTTTATTACATTTTTATTACATTTTTAATAAATCTTCTTGTCAATTATTTTTTTACTACTTTCAGCCACTCTTAATATTATCTGTATAAAGACAAAAATAGTGAGTAGAAGTAATAGAAACAATTTTTTTTTTCCCCAAATAGAAGAAAATCATCAAAAGAGTCTTAATTTATCGTTCTACTTTCCGTGGGGGAGTGAAGTGAAGGACTATGTTGACTTTAACGCACTAAAAAATACTATAATTTTGTTTATATTAAAACTAGTTTTTTAGACTAACCGTTAATACTACAATAAGAAACAATTTTAAATAGAATAATATAAAAACGTTCCGAGAATTTTGACATTTCTAGAGCAAACGATTTAAAAAAGTAATCCGTTAGGTAGACCAATTGAACAATAAAAACGAATACAAACGGTAACCCTTTTGTATAATAGGCTGTCTAAAATTAATTTATTACAGTAGAGTGTATAATATAAGACAAAAAAAAAACAAATATAATGAAAACAAAATAACAATAATAAAGAATGTGAGATAATAGTTAAAGTTAAAAATGAACAAACAAAAAAAATATTTAAAATTACAGTTGTTTTTCAACTAATATTAAAGTTTTTTTTTTTATTGTTTTTTTATTATTATCTCTTTTTTTTTTTTGTTATTAGATATAAAAAGTTCAAATATTAATTAAACAACTCAATTTTTATATGAACCCACATATACTATAACACAAATATATTATATTATATTTTATTTAATTTTAATTTTTGTTTATTTCTTTTTCATTTTCATTTTTGTTTTATTTTTGTTTATAATTTTATTCGTTTTTAAATACAGAAATTTTGAATGTGTGTTGAAGATAAATGTCCTTACAATAATAAAAAAAAAAAAATAAAAATATTTATAAAACAAAAAATTAATAAAATTTACAGTTTTATTTTTAGTTTTTGATGTTTTTGGTGATGTTTTTTGTTTGAATGTGTGAGTAAAAGTTATAAATTTATGAATTCTAATTATTTGTTTTTTTGTTTTGTATTTTAGATATATATTTTAGTTTTATGACATTAAAAAGATTATAGTGACATTAGAACTGTCATAAATTAAAGTGTTTGTTTTGAAATAAAAATAAAAATGATAAAGTAAAATAATAATAATGGTATAAAATTTTTTCCATTATTAAAATTAAAAACAAAAATAATAACTTTCTTTTTTTCAGTTTTACATGATGTTAATTTTAAATTAGTTTATAAATATTTGAATTTTCTGTTAATATGTAAAATTTGAAAATGAAAGACTGCGGAAATATAAAATGATAAATTAAGTGATATTTTCATGTTATTTTAAATAGCAATTGCTGGGTATTAAATATGTTTTTGTCACTTTTAAATTTTAAAATAAATTTATAATATAACATTTTCACATAAATTGTTATTGTTGGTTATAATTTATTGCTATAATTCTTTTCAAGATGTCACAGAACATCTTAGAAAAATTATTTGGTACATTTTTTGATGTGAGATTAAAAATAGTGGGTCATATTATCTTTTTCATTAGTCTTCTCCCAGAACCAGGATATGAATAATTTAATTGCTTCTATTATAAATATTTTTGCTTTATCTGCCAGTCATTGAAGCGGTAATTATCCAATCAACAACTATTGTTTGTATTACCAAACATATTCCAGTATTATCTTCCTACAAAAGAATTGTGTAGGATAAATTGCTTCAGTGTGTCCACCAACCGTTTAGAAAAATTATTATAAAAGCACAAAAATTTTCTGTGAATAAATTTATTCGGTAAAATTTAATGTTTTTAAACATTTTCAGCATTTTTTCTTATTCAATCTTTTATTTGATACTCTGACTAAATGCTACTGTGAACTTTAAAATTGAACCAAGTCATAATTTTTGTAGAATCACAAAACTGTGCGTATATTATTTAGAATTTTACTGGGCCATTCATATTGTGATATTATTGAAATTTTATTAACCTGAATTTTGTAAAAACTATGCTTACTCTTTCATTTAATTTGATTTTCGAATAACAGTATAATAATTTACTGTTATTTTATTCAATGTTTTTTTTTGCGTTTGTTTCACATGGCTTAATTTACCCAAAAATGATTAAAAAGTATTTTTAATTATTTATAAATAAGGCAACTTAAATAAAGTTATAAAAAAAAATTATTTACAAATAAACACATTTTAAATATTTCATAAATAAAATTTTATATAATAGCAAATTCCGATTGAAGAATTAATTTACCAAAAATAACATTTTTGTTTTGTTGTTGTTACACACATTTCCTTTAAAACTATTTTTTTTTAATTTTGTTTTTTTTTTATATCTGAAACTAAAAAAAACATAAAATTGATACAAATGACTATTACTACATCGGAAATACAATATAAGCACACGCACGTGCCTAAATATTATTCAATTAATAAATTGATTTAAATTAAAAAAAATATTAAAATATATAAAAAATAAAAATAAATAAATAAGTAAAAAAAAAAAAAAATTCATAACTTTTAAATGCTATTAAACTCAATTTGTTGATTTTTTTAAAATAATTTTACACAATTATAATATAACTAAATGAATATTTTTTTTTTTGAAACAAAAACAAAAAAAAAAATGAATCCATTAAAAATAACGAAATAAAAAAATCAAACGTTTACCAATGCGCAATTCAATTTTAAATTGTATATATATATATATATATATTCTACAACATATACATATATTTTGAACAAATTAAAAATGAAATTGGAATTTTGTTTTTGTTTTTTTTTTTTTTATTTATTAATCATAGGGTACGGTACCACCAAATAAAGTTGAAAACGCCGGGAGCATCTTCTACTTTTTTTTTTGTTTATTTTACAATTTTTCAGCTTTTTTTTCGATTCCTAAAAAGTTTTTTAATATTTGTTTTTCTATAATAGCCTAACGGTAGCATTTTATTGCATGAAATATATACAAAAAAAAAAAAAAAGCAACAGCAACAAAATATAACATACACAAATAGTGAAATAATACAAAAAAAAAAAAAAAAAAATTAAATTTTATGCTTTCAAAGCTTCATGAAAATTAATTTTTCAAAAATGTATATACATATATATATATATATATATCTAAATGAATATACAAATATTATTATTGTTGAACAATCTCACTGGAATTTGATAACAACATAGATTCTCAATGCTAAAAGGAAATTCTATCATACTAGTGTATATATATATATATATATATATATATATATATATTTTGTAGATATATATATAAAAATATAATGTATTATATTATTATGTATATACATATGTAATGTATAACTTAATTTTGATTTCGAGTTAAATTCAAGATTTTCAATGAAAAATCAAAAATTCAATTAATTTGTTTCGATTCAAGGGCAGAAAGTAATTCAAACGATTTTTTACAATCCAATCACCGTTGAATGCGATTCAAAATAAGGATTTTTTTTTTTTTTTTTAAATTAACTTAAATTGTTATTTTTATTTGTTTGTTTTTTTTTTTTGCTAAATATGATATGAAATATAATAATAATATATATGAAATTGAAATATTAATATTTAAAAAAAAAAATTAAAAAATTATAAGAATTATGGGAGGTTAATGGCCTTTTTTTTTATATTGTGTATATATACATTTTGTGTTTTGTATACCTTGTAGGAAAAAATATATTATGGTAGGTACTGTAGTTTTATTAGAAACAATTTTTTAATTACATAAATAGATTAATATAAAAGAAATTTTTACTTTTTTATCGTCCTTTCTCACTTCAGTGGAGCATTATCTATATCTTTAAAGTAGGTTAAACGGTGGGTTTGATAAAGTCCTGATGCATTTTTTTCATTTCAGCAGTGCATGTTTATATGCATGTTCATGCCACTTAACTTTTCACCACTTTATTTAGATACTCAGATATTTTATGTTGCTCAGCCTAACACACAGCAAAAGAGATTATAGGGCAAATATGTTGATGACCTTCATATTGCAACATTTGTTAATCCTAAGCTGAATTTCTGCTGAATTTGTTAATCCCCAGCAGAATAAGGTTTTAGTTACCCAGATATTGTTTAATTCTTTTGCTCTTTTTATAATACCTAGTATTTTATTAGCTTTAGAGATGATAGTGTCATATTGAATTCCAATACAAAAGTAATGGGAAGGGGAATAATTTACTGATACAAAAGGGAAATTTAATTGCATTGGAAAACGCAGGAAGTATCAACATTTTTGGAATTAGATGACTTTCACAAAAACGTTTATACATCACTCTGTATATTTTGCAATATAATTTGCTGCAAAAAACATTTGCATTTACATACAACGAATGACCTATACAAAGATGAGTTTGATCATTCAACTGCCAGTTTATATATGACTTTACCAATTATTTCTCAGAAGGTGCTGAAGAACAAATAAACTAATTTTTTATAGAAAAATATAACATTATGGTTTTTGTCATCGAACAAATAAGGATTTGTATCAAAGAACATATAAATGGATTCCGATGAATTCTACCAACTTTACTGGTTCTATTCAATCACAAATCGAATATAAGAGTAGTTATGGTGTTGAAAAGAGCACTGAGATAATGAAAAAAAACTGCAGTTTATTGAAATGAAAATATTTTCAAAACATAAATATGAATTAATTAATTTTATGTGTATACTGATTTACAGTGTCACTTACTGCTATATAAAAATACCTACTGTAGACGAACTTACGTTAAAGTAATTTTTTTATTTTTTTTTTACCAATTGGTGTATTTTGTAGATGGAATAATAAGTTAGGTTAAGCCTTAGAATACCTTTTATGTCAATTTTTTTTTACCAATTGGTATACAAGTGAAATAATAAGTTAGGTTAAGCCTTAAAATAGTTTTTACGTCACAAAAACAGTGCAATAGACTTTATAGTTGCAATACGCTGTTGAATGTATGCAGAAAATGAAATACACTGGTATGAGGGATTCATTTAAAAGAAATTTATTAACTTATATATTATTTTTTTTAAAAACAAACAATTATGAAGCTATGACCTACAAAATCTAATTATTAAAAAAATAACCTTAATTGGAAATAACAGACAATTAAAATGAAGATTGCCAAAAATTTAATAAAAAAAAACTCATCAAATACCAAAATTTTGAAATTCTGAATTCACATAAAAAAAGTACTAATGGTATAAATTATTTATTAATAAACCTTATTTATTTCATATTTTCATAATTTAGGATCGACCCTATAGTAAAATATCCAATCATTTAAATTTGATTAAATATTTTTTTTTTCAATTTATTTTCCTTTTTTAATAATTTAATTTTAAATTTTCAGGCATCACCTTTTTGATCTCATACCTTCAACTCAAACTCCTGTTTTACATTTCAAGGAAACATTTTTTTTTTTATCTACATCCACTTTTATTTTTTATACTAATTTTTTTCAATATCTATGAATTTCTAAAGTACAATTTTTGTTTTCAAAAATTTACCAAATATATTTTTTTTTTTTTATAAATTTTGCAAAATTTTAATAATTTTTTATTGAAAAAAAAAAAAGAAAAATAAAAACAAAAAGAGAATAAAATCAAAATTAATATTTAATAATATTGAATGATTGATAGTATCTATAGTGGAATTCAATGTTATGTCGAATCTTATTATTATTTGTACTTTATTTGAAAAAAAAAAAACATTAAATAGAGATTTTCAGGTATGAATAGATGAGAAATAAAATATATTTAATAATAATAATAAAAAAAAATAATTAATTATATTAAACAGAATATCCATTTTTGTTATATTAATTTTCTTGAATTTTATTTCAAATTAAAATATTTTATTTAAAATTAGACTTACCATTGGCGGATACGATAAATAACGATCACTATTCATATTATAATAGGAACCATCCATTGGTGGTGCTGGTGATGGGGACGGAATATAAGTTCCTTTTGTTACCAACATTTGATCATCTCTTGTTCGATGATCATTAAACATATGTGATGCATTATTATTATGACGTGGATGTGGCAGTGTTCTTGCATTAGCTGTTAAAGATAAAAATAAAAATTTTGTATAATAAAAAATATTTAACCTTTTTAATCTATACTGTTTATAAGCTCTAGATGATAATAAAAAAAAAGAAAGTTAACTTAATACTATTTAAAAATAAATATTTTTTTTACATGCCTAATAAATTAATACGCTAATAATGTCGGTAAAATTTTTCACATCGGTGAAGCAAAGCAAAACTCAGTGATAGAAACTCACTAAATTTAGATGTGGAGCTTTTGTAAAATATTACGGCAAAAAATTACCGATTAAAAAATTTAAAAAGTACTAGCTGTTGTACCATCTTTCATATAAATCATTTATAGACAAACATATCCAAGTTCTAAACCTATGTAGGAAAACTATATATTCAATACAGGAACCAAATAGCAAAATATCATAAAAGTCAATAAAATATGAATCAATTAAAATTAACCAAAAAATAAAGTTAATTATTACCCAAATAATAAAATTAAGAATTTTGAAATTTCCCTGGTTTGTGTCTTTGAATTAGTCACCTTGAATTATTTTTAATTGACAATGCAGGCACATCTTCATGTTCAAATGAATATATATTTTGTAAAGCAAAATATTAGCAAGCAGAAAAAAAAATATTCCTATTGTTGCCATCTCATGCCAGTCTTGCTTGCCAGCTTTTAAACTTCACTAGAATTGCTAAAAATTTTTCTTATAGGAAAAACTTGAGAGTATATATAATCTGGTAACAAGTTAAATAAAATGAATAGTAGTAGTTTTCCATATTTAATGAGTAGACAAGCCAGTAATTTGTTAAATAAAATATTCGAAATATTGTAGGTATTGTAGTGTAAAATTGCAGCACCGGACTTAATTGAGTATGAAAAGGTACTTCTGCCTAAATTACTGTCAAGAACATAAAAAAAAAACACCAGAAGCACGATGTTATTGAGAACCTATTAATAAATTACAAAACTACCATCTTCTTCACCTCCACATGATCATATGATGCCTCTGTTGTATGCAAAATAAAATTTTAAACCAGAATGAACAGTGTTTTACATCAGTGATTCGACGGAGGATTAGAGAAAGAAAAAAATATCCTATGTAATCAAAATGCTATAATCTTTAAATTGGGCGAAAAACTAAGAAAAATTAATTGCTTACGGAAATAGAAAACGTTGTTTTTGGCAAATGTTACGTCGCGAGTAGCTGGTAATCTCTATTTAATAGAAAATGTCATCACAAGTTAGTAGATCATTTATAAAACAGCAAGACAAAATCATTTTTTGGAATTTCCAACTTGAGAGAAAATATTTTACAGATCAGATCAGACCACAAAAAATTTAGTCATACTGCCCAGTAAAAATAAATACAACAATTTTGGATACTGAACTGGAACTGAATACTGAATAGAATTTACAACGGACCTGATATTAATTTTGCATCATCTGTACCAAATTTGAAAGATAAATTTGAATGGTCGAGAGCCAAATTCTATAGTTCAAAATCTTACTTATTTTAACTGTTCAGCACGAACCGCACGAACTATTTGAAAGATTCTTTGATGATGAATTATTACAAATGATTTGCAACAAAACCAATAATTATGGTGTTTTAACAACACAAAAAATCCTAATGTAACAAAAAATGAATTTGAAAAGTTTTTATTGGTAATCTGATTATTTCCTGATACAATAATATACCAAATAAATATATTGGAGCAGTGATATAGACATGCATAATGAAAAGATTGCAAAAAGTATGTCTCAAGATCGTTATGATAAGATTGAGCGTAGTATTCACTTTGCTTAAACAACTGCTACCAATTCAAACTACATAATGTGGAAATTGCGTTCCTTAAGTGACAAATTGAAGCAAAACTTCAAAAAAAAATTCATTGTGAAGAACATTTGCGTTATGATGAATCGATGATAAAATATTTCGGCTGCCATGGCTGTAAGCAATTCATAAAGAGCCAACTTTCGCGTTTCGGCTATAAGGTATGGTGTTTGAATTCACCAGAGGGCTACATAATTAGTTTTTAAATTTACTTTTAGTAACATAGCTTAAATTAGCTTATTGTTAATTTGTGTTTTTTTCATGTATTTCACATATTCTAAGAGATCATTACGATGGTACCATAATATGATACCGGATGATTCCAGTAAAAGTAAAGATCGTGGAAAAACACCAACGACAGATTTGGATTCCTGAGACCAAAATTAAGAAGTATATGAAGTTTCATAATTAAATTCGGCAAAAACTTGTCCCGCAACGATTGGGTTAATACATTGAATCGGTATCATTAGTATGAAAAACAGATGAAGCCCTAAGGGATGTAAATTGTATACAATCCTAGGTCAATAATATCAAAAATTAAATTAAATTAATTAAATTTATATAACAAATAGTTACTTTATCTCTTGTTCATCGATTTCAAGAAGGCTTTCGACACGGTTCAACGTATTGCGATATGGAATGCATTAAGAAGAAAAAGAATTCCCGAAAAATTAATAAGATTGTCAGAAGCTTTGTATGAAGATGCAGAATTAGCAGTTCTCCACTGCGGACAAATAAGTGACACATTTACCACAAATTCTGGAGTAAGGCAAGAATGTCCACTGTCACCACTTCTATTCACGCTTGTAATAGATGAAATAATGAAAGAAACGGGTTCTTCCGAAAGAGGTATAAGGTAGGATCTCTCAAGGACACTTGAGGACCTTGACTATGCGGATGATATATGTCTGCTAGCGCATAGATTCTGCGACATTCAACATAAAGCAGATCTACTTCAGCAAGCAGCGCGCAGAGTCGGGCTAGAAATTAACATAGATAAAACCAAGGCCATGAGGATAAATAACACCAACACAAACACCATAACCATAGAAGGTCAAACAGTCGAATATGTGGAAAGCTTCTCTTACCTAGGTAACATTCTAACAACAAACGGAGGTACAGAAGCAGATGTCAACTACAGACAGACTACGTAAGGCCAGAGCTGCGTTCGGTGAACTAAGTCCAATATGGAAGAATGGCCAAATAACTAGAAAAACAAAGATTAGAATATTCAAAGCATGTGTAATGTCAACACTTATGTATGGCAGTGAAACTTGGATGACGACAAATAACATCAGTCAAAAACTTCAAGTATTTGCGAACAAATGCCAAAGAAGAATATGCAGAATATTCTGGCCAAACATCATCAGCAATAAGGACTTATGGCAGATAACAGGTGAAGAACCGATAATGCATCAAATTAAGCGCAGAAAATGGAGATGGATAGGACACACTCTAAGAAAACCATCACATAATATAACAGGAATGGCCCTAGAATGGAATCCCCAAGGGAGCAGAAGGCGAGGAAGACCCAACAACACCTGGCGTCGGACTGCGACTTCTGAGATAACAAGATATGGACGAACTTGGGAGGAGATAAAGACCATTGCATACAATAGAGAACAATGGAGGAGGCAAGTTGAAGCCCTATGCTCCCACGAGGAGTAACAGGAAAAAAAATAAAAAAAAAAAAATTATTTTTTTAAAAAGGATGTTTTAAATTTTACAAATTCATTCCTTGTTTCATTTTTATTCTATCCTTTAAATTATGAATTCTACTCCAATTCTGTCTGTGTATATTTAAATATATAATAATTAATAGAATATAATTTTAAAATTATGCAAAAGTAAAAAAAAAACATTTTTTTATTTATTTTTTTATTTTTTTTTTTTTTTTACTATTATACAACATTCAAAAAATATCGTTTTATTTATTTCAAATGAGTTAGAATTGAAATCATTTCATTTTTTCTTTATTTATTTCTCTTTTACTTTATTTCTCTATGTAATTTGCCTCTCTAAATTCAAGTACAAAAAAACAAAACGAAACACAAAAACAAAACGAGAAACAAAAATACAATAACTAAACTGAGAAATGAAAAGTTTTACCTGTGATTAATACGAAAACAGGTAATTCAATTACAAAGTTTAACTCTTGAAAGTTCTCTGAAATAATTAATTTAATACAAAACTTTTTTTTTTGTTTTTATTTTTTTTTGTTGCTATTATTTTAGCTTCCTAATTTATATTCCTCCCATTTTCATTTCCTAGAGTTTTTTTTTTATTTTATTTTAACAAAAAAAAAATGTTTTTGTTTTTTTAATTTAACGAAGTAGCAATAGATATATTATATTATAATACGTGGTTGTTGTTGTTGTTATGAATTACGGTATGGTAAGTAAATCAGTGCTTCTGACAAAATTGTGGTTTGAAAGGCCTGTCCCGATAGTCTTTGCTCACCTATGCGAGAAATATCATCATTCTAGGGTCCTTATCTATTTTTAATCTAAATTTTTAATTTAAAAAATTTTGTTTGATTGTCGGTTTTTGGTGGTTTGGGCTTTTATCGTTGATAATAATTGTGCCCTACAATAATATTTCTTAACAATTTCATTTCTGTAGTTCGAAAAATGCTTTTTGCTTTGTTGGAATGAGCCTTGATTTCTGCTGCGTGTCATAACGTGGATGAATGCCTATTTTGTATATCGTAAGTTCGAATACCGTTTACGGTATACACGTTTATAAAACATTTTTCAAAGACTCTGCTTAAAATGCAGTCAAAAAAGTTTATCACATAGTTTTTGAGATTTTCTTTTTTTTTTTTGTTTCTCCGTACTCTTCTTGGGAGCATAGGTATTCCACTTGACATTTCCATCGTACTCGATTTTTAGCTGCTACTTTCACTTGTATTTCCGAGTCCGAAATGTCTAATTTAATTTTTAATCTGTCTGTACTGTCTAAGTAGGGGATTGGCCTACTGTATAAGACCACTTTGATGACTTTATCTGCGCCTACGTGGTAAGACGACGCCATATTTTTCTGCAAGTTGTCGCTGCGATTCTATTCATTTTTGACGTTAAGATGCCGGACGTTACTATGTTTACTGGGTACGTCATGTCACATACCTTTGTCAGTTGTTGACAACTGTGTAATTATTATTAGTGTTTGTCCAATATTATTTATTATGTTATGTGGTTATTGTGTTGTATATACATATATGAGTATTGATATTGGTAATATTTTTAGTTATATAAAGTATTAATTATATTAATTATTTTTATTGATTATTAATTTTATATATAATACTTATGCTATTTTTTTTTACTTATATTTTAGACCCCCCACACATCGTAATTCAAACACATTTCTGTGCTCTAACCGATTAGGCCACGGAAGAGATTAAAAAAGGATTTGGAGTTAAAAAACAAAACTACTGTTGGATCTAACGTAGAAAGTAAAGAAAAAAATTCATCAATGGACGCTTAAAATTAAATGAGACTTTCTGAAAGGTCTTTGGTTTTTAATAATAAACTACAATCTTAAAGCAAGAATAATAAGCCACAATTTAAAGTATATGGCATAATTTTTCGAATTTATATCGAGAATTTCACGTAATGAGAATGAACTTAAAAAACGAAATCGTGAATGTCCATTGAGTATTATTATTTTTTTTTAAAAATAATATTCGAGAGTGTGTTTTTAAAATGAAGTTAAATATGGCTAGAATTTTCATCGTATTTTTGTAAAAAAATCAAATTTTTTGCATTTTACAGAATAAAATTTTTGTGTAACTGTCGAAAATAGTAGAATATTTTCCATTTAATTTTACTGATATGCTTATGACTCTCGAGTCGAGTATCAAACATTGAGGATGTCTGCAAGTAGAAGATGAAATACTAGTATTTGTATGATAAGCATATCAGTAAAATAAAATGGAAAATATTCGGCTATTTTCGACAAAATTTTTACTGTTTTACATAATATCAACTCCCTATATGATGGCTCTCGTATGCCACTTCAATTTTTGACATTTAAAATTTTTAAAAGCATAACTATGAGAGACAGTTTGACTTCATTTGGACTCCCAAAACTGGAGTCGCTTGTTGAAATCATTAAATTTTCCACAAAATGTTTGTTTTGAATAGAATCGTGCCCCACCGTCTAATAGAAGAAATGAATTTAATCTCACACAGGAACATTTACAGGATTAAGACAACTTATATAGCTACTTTAACGTATTGTCAGAATTTTTGAAGATCATATTTAATCATATAAAACACTTTAATTCACCAATTAAATAAACGATAATACTAAAAGTATATTTCTATCATAGTAACACCAAAATAAATGAATGGAACGAATGATTGAGGCGGGCATTTTTCTATGACTAAAACTTTTGTAAAAAAAAAATTGCCAAACAACCTTTAAAATAATAATAATGTAAAAAAAAATGCTGATTTTTTTTTAAACATTTTTTTGTTGTTTTTTATTGTTATTGTACTTTTTATTCATGAGTTCTGAAAAACAATAATAAAAATAACAAAAACAAAAAAAGTATGGTTAAAACTTTTTCTCTACGAATGTCTAATCATATATATATATATATATATATATATATATTTATATATAGTTATAGATATGTGTGGTGGTGAGAATCTGTAATATTTTCCACAAATTCACCAAACAAGAACAACAACAACAAAAATAAAATAAAAAATGGAGGGAAAATTTTACAATTTTTTTTTTGACATAATCCCTTTTTTTTCTTTTTTTTTTTTTTTTTTTTGAAGAATTACGACACATTTTAAATTTTGAATAAAATGTCACATATGTATGCAACATATGTAGATATGGGGATGTGTATTTACTTTACTTTATATTATTATATAGAAATGCCTAACTTTATCATTTGCCGTTATAAGCGATTTTTTAACCGTTATTTTTTCATATTAATTTTTTTTTTTTGTTTATTTCTTATTATGATTTTTTTGTTTTTGTTTTTATTGTTTTAACTTTTGAAACAACACCAAATAGGAAAACTATGAATGCGTGTATATTGTATTCGTATATGTATGCATGTATGTTTGGATGTGGTAAACAGAAATAGAAAATAAAAAATGAAGAAAAATTAGAGACAAAATTTGTTAAATTCTGATAAGGCAGTTACCATCACCAACCGTTACCACCATCACCACCATCACCACCACCACCACTACCATCGTTCATTTCATTGAATAAATTATCTAAATGGGATTTGAAAACAAAAAGAAAAAAAAAACAAAACAAAAACGAAATGAAAAAAGATGAAAAACTAGATGAACAAAAAAGCAATTTAAAAAAGGAACTGAGAAAAGCTACCAACAAATTTATTAAAACGCAGCAAATGATGATGACAACGATGACAATGATGATGATGATGATGAGAATGTTGCCACTTTCCTGTTTCCGTATAATATAGCCTTTTTCATTTTCAGGCTCATTCATTCGTAATATAATTATTCGAATCACTTATAGACACATATACGAATTCATTTATGTATGTTGTTATGGGGCCTACTTATGGCTTTTATTATGGAATGTCTGTGAATTTTTTTTTTCCATTTTTTTTATTGTTTTTCTGTTTTATAATTTAATGTAATGTGCTATTAGGGAATAATTTGTAATTTTTTTGCATTTTATTTTTCATTTTCCAAACTACTCCAATGTCTTCTAAATTGACACATAATTTTTTCTCTTTCTTTCACCCCCTATATTATTATGGTAATGAAATAGTTAATTTTATTTGTATGATTTTAAAAAAAATTCTGTTAAAAAAAGTATAGAGGGATCTTTTTCTAGAGAATATAAAACCGTAATATGTATGTGATTGTGATGTAATAAAGTGCAACAGGAAAATGATGAAGAGTTAATTAAAATGCCTGTGTGTTTTAAATAGCATTAAAGTTTTGGTTAACGAAATTGTTTTGAAATAGAAGAGTAACAATAGTTGATATGTACCCATATCGAAAGTTGATATTGACACATTGGTTAAGAGTGATACCCACTGATATCTAAAATTGGATCACAGTAGAAGAAAAATAAATGGAAGTCATATGAGAATAATGTTATTATACTGTAAAGGTGATGCTGCTTCTGAAATAAATATGTTCGATGGTCGACGAAAAACTAAATCTTTCATACAGAAGTGTAAAATTCACTGAAACACAATGAAATTACTTTTGATAAATTGTAATATTTGAAGACTGTTACATCAACTATAACTTAGAATTTGAAACAAATATTATAGATAGAATTGCGACTGAACCATTTGTTGAAACCGAGTGGCTGATTCCAACACGTCGTTATTGCAAATTAAAATAGTATTGAATCAATCAAGATTGGAAAGAATTCAGTTTTTAAAAAATTCCTTAATTAATGAACTTGGTGTTATTTATAAAATATATATATATATATATATGTGCTCTTACTGTATTCTCTCGAAATACTTTCTATAAAATACTGAGTCTGAAAATTTAATAATATTTATCAAAGTAATTTTTCTCCCTAAAGCACCAATATACAGCACAGATGTTTATTAGTGATTCAATTTTTATTATTTCAAAATTTAAAATTCAATCGAAAAAATTCTCAAAGTAAATTTATTCAAACAAATCAAGGACAAAATTTCGTATTCAATGTATAAGGTCTGAAAACATTCACATGAATTTTACTCACTATTTCCACTGATATATGTCTCAATAATATGAACTAAAATAATATCATCTAGTTTGCAAGTTACCCATTATGACTTAATTACATTTTTATATAGAAATGAATGAATGTCATCTAGGTATGTACTATCTACTTAATTCCCTATATATTCCCCTAGGAAAAACAAAGAAATGCATGAAAAAGATATTTTCAAGAAATAAAGTAGAATAATAAAAATAAAAATATTCAAGGACATGTGCATAAATATGAAGAAGTGAAAGAAGAAATGAAAAAAAGAATAAACACAGTCAGTGCACTAGTGTATTCTTTTTCTCCCTAGATTATTCCCTCCTCCTATATAATAATTTCTGTTCAAAGTGTTTTAATTACGTATTATATTTGGATGTGTGTGCATGTGTTTGACTCGAAGATCAAAGTAATCGAATTTTTTAATTAAAATATGTGGTATGCAATTTTGATTATTTACACAAAGAAAAAGAAAAAAAAAATCCTTAAGCGATTTAGCAAGCATCACCAGAAAAGAAAATTTCTGTTAATGAATGAAAATGTTAATAATGTACACAAATATATTTTATTTTTTAATTCTTTTTTCATTTAAATGAAAATTATGTTAAAATTGAGTTGTCAGAAATCAGTTGCATTAAAAATAAGAAAATCGAAATTTGTTTTAATTTACTAGATTTAATATTTTAGAGATAGACTTTGGACAAAATTTTATATAAGTATATCATAAATTTCAAACAAAAATACAACTTGAATACAACTAGGAATGAACATTATATGACCGCATGTAGTTTATTAAAAAATCAATTAATATTTCTTCAAATAAATCTCCGAAAATTTCTTTTTTTACCGAAATTTAAGTACTATTAATTTCAAAATAAAGTCAAATAAATTAAATAGGGTCCATACCATATAGATCGATATAGAAAATAACACTTACGAATGTACGTAGACACTTAGGAATACACACTTACGAAGTGTGTATCGTAGAAGGTTACGATATTTTGACAAGTTTACATGTACATTCAAAAATTTGCCATAAATTTAAGTTGGATTGCGCATTACTACATCACTTGTGCATACGACGAAAGTATGAATTCAAAACAATGAACGATTTACTTTATTTGTTTTAAGGTTTTCATCACTACAAATATTAAAATAACTTATTTTTTGAGGTTTCACTATCATAAGGCGAAAATAGGTATTTGAAATTTGCGGCTTTGGGCAGAACGATTTTCTGCAATCTTGTAAATTTAATTTATTAATATGTTTTATTTACTGTATCTTACCGCACTTAATATTTTCTTATAAATAATGGTATTACTAATAATTCCGCAAATTTTTATCTTCGTGGGTTTAGAATTGTTGGTGTTAGACGCCTTCAAAATAATTTAAAAAGTTCAGTTAAATACCAAACGTTAAATTTTTTATTATTTTCTTCATTCTTTAGAACTTTTACTGAATCTGACATCTTTAAATACTTGTATCTTCTATATTTCAAAGAATTTGTTTTATTCTAAAAGAAATTGTGTCTATGAAGATTCCCACCAATCCACGCCAGAAAAAAAAAATTCTAAAAGAAGTTTTTTTTTAATTTTTAATTGTCATGAGTCTCAGGGTGTGTAGAATATATTTATTATCGTTTATTACCTTGTAAATTAAAATATTGAATTTTTAATATTTTTATTGTTTTCGAATAACTGACTATGATTTAATTTATTGCGACAGTTATTTGAATCTTGAGTCTACAGATGGTTCATGAATTGATTGCACGATCATTTTCGGCAAAAAACTTTAAATGTAATTCTGTACAGTATTTTACAAAAAAAAATAATTTCATTCACATAAACAAAAAAATCATGTTTCGTTTTAATTTCAATGTTTTCATAAATTTGAGTTGGGTTGCAAAAATTAAGAAGAAAATTGTTTTCTCACAGCAAAGGAAAATTTAACAATAATTATACAATAATTTTGTCATTGACAATGGCTCGCACAGCAACTATAATTTTTTTTTTAATATCATTATACTTAAAATGAAATATTTTTTTGCCCAAAAATGAATTCCAAAAATTTAATATTTTTCAAAAAAAAAAAAAAAATAATACAGAAGTTTTCTCCATAATTTTCTTCAATTATCTCACATGAATAGATATTTTCATTTCCCAGACTACCAGAGAGTTACCAAAGAAATACAACCACATTGAAACCAATAATAAAAACAAAAACAAGAACCAATAGAAAAATGAAATGAAAATATTTTTTTTTTTAAATAAACAAAGAATTTTTAAACATAAGTTCATTCATTTTGAATCGACAGTGTGGAGTTTATATTACATAAAAGATAGGCATGGAGAGAGATGGTTCAGAATTACAGAAAAGAAATATTTATTTTATTTATTTGTTTTATTTTTACTCAAAGTAAATACTAGAAATGTTTTCTTTTCAATTTTTAATAAAACAAAATTTTTATTTCTGTTTTCCTATATGATTTCAATACAAGCATCCAAATGTACATAATATTGACCCTACTGTGAAAAAATATAAAAAAGAGAAAACCAAATATTTTTGAGAAAATTGAAAAATTTAATGAAAAAGAAAAACAATATTAATCAAGAGATCTAGAATCCAAGGTGTTCCGATTCAAAACGCAAAAAAAACCAAAAGTATAAAATGCTTAAATATATGTACATGTATGGTCAAAAGAATTTATAAAGCAGATGGCCTTCATCATATTTATTGTTCCTTAGGTTCTGTCTAACAACATTTTCATTTAATTTAGTTTTATTCTTTTTCTTCCTCTTAATATTTTACTCTTATGTTGTTTGTTATTGTTATTATTATTATTATTCTCCATCATCTTGTTCTTTCAATTTTTATATCTCATGGGCCTCTTGGATTTAACTTTTTTGACTGATGAAAATCAGAAAAAAAAAATATAGAAACAATAAAAATAAGAATGATTTCAGACACATGTATACATACACACACCTACTTAAAAACTGAAGTCAAGTTATTCTTTTGTGACTTTCAGGATATTATGTCCTTTGGTTTTTATATTTTTTTGAGGATTTTTTTATTTTTTTTTTATTTTTATTTTATTTTGTTGTATCATTATCCAATTCAGTCTATTATTTTTTTCAACGATTACTTGATATTTTTATTGTTAGACTAAAAATTTGGGTTTCTATTAGAGTATCTGTACTGAATGGGATCATGGTAGGCACATGTTCGAGTAAAAAGTATGCTATGGAGCAGAGATGTTACATAAATACAGGGTGTAGCAATTTCAGTATCAAAAATTTATAATGATTAATATTGGACGTAAGATGTTACAGTAATCCCCGGAAAAGATAGTGGGAGTAATTTCTCTTATAAATTTACAAACTAAAATACGTACAAAACAATAATTTTACATAAGTTGGATATTATTTGTTTTGATACATATACATTTAAAATGATAAAACACACATATGGATTTAAAATCAAATAAAAAAACGTAAGTTCGGATTAAGTGGAAACAGAAATTTATTTTTATTTTGAGTTTGCTGACTTGTAGAAAAGCGTTGAAAATTTCTATTGTTATTCAAAAGTGTTCCTGGGAGGTATTTTATTTAGCAAGCTGAATAAAAATTGTATCATTCAATTTAAATTAATTTATTTTTATAACAGTTTAATTAAAAATTTAATTATAACAAAAATGTTTGATTTGTTTAAATTTTATAAAACCAGTTAAGCATGCAGCTTCAGTTATAATGCTCAAAATTCTGCGGACTAATTCTTATCAGTTACAAATTCAAGATTAGATTGACAAAGATTATTTGTCTTTTTACATTTTAAACTTAAAAAAAAAAAAACGTTTTTTGTTTTACTTTATTTCAGACACTTTCCGCAGAACTACCCTACTATATGTGTATTTTACTTTTATGCCAGTACGAAAACAATGGGATGAATTCGTGATCTGTTTATATGACTTTTAGTTGTTTCTTTGTTAATTTTTTTTTTGTCCTGTGACACCATTACTGGTTTTTCATTATTTTCTTTTTTTTTTGTTGTTGTTAACTTCTTAGTAGTACTGTTATTTTTATAGAACAATATATTTAATAATAAAAAATCTATTTAATATGAAAAAATATATATTTTTTTATTTTGTATTTTAATTCTCTCTCCCCTTTCTGTCTCTCTACTAACTTCTTGTCGCTTAAGTTTTGGGACACTACCTTTAAGGTTACTTTGTCTTTTAGCTATTTTTATTTTATATAAGTCTAAATTCTTTTCTTAGGAAATTTGATAGGAAAAAGCAAAAAAAATAAAAATAAAATTAAAATGTCTTAAAGGAAAGAAATAAATTTTATTATCCTTAAACTGTTTACCTTTTACCTACATACATATATACACATACATAACTACACTGGTTTTTTATATATATATTTTTTTATTATTATTTTTTAGTACTTAAGGGCTATTTAGTTTCTGTAAATCAAAGGATATTTTGAATTAAATTTCCCAAGATATATTGATGATGATAATGATGATGACGATAGTAATAGTGATGTTGATGATTGTGTAAATAAAAAAATTCTGGATATAAAATTTAGATAATTGAATTGAATTCCTTTAAATTTTTAATAATAATAACAAGGACATAAGTTAAAAGAATCACCTAATAATATCTGAAAATTGAGTTTTAATCTTTCAAAAAGTTATTTTAATAGAAAAAGAAATAGATTGACTTTTGTATTGTTGTATTTCAAGAATATGAAATCTAAATTCAGAAACAATTAAAATATATTTTTAGTTTCCTATCGTATATTTTTAATCTAATAATTCTTATTCTAATATAATTTTATTCGATTTTGAATTTAGTCCCCCATGCATTTTCTTGCATTTTCTCATGTAGCATCTTTGCTTCAAATGCAATTTCCCAAAGTCATTAGTACTACAAATTGTAAAACAAAATCAAATAAATTGAGTAAATTGATGACCACGTAAGCAGATATAGAAAATTGTCACTTTTAAATGTAGAAGATTACTGTATTTTGTCAAATCTACATTAAAAAATTTTGCCATCAATTTATTTTGTAGCAACAAAAAAATACATCTCTTGTACATTCGACGAAAGTATGAACTTTAACAAAGAAACGATTTACTTCTATTTGTATTAGGTTTTTCTTCACAACAAATGTTAAAATAACTAAATTTTTTAGGTTTCAGTATCATAAAACGAAAATAGGTACTTGAAACTTGCGGCTTTGGGTAGAACGGTTTTCTGCAATCTTGTTAGTTTAATTTATCAATATGTTTTATTTACTGTATCTTACCGCACCTAATATTTTCTCATAAGTAATAGAACTACTAATAATTCTGCAAATTTTTATCTTAGTCGGTGAAGAATTGTTGGTGCTAGACGCCTTCAAAATAATTTAAAAAATTCAGAAAAGTACAAACCTTGATTTTTTTTTTAATTTTTATTTTTTGTTCATTCTTTATAAATTTTGAAGCGACATGTTTCTACTTGTATTTTCTATCTTTCTAGGAATTTCTTTTAATGTAAATGGTTCTAATTTTTAATTCTTAACTGTCATGTGAGTCATGACTGTGTGAAATCTATTGATTGTCGCTTATTACCTTGTGCATCAAAATGATGAATTTTTTATTATTTTTATTGGTTTCGAACAAGTGACTATGATTTAATTTATTGTGGAAATTTCAATGCAGAGTCTGTAGATGATTCACGAACTGAATTCCATTTTGAAAAAAAATTTCATTAAAAAAAAAAAACTAATTTTCATTCACATAAACAAAAATATACATGTTCCGTTTTCTTCGAAAAACTGAAGAATTTAGTCAATATTTTCCAAAGTGATATTAACATATATATTGCGTATATAAATTCTAATCCTGATTGGGTTATTGAAATATTTCTCAGTAATCGATCGGTAATTATTCAACCAATTACCATTGCATATTTGCATCGATCAAAATTTCAAATTCTGAGTTTCAAATGAATGGGGTTGAAGTTTGATGAAACGATCCTTTGCTAAGTAAGTGGCTTAAGAAAATTATCTTGAAACCACAAAATATACCTGCTGCACAGTATGTAGAGCTACAATATTTTTAACTAAAAACTTTTTCAGCCAAAATAAAATGTTTATAGACAATTAGGTTCTGTTATTATACAATACGTAACCTTTACTAACAACACTAATAAATATATACAGGAAATATACTGGAAGGCCATGTGTTATTAAAACAAACAAAAAAATTAAATGAAAATTTTCTAAATATGTATAATAATCTACAATTTATATGAGTCACAATTATAATAAAAATAAATTATGTGTACTTTACGAGCTCTGCCCGACTATAGTTAGAGTAATAAAATTTAAAATATCGTAAAAATATTTTTTTTGTACTTTTTATTGTTTTATATGTATTATTTTTATTATTATTATAATTTTTTTTTTTTATTTCAGGTTTTTCTCATCAGAGAATCAGTTGTCCTTGAACTAATATAAAAACAAAAAAAAAAATTATTTTAAGTGAAATAAATAAATTAAGACCCTTAAATTTGTACACCAGCAACAAAATAAAAAAGTTAACAATTTTCTACTCGTTAAATTTTTTTTTTTTTTTTTTTATAATATACACAAAACAATAAAAAAGCAAACAACATCAATAAAAATAAAATAAATGTCTTTGATGTTTGACTTGCCAACATTGAAACAATACAGAAAGACAAAAAATTTCTCAAAATAAAAAAGAATGTATCCTAAATAAGAAAAAAAAAAATATCCTTAAAAATAATCCAAATAATATCCTATAATATAAAGATGTTTCTTCTTCTTTTGTTTCGGACAATTTCTAATTGAAACAACAACCATATTCCCTTTAATATAAATAACGGTAACAAAACAGAAAAAAATAAAATGATATAAAAAAAAACTAACTGTCTAAATTGTTACAATCTCCTAAATAACTGTATATTTTTTGGGATGTTATTTTTTTTCTTTTTTTTTCTTTATTATTATTAATTCTTTTGTTTTTTTTTTTCTATTTATACTATCATCTAAATACATACAAATAATCACTTACCTATATTATTAGGATACATATTTGGCAATGTACCATCTTTCTGGTATCTTGGCGGTGGTATATCTGAATTTTCTACCAGGTATGTTGAAGCAGCTTTCTTGCGTGTTTCATCCTATTAAAAACAACAAAAAAAAGACAAAAGATATAATCAGAAAAAATTACATATAAAAAAAAATTAAAAATATAATATAATAGAAAAGGACAAAATGAAATTTAATGAAAGAGAAGAAAATAATAACAATAATATAAACAATATTGAGAGAATAATAACAAAAAAACAAAAGAAAAAAATTATAAACCGGAAATGTCTTAACAAGTAAAGACGAAAAACATTAAGTCGTAACAAGATGGTAGAATAAGAAAACAATGAAAAAATAAAGTTAAAAACAAACAGAAATAAAACAATACACAAAGAAATATTGCCAAAATTATTATTATTAGAACAAAAAAAATATATATATAAATATAGTTGTCTCTGACAACTGAACAATCCAATAGAAGGTGCGAATTATCATTAAATTACATGACTTATTTGGTATGTGAAGAGCAAAATAAATTATAAATTGTTTTCGGTTTTTCATCACACTTCCTATCCAAAGTATGGAGGGACTCAGAGTCCGCTATATTCAAAAATACATGGATTGGTTGCAGTTGAATTTGCCACCGTTACATCACAAGTAAAAACTGAAAGTACATGAATTAATAAAAATATGGTTTTTGTGTTTATTTTATAGAGATACTCATCAAAGAAATACAGACATTCAGTGAATTTCTTTCGACTGACTAATTGGCCACAAATTTACATCGAAATTTATACATTTAAGCAAGAACGCGTTTCAATTTTGAAGAAGGTCAAAAATATGCCGTCATATACTGTAATAATCATTGACCATAATTCAAAAATACTGTGTTGAGAGGTAAATAAAATAGTAAATTTCTTATGCGGGCGTATACTGTTGTCGAACAAAAAATTAATTCATTTTGAACAGGAATTTTCTCAACAACAAGAAATCTCATTCGTAATCACAATCTAAAAGTTTCTGCGAATTTAGTGAGGAACCAGGTATAAAACAAAGTACCAGTATGGAAAATTGTTATAATACAGCTGTTGTGTTATTGCGTCCAACAATAACTTAAAACCTAATCTAATGAATGACTTATGAAGTAATATGCATCACAATTCAATACAAAATGCCATACATTTCAGCTGAATAAAGGTAATAACATAATATTTACTAAACTAAACGTACGCATTACTGTTACTGCTTAATCAAATTTATAACACCTTTCAAATTTAATATTTATTTTTACTTTTCGTTTGTTTTATTTCTGATGGTGACTCTTCAAAGTATCGGGAAGGACACAAAAAAATATTTCTATATATAAAAATTATATAATTTGAAATAGAAGAGTAGATAGATAAGATAAGATTGTGAATAAAGGAAGAGAAGTACAAAGAGCAATTTATACTAACTAAAAAAAAAAATAACAATAAGGCAACACAAAAAACAAAAAAAAAAAACAAAGAATTAAGACAACAAACGAACAAGGATATTATTACATTTATCCTTGAGCCTTCAGAGAATTAATCTACAAGCAAAAGAAAAAAAAAAATATCTTTAAGATGAATAAAAACGAATTATTCTTTTTAAGAATTTTTTTTTTTTTTTTTTATATTTTGTCTAAGAGGTTAATGGAGGTTAAGCCAGTGAATATAGAAGGGGACTATTCAATTTCAGGACATTTAATATTTTCTTATTTTTATTTTTAAAAAATTTTCCTACTAAATTTATTTAAAAAAAAAAACCAAAAAAAAAAAAAACACAAAACAAATGTAATTTTCATACATGATCATAAAATTTGTTAACAAAGATAACAGTAAAATTAAATGATGTTAACTAAAAAATGAACAAAAAAAAAACATGTCTACCGTATAAATATTTAAAAGTTAAACTGACATATTTAAGAAGACATTTAGTAAAATTAAATTATTTGTTTTTTTAGTAGG
This sequence comes from Argyra leucocephala, assembly GCA_963942445.1. Classification (NCBI taxonomy): domain Eukaryota; kingdom Metazoa; phylum Arthropoda; class Insecta; order Diptera; family Dolichopodidae; genus Argyra; species Argyra leucocephala. The sequence continues at coordinate 3,168,647 of OZ012681.1, forward strand.
ATCACTTTAGATAAAAGTGATTTATTGATTACTTAGGTATGACATTGTACGACAATGGAATTCTATGGTGTAAATGTGTCAGTGCATGCCGACAGACATTACTATTTTGATATGTAGCACGACTTTGAAATAGGAGAGCTAAAAATTATAATTAAAATTGCTTACATGTAGCTCATTATAGTGCAATATTAAGTTAAATATTGCTCATTAGTGCAATATTAAGTTAAATATTGCTCATTAGTGCAATATTAAGTTAAATGTTGCTCATTATAGTGCAACAGCAGTGCTTAAGTCATTCTAATAAATTAAAACAGGTAGATGCATTCATATGACTACCATAAAAATACAAATGACCAGAGAACTATAATTAAAAACAGTTAAATAAAGCTCATTATGGTGCAAAATTGCGTACTTATACAAATAAATTTGATGAACACAACACTGGAGGTACAGAAATCAACATGGAAGAGCTATATACCTTAATTTGAGTATTCTGTGTGTTTAGAATTCGTATAACATAAATAAGTAAAGATATTCAATCTTTCGGATTTGATATTTCGGACAAGACTTAGCTTACTTGCATTTTTTGTATTTCATCTCACAAAATTTATTTTTTTACAATGCTTTAGAAATATATAGGGAATATTATACCACTTTTTTCAAATACTTTGAAGTGAAATAAATAAATTTTAAAATCTGTTATACCATAAGGATTTGAAGAATTTCGAAAAATTTCTTATAATTACTCATGATCTCCGAAACTATTTATTAAACATTTTTCTTATTTTTTAGAATATAAATCTTCATTCATAAGAACTTCATAATATATTTTATTATAATTATTTTTTTTGTTGCTTTTGCTGTTGCTGTTGTTGTTGTTGTTTTGGTTGTTATTATATAATTTTCCTTTACTTTTTCTAATATTTAAGCTTAACAATTTTTTATGATTATTAGTAAGGAATGCTCCTTAGCAAACAGCTAATTGTTGGAAATAAAGCCCGAAGGATATTTTTTCTCTGACTGATATCGAATATATTTTGCTTTTTCTTTTCTTCTTTTCTTCTTTTCAATTTTTTTTTTTTTTTTTTTTAATATTATTGGACTGTTTTTTAATACGCTATTTACATTTTTTTTTTTGTGATTTTTTATAAAAAAAAAAAAAAATAAACAAAGAAAAACAAACATTGAACTTTAGAATATAAAAAAATATGATTTTGGATTTCGTCCTTGAGGAAATGAATTTTAATAAGTTATCAAAAAGTGAAACATAAGAAAAAGAAATTAAGGTATGTCAGTTAAATTATTTTTCATTTTATTTTTATTATTATCTTCCTGTTGTGTATTTGTTAATTTCTCCTATAGGAATCAAAATTATTTGAATTAAAAAAAATTTGTAATTTTTTTTTTAATATCTACAATAAATTTTAATATTAATTTCATATTTCAAAGGATTAAAAATTCTGTTCAGGGATATACTGTTAAATTAATAATATAAGTTTCTTTTTCAATTTATATGACAATTTTTTCATGGTATAGTTAAGAAGCAGTAGTTGACGTAGAAAATTATATTGGGTTGTGACATCAGAATTTGATATTGGAATAAGAGACAAACCATGACTAGTGTAAAAAACAGATAGAATAGTTTGTAAAACAATAAAGATACTGCTTTGTATTATTAAGATATATATTAATTGAAATAGTAGTAAACGAAAAAAAAATGTAACATGTTTGTATGTATGGGTCGTAAACCATAAAATTTATTTAAGGGTTATGTAATATTATTACGGTTTTTTTTAAGGTTGCATTAAATTTATTTATTATATACTCTTGAAATTTTGAATGATTTTCAATCATGACATTTAAAAATTTCACTGCAATAATATGTGTGTATTTCTGATGTCTAAAAATGAATTACAATTGTTAAAAATGACAGTATGCTAACTATAAGTGTGCTGTAAAGTTCTGAATATAATACCCTTTCCAATAAAGTACCCCGAATAAATTAATCGAAACATTTTTCCATTTACAGAACCCGGGTACAATAATTAGATTTTATATTTTTCGAAAATTAATTTCGAACTATTTCGATATTGGATGTTATCTAATACTAAAATCATTTTCATGCTATCTATTACTAAACCAACTGTGTTAATTGGTTTTATTTTAATATTAATTTGTAACGGTGGAAAAAATCCAATTAGAGTACCTGGGTATACTAATTGTTATTACTATTTTTTCAGAATATTGACATTTTCCAATTCCAATTCCATTATTATATTCTAATAAACTTTACGGTATTATTTAAAACAAAATTCGTTCGTTGCCCCTCCTAGAGCTTTATTTATTTAAAAACATCATCACTTAACCTCGAATACAAGTTTGCTTCAACCTGCTCTATCTCATGCAACTGTCCTCCATTCGTTAAATCCAATCTTTTTACAGTTGTCCTTGATTTCGTTTAGCCATCTTGATTTACCTCTTGCTTTAAAACGTACTTCGTCTAATATTCTATTTAAATTATTTTGACCATTCATCGTCCATCTTAACCTTTCTGCCTTAATAAATTTTAGAATTTAACTTTTAAAAACAATAAAATAAATCTATTCCTGTACAGGACTGACTGTTGATTTCGTTTAGCCATCTTGATTTACCTCTTGTTTTAGAACGTACTTCGTCTAATATTCTATTTGTATTCTTTTGACCATTTATTCTCATTACATGCCCTAACCCGTCCATCTTAACCTTTCTGCCTTAATAAATTTTAGAATTTAACTTTAAATAAATATCTTTTGTGGTTTTTTTTATTGCATATTGGTACAACGTAAAAACGTAACGGTGATTTAATTAAAAATTCCACTTAATTAAAAACAAAACTAAAATTAAAAATTTTTCATTATTAATTTTATGATTTTATGATGGAAAATATTCAAAATATTTGGTGGCACATCTTTACGCATTTTTGACAGTAGTTGTACCTATCATAACTGTCAAAAGAATATTTATATCAAATTTAAGAATATTTAATTAATCAGTATATTATGTATTTTCAATATAAAATCCATTTTCAAATTGTTTTTCATTTTGCTTTTTGTAATTTTATTCAATTTATTGCAATTTTATCAAATATTCTCTCTTCTTATTATAATTATCTATTTTTTTTTTTTTTTTTATTTTCATTTTTTGTTTGTTGAATAAATTTTCGAATTCATTTTCATGAATTTAATTTTGACATAATAATGCATATATATATATATATATATATTATATAGATATTCTAGAAAATGGAAATGAAAGAAGGTAGAAACCAAAAACCAGGATATAAAATAAAATCTCATTCACAGTTTCCTGTCAAATAATATTATGACAATATATTGGTAAATTAACGAAATTTCTGCTCAAATGAAACGAAATTTCTGATCAGTAATTTTTTATTTTATTTTTCTTCATTTACTGTTCATTATTTTTTGATGAGGGACAAGGGGGAAATTGAAAGAGATAGAACAATTTTATATATTAATGGAATATTTTCGAATTATTCTTTTGATATTTTGATTTCTTTCTAATAGTCAATATGAATGGTTCAGTTCTTATGCAGTGACGTAACTACCGGATAGTGTTGGAATGACAATGACACTGAATATTTTCGAAATTTTGTTTGAAACTCCTTTATGGAATAAGAAAGAATAGAAAAATTGTATTTGCTGAACTTTATGTGATTGGTTAGTTGATAATTGTAGGATACAAAATTAAACAAAAACCTAAAGCCTGTTATTATTTTCTTTGACTAATTGCGTTTTGCATGTGTTGTATTTTTATATAAGTATTGATATATATTTTTATTATTTTTTTTAAATTTCTTTAGCTTATACCTAAACAAATTGACTAATGCTTCTTCGGCATAATTTAAAATCGCGAAATTTTGATTTAGCCTATCTTGACATGTTGGAAGATAGTCTAAATCTATTGTATAATTTTTTTATTGATTGGATATTTTAAATTGCTTCAACTTTTGACTTGTGAGCATATTGCTTATTGATTTTTGTTCTTTGATTTGCCTTGACATGTTGGAAGGCAAATTAAAGTTACTAGATTTTGAATTGTTTTTTCCGTTTATGGATTTTATTTTTGTTTGTTTTTAGTATTCTATCAATTTATTACTAATTACTAATTTCCTTAATCGTGTTTACTAATTTTCCCCTTTTTTTTGTTTATTTTTTGTTTTGCATGCTTGTTTTAAGCATTTCCTGACCCAATTCTCTCTTTACTAACACATTCTTCATTATAGGGTTATCACGCGCTTGTATTCTTCTTTGAATAAAATTAAAATATAATAATAAATATTAAAGTTTAATTAATGAAAGTTCATTGAGTGTATGCTCGTCACAGTATTACATACTGAATAATTTAATTTATTAAAATCTTTCTATACTTTTAATACGAAGAATTTTACTCTTCCAAGCACTGTAATGACCTTGTATACGACACTCCTAGTCACATGCTAAATGATAATAATAATGAGAATGGTGACTCCCCGCGTGCGCGGCACTGGAGGAGTAATTGGTCGTTGGGACATTATTATTATTATTATTTTAATTAATTCAAATATAGATCAATATAATCGATTTGAAGCCATTTTTTTTTTTTTTGCTTTTATTTATTACTAGCGGAGTTACCCGGCGTTGCCCGAGAAAATTTAAAGTTCCTAGAATTTTTTCTGGGTTTTTAGTTTGAAAAGGGAAGTATTATGTGACGTTTGTCTGTTAGTAAACTATCTGTTAAATGTTTTTATATGTAATTGTTTTTTTTTTGTGGAAAGTTTCAAAACCAATACAAAGAATACACGCCCGTGTTTTGTAATAGTGTGGGATCCACCCCCACTAAAACCACTGCATGTTTTTAAAAATTTAATAAAAAGCTAATTCATGTACTTATCTACTTAAATGAAATACAAAAAAAAAATCAAAAGTTAACGAAAATTAAAATGAGTTTCAGTTTTGAACAAAAATGGTACTTACAACTTAAAATAAAATGCAAAAATAAGTCTTAGGCGTTGTTTACAAATTTCAATTAGAATTTTGGGATTTTAATTAGAAGTATTTTTTGAAAACTAAATTATGATCCGTTTTTATGTTAGTATAAATCTTGTTTTAGGTATTAATATTCAAACATTAAGTACTTATTTCTATATGTTAGTATAAAACTAATACTACATAAACTTATGCTAGATGTTAGTAGTTCACATTTTAATTTTTGTTACTCTTAATTTAATTAATCAATTCTTATCCATATAGCAGTTTTTTTTCATTGTTCAAAAAAGAAAAGTACAAAATGTTATGAAGAAAACAAAACCAAATTTAGAAATTCAAAAAAGACAAAGACAATTAGGAAAAACCAAAAGAACAGAAAAAAGGAAAGACGAAAAAATACAAAATTCACACCGCAGTACTTAATAGGCTGTCCCTGTGCCTTGTTTATCGTAATCGATAACGCAAGTTTAATTGGAAATTGCAACCTCTTAAAGTTAAAAGGGAGATCATTTGGAATAAGTGATGTGCTTGGGATGAAAACGACTTCACCCTGTCCCCCTTCCCTGTTAAAATGGTCGCTTCAATTACATTTGCCAGCAATTTTTTAACACAAAGTCTTGTACCGTTGCAAAGTTTTGGTGGGTCGAGGTTCCGTATTAAACTAATTAATTGGTAATACCAGTTTCAGTAAAAGACGATGTGGCGGTAATCCAGTCGGATCAAGAGAGTTTGGGAACTCTGTTGGAAAATTGACTACCTCATCAGCATTTACTACGTTATCAATGGACTTGTATTCATTTACTACGCCCGCTAATATGGAAAGTATTTGATTATTCATTTCGCTGACATCAGTATTTTTAGCAGCAAGAATTGCCCTCTCTCAAAACCAGTTCAAATTATGATAGTTTTGCTGAATATCCGGATAGACTGTCTCTATTAGTTCTGCGACAAACGACACCAAATTACAAAAATCGGATGGCAATTTTATTTTTCCAGATGGCTCAACTGCAAATCTACCTTATTATTATTATTATTTTAATTAATTCAAATATAGATCGATCGAAGCCATTTCGATAATCGATTTGAAGCCATTTTTTTGTTTTTTTGTTTTTTTGCTTTTATTTATTATTATTACTTCTATTTACAGTATCTAGGAAAAAGTTTACAAAACTAGATTAAATTCTAATGCTGATTAACATTTATAAAAAAAAATATATAATGTTTGTTTTTTTTTTTGATAATTTTTATATCATTTTTGGTTTTATGAAACTTGATTATTTTAACATTTAAGTTTCAATTTTTATTTTCAGCTGTTGTAAAAAAAAATTTATAAAAAATAAATACATTTTCTTTTAGGTTGTGAAATAAAAACTTAAATTAAAACTTAACAACAAATTTAACCTACAACAACCCTAAAGTGTAAAAGTTACTAAATTCTGTTTAATTTTTTAACCACCATCAATCTCTGTAATCAAACATATAATTAATAGGAATATAAGTATCGAATTTTAAGCTAGCGATGTCAATATCACTTGGTTCATAATCTATTTTAGTGCACGTAGCACGTCTACTATATTGAAATAGTATTGGGACATGGATTTGGTTTTGGATAAAACCTTCTTTATCTAGATATATAAAATGTTCGGGTGTTATAAACCCTGATTTTAATGTTCTTTTTATATACTCCTCATTATGGTGGAATATATGAGATATTAAACTATTTTCAGGAGTTTTAATTGCTCTATCAAAATGTTTGCGAATCAACTTAAAAATTATAAAATTATCGATTCTTTTTAATTTTGATTTTTTTTATATATGTATTTGTTTGAGTAAAAATGTACGTAATTTGTTTCCGATTTCCTACTTTCATCAATACACACTCTTATACATTTTCTCTCAGATTTCCTAATTTTTTCCATTAGGCTAGCACTTATGTTGTACCAGATAGTGAGTATGGGTCTAATAAAAGCTTGATAGCTAATGATTTTCACTCTGGTGTTTAGTATTCTATTATAAAATAATTTTTAACATGCCATAAAGGCCTTAGTGCCTTTAGATAATGTTTCCTTGATTTGTTGGGAATAATTTAAGTTATAATTTAGATGAACTCCTAGGTATTTAACTGATTTTTTGTTTGGTAAAATCTCATTTGTAGGACTTTTAATGTTAAATTTATTCCAATGTTTTTTCAAATTATAATTAAGGTTCTTGTAGGTATTTCGAAAGAGCATAGTTTCACATTTCGATTTGAAGCCATTAACAAGATATTTTTTTTTTTTTTTGTTTTTTTAATATAAACTTTTATTATTTGCCTTTGAGATAAACTTGAAAATATCTTAGCCTAGAAAAAGTTTAAGAAAAACGGCTCTACTATAACTAATTACTATTAACATTTAAACTTATTTTAAATTTTTATGTTAATTTTATTTTCTTACTATTTATTTTGTTTCGCTCGTAATTATAACTGTATGTTAACCCATTAACAACGGGTACGAGAACCCGTTGTCAGAATTTAATAATTTTTTAACAGTGGTATATTTTTAGTTCCAGATACTCAAATTTAAAATTTCGTGGGGCTGTAGTTCCTATATTCTGAGATCTAGCCTGTACTTTATATAGTACAACCGTTGTGAGAAGTAAAAAAAAAATTAAAATTTTAAAAATGAAAAATAATATTAATTTTTTTGTTTATATTTTTTTGTTTGGTTTACTAAATTTTCTTACATTATTTTTTTATATTATAATTAAATTAGTTATGGTAACTTTGAAAGCAGTTTCTTTTTATACACAATGTTTTTAGGCAAATTTTGCAACTATACATGCTTCTGTTATGACATACCACACAACGGAGTTGAGATTTTAATTTTATTGGAACATGGTGATTTATTTCCTTTTCTACTTGAGATGATGGATTCCTTTTTTTCTCATATTTTCTTGCTTTTGCTTCTTGCAAAATTTTTCGCACAATAAACCTGCGGAAGTTAAGTTGGGTGTTATATTGCTCATTTTTGTTCGAAAGCAAATAAAGTTTCCACGCATTAACCATTGCAAGATCAATGATGTAGGTAAAAATAACCCACCACCATTTCTTTCCCTTTATCGAAATTCTGTACGTATTTATGTTTTGGTCCACGTTATCTACGCCTCCCATATGCGCATTGTAAGTAGTATATACGTGTGGCTGCTCTACTGGCATTTTTTTATGAGCTAGTTTAGACCAGCGCTTGACATAATTAATTGGTGTTATATGATCAAAATTTGTTATGATTCTGCAAACACTATTGTCCATCCATTGCACAGCTAATAAATCATTTGTTAAATCATATCTGCAATTTAACTGATGAATAAAAACTGAAAAATTGAATAATTATCACTATTACCTATAATCAAATGTTCCACGAGGTTTGGTTTTAAAAGTTTTATTTTTTTCCAAAGGACAACCTTGAAGTCGGTTTTCTCGAATAGTACCTGTGGCATTAAATTTCATTTCCTTTAAAACTTTCATTAAGGCATGTGTCGTAAAGAAGTTATCAAAAAAAACATTATGCTGACTTGGCTGTGGTATTTTTACTAAGAAATCTGTTACAACTTTTGCACCTAGAGGAATTAATCGCTCATCATTTTCATTTTTCCCGCAATATATATCAAAGTCATAGCAAAATCCATTTGAGCTAGATAACATCCAGTTCTTATAGCCAAATCGGACAGGTTTACCTCTGATAAATTGTTTGGCTGAATGTTTCCCAAAATATTCTATCATAGATTCATCAATAGATAGATTTGTGTGGAAATATCCAAATTGTAGAAAACTATCTCTCACCATATTCATCAGTGGTCTTACTTTATACATTTTGTCAGATGATAAATGAATTTTTCCATTATCTGCCAAATGTAAATACCGTTTAATTGAGAGATATCGATCGCGGCTCATTGCTTGGCTTATTAAATCTATTCCTAAGTCTTCATCTAGAGACCAATAATGATATTCTGAAGGTAATCTATGGTAACCAGTAAATATCAATATGGCGATAAATACTCTCATTTCATCAATGTCAATTTTAAATTTTTGATCATTTTTTACTGCTGATGCATACATCATGCTCTGGTCACACATATGTTGTAAAATTGAATCTGATAATATCATTTCAAATATAGTAATTGGCGTACAATCTGATATTTTTTCCAAGACACTGGGGAGTTTTTCTGAGAATGAAGTACTTTGAGTGAAAGTTTCGTAAACAGGATTTTTCTTCCACCATTTACATTTTTTATTAACTATTAAAAACATGAAACACAACGAAAAAAATAAGGCAGAAAGAAGAAATAAATAAACATGCAATATGCTACAGTAAAATATCAAAAATTAAAAATAACAGAATATAAATTAAATAGCTAACAGGAAAGAAAATTTAAGTAAGCTCAGATAAAAATCTGCTAAATACTAGTATAAAATGTAAGTTTGATAAACAGTTACAAAAATTACCAGCCAAATATTGGTCGTAAACAGAGGCTCTAGCTTCATTTGTACACGGAATTGAACTTGGTCCAGCTCTATTTAACAAACTTTCTTTATAGTTTTCATTTTCTTCATGAATATCTAATTCAACAGTACCAGGAATATCTCTTGGCATGTTGTTTTCAAAAATATTTTGTTCATCTATTTCTTCAGAATCTGTTAAAACATCTAAATCTGGTGGAATAATATTTACAAAAATTTCTTCAGAATCATTATTTTCATAACTATCATCTTGCAGAAGAGCTTCAATTGCTTCCTCAAGGCCTTTAAACTGATTTTTTCCATAAAAAAGTTTTTTGTTTTCATTTGATTGCTTTGACATATTCTTAAAAAAAAGAAAAAAAATTTTTTTTTTTGTATACATATTTAACGGTTGTACTTTTTATAGTACACCCAACTTCATTGACGAAAAAAACAAGTAAAATAATGGAATTTTTCCTTTTATAAACTTACATTGATTTTGATTATCTTTATTTATCAAATTTAATTTATTTTGCAAAATAATAATGCTATAATTAATTTTTTTTTATTATTTTTAAAAAACACGTCCACTTTTACACAAACTTTAAAAATCACACTTTTTCTACGTCAAAAAAATGACATTTATCTGAAGTTAAACCAGTATTGCCGCATATAATTTTATTTTGTATATTTTTAACTTTATTTTAACGCAAATTTTTCCCAAAAATTCACAATGGTTTAGTCACTATAACTTAAAACGTGACACCTATTTTGCTGTACTATATATAGTACAACCGTTGTTAATGGGTTAACATGTTTATTCTTATATTATATATTGTAAAAATAAGGTTGAAAAATCAATATTAAATCTTTTTTTTTGTTAAATAGACTAAATTAACCTAACTTAACCTAATTATTAAGCCTACTTAATCTAACTTAACCTAATTGTTAAACCTAATATGTATTTAGTACCTAACTCTGGTTGAATATGTTTTCTAACCACCAATATTCTCTTTTAATTTTTTTTGTCTCTATCTGGTATAGACATGTTGTATTTTAAGTTATCTCCATTTATGTGGCCCGGATTGTAATCAATGATCTTACATGTGGCCCGTCTACTATAGTGATATAGTATAGGGACATGATTGTGGTCTTGAATATAACCATTTTGATCAAGGAATATAAAATGCTCGGGTGCAATAAATCCCGTGAGCATTGTTTATTTTATGTAGTCCTCCCATTAACAAGATAGAAAATTTTAACTTTAATTTAAATACAAATTGCATACTTTTTGGGGTTTTGAGTTGAAAATTGTAATACAATCAGATTGAAAAGTGCAAAGTGAAAAAAATTTGATTGAGTAGATTTAGGGTATCAGATATTGGGTAAGTCCTCATTAAAGAAGTAAAAATTAAAAAAAGTTGTAATTTTGATTGAAAAATTTCTTAACGTAACCCAAAAAAAGTAAAACTGAATTCTTAATTTAATTTAAAAATTATACGTTTCGTAATTAGCAAGCTTAGTATGAAATTATAATATAGTTTGTATGAGCTAATAGCTCTTTTTGAGAAATAAATAAATAAAAAAAAAAAAATGTAAATATTTACACTTTTATACTTGCTGTGTATTAACACTCTGTGAAGGGTTATTTGTTTCATAGAAATTTTTCAAGTAGACCTTTTGAACTTTTTTGTTTTACAATTTGTACTGAAGATTTTTTATAATTAAAATATATTTTGTTATTCGTTCAACATAAACGACCAACTTTTAAAAGATTTAATTCGGTTTTTATTTGTGCACAAAGTTGTATTGGCAAAACTAAGTAACATTTATTGGTTAAATTTATTTTTTTCAAACCCCATATAGTTCATCATCTATTCGGTGCAGGCAAATCGCTAGAAGTTTGTATTCAGTAATAAATATGAAAGCAAATATTTCTCTGACAAAGGGGTTTGAATCAGAAAAGTTATAACGTCACATTTTTGGCTGATATGAAAGAAATTTTAAAATTCCAACTAAAAAGAGTCAACTCGTAATTGAACTCAATTGAGATTATTATTGAGCCAAGACTATTCTATTTTTTCATCTTACGAAAATATAATTTCATTTTAACCAATTTACAGTTACGTCAATGCGCACTACTGAATTGAATATTTATAATTAAAATTATGTTTACGTCGGTGGCATCATTAAATTAAAAGAAATTTTAATTTGTATCTCTTTAATTACTATTTCAATAATATATAATAAAAACCTATATTCTATACCTTACGTATACCTTACATAAGTATATAATACGCTTGTATACTTTAACATCATTTTAAAGTTAATTACATGATATGTCAAAAGAATTTATGTCTGTTACTGTCTGAACCACAAACATAAAAAAAAAATAAAAATAAAATCGAAAATAAGCTAAAAATAAAACAAAAAGTTAAAAAACATAAAAAAAATTCAAAATATTTTGTGATGGTAAGATGAAATTGCAGTAAACTTTAACTGTAATGCTGTAACATAGGTAACATAAATTATTTAATTTGTTTTTTTTTTTTTTTTTTCGTTTTTGTAAAATGTCTTTTAATAAGTTTAATAAAAAATAATAAAGAAAAAATTTAAATAAAAAGAATAAAAATGAAAACAACAGAATCGAAAGTTAATTTTAAGAGAAAGAAAGAAGAAGGACTTGACATGAAAAAAACGACAAACAGGAAAAAAATGTTAAAATATAATATTTTTTTTTTTTTTTTTTGTTTATATTGCTTACCATATAATCCGGTTGACTACCTTCATTTGAATATGAATCACTTTTTTCTGAAACACTTGATAATGTTTCACCTGTAACTGTATCATTGTATGAGCTTGGTGCATACATTTCAATCGTGGCTGTTTTACTATTTTGTGTTGAAGTATCTGCAGTAGTTGTAATTTTTTTTTTTTTTGTTTTATTTTATTATATTCCAAATTACAGTTATTTTAACATAACACGAAACGAATAAAAATCAAAAGAAAAACAAAATGGCACCCATTTAACACGAGAGAACAAAAAAAATAAATAAAATGAATAAAGAAGAAATTTATCGTTTTACATTCATAGACCAAAGCCAAGTACCAAATATTTCGATAACCGGTAAATTTTAATTTGATTTTGGTTGTTGTTATTTTTATTATTTTTGGTTTTGTTCGTGTTTTTGTTTGTGTCAGTGTGTCGTTTTAACACATTTAAGAAATTTATATTGAAAAATTATTGCAATCCCGTTATGCGAATATAAAATATATTATTTGTTATATGTATATACATTTTCGGTTTAACCGTTGTAAAAAAATGGTATACCGTTATTTATTTATTTTGTAAATATTTTTTTTTGGTATTTTTTTTATATTTTTATTTTTATGAAATTATTATGTATGAACATGTGTATAAATTTTGGGTGTGAGTATATGTTACATATGTGTTTGTGTACATTTCAAAAATTAATCGTAGTTAAAACAAAAAATTTCCCAATATTTGATTTTAAATCAAACCAAAGATCCCAACAATATATAAAAACGACAAGCGTATATATATATATATATATATATATAGATGAATTCAGTAAATGCATTTTTAACATACGATAGTTTTTATTTTTTTGATTGCATAGATGTAGACCCCACCATTCCAAATAAAGCAGCAGGTCAAACAGAAGAACAAAACCGAAAGTACAACAAAACAATTTAAAATTTAAAGAAATTACAACATTGAAAAATCACAATCACCATGAGTGTATTAACGGTATTTTGTACGTACGTTACATGAAATGCGGAATTCAATGAATCAAAAAATGTAAAAAAAAAAAAAAAAAAATTACAAAAGGGGGTTGCGTTTTTTTTGTTTTTTTTTTTTAAAATAATAATTTCGTTATTGCAGAAATATATATATATATATATATATATATATATATATATAAATATCGATATAAAATTTATTTTGGGATATTAATATGGATTATAATATGAATGTATGAACGCCGCATAGTATATATATGCATTTGGGTACAATATGTGTGCATTTAAATAAACGGTTGGTAATAAAAATTTGTCAATCATTGAACCAAATGAGTAGCCCATTAAAAAAGCAAAAAAAAAACAAAAATATATATATTTTTTTTTTGACATTTTATTTTTATTTAATTTGGGTAGTATTTTTTTTTTTTTTTTTTCAAAATATGTTGTCGAAAAAAAATGTGAACATTTTTCAATTGCAACCAACACACATACACACAATGAATGAAAAATGCAGCAAAAAAAAAAAATGAAGCAGTGATAAAGTTTATGTTTTTAATTTTGAATTTGATGGGTCCAGGTTTTTTGGACATTTTAGTTCAGTTCAGAAAAAAATTATTCACGAAAAATATATTTAATATAATATATTTAATTGTGTGTGTGTTAGTATAGTAAAATGCAGTTACGATAGTAATATAAAAATTATATCAATGTTTCAATTCAATTGAAATGTGTGTGCGTGTATGTGACATTTGTATTGAGAAAAGATATTTATATTTAATTATATACATTATATAATATTATATATATATATATATATATAATATAAATATATTTATAAAAATATTTTGTTATTTACAATGTGTTCATTGTTTTTTGTTTTTGTTTTCATTATTATTATTATTTTTGTACACGGATGTTGAACCAATTTTTCCGTTATTTTATGGCAGTCATTTTAATATTTTGTTGTAATGTTTTTTTTTGGTTTTTTTTTTGCAGTTGTTGTTGTTGTTGTAGCAATAAGAAAACCATGAGATTATGGTAATTTTTCATTTCATTTTCCAATTTAATTTTAAATGTTGTACAATTTTTATATTTACATGTTCATTTTTTAGTTGAAATAAAAAATAAAAACAATTTTTTTATTTTATTTATTTTTGTTATTTTAATCCATTAAAATGCAATTTATGTTGAATTAAAAAAAAAAAAATAAATAAAAGAGAATTTTTATAGTAGCGAGGATACCGAAATGAACAAATGAACCAATTCATATAACAAAATCGATGTTTTTGAAGGTTTGTTATTTGTTTGTTTTTTTTGTTGTAATTTCCCCGTGTTATATTTTTCGATGATTTATGAAAGTAAAAAAAGAAAAGAAAATAAATTTATATATTAGAAAATTGTATTAAAATATATTTTGTTTATTTATTTAATTATTTAAAAATTAAATTGAAATTTCAAATAGGATTAAAATAAAATAGATACCTAAAAAATAAATACATTAATTATGAAATTAAAAATAAATTTTTAAAATAATTAGATATTTATAAATAATTTATTATTGGAGAAGAAAATGCGATTTACAATATATGTATATATATATATATATATATATCAATTAAAAAAATTGCTAATGGAAACATTCAATTAAAATAAAAATAAATTTTATTATTTGACGGTATTAATTTATTGATTTGCTGAAAATGTCAGCTAAAGCAATTTACGTCACATCTAATGTCATTATTGAGTACACCTTTATAAAATTTTAAATAAATAATTTGGTTATATTAGCGGAAATTCTGAATAATCATTAAATACATCACAACAACGTTTTTTTTTTTTAAAATATTTAATTTTTTTAATAAATTTAAGTGCACAAATAGATAAGCTTACATAAAACATTTTTTTTTTATTTATGAATAATACGAATGCACAGTTTTAATTAGTGGACGATTGAGAAAATGGAATCTCTATATATTCAATATTCAATTTATAAATATTGAATATTTGAAGATTATAAGTGGAAATACTATACTTACATTATGACCAAACAGTATTGGTTCGGAACCACAATATATCTGATGTATGCGGAAAATTGAATCTATCTATACCAAAAATAGTCGAAAAGGAAAATGATGGCAACAACGGTGCTATTATACAGCAAAAAAATATTCAATAAAAGAATACAAAAATTGATTGCTTCAAAAAAAAAATGTTAGATGAAAGGTTTCATAAATATTAGTTGTTTAAATATAAAAACTCATATAATAGGCTTTTCAAGCTTCATAATCACTTTTAGAAAGAGTCTTTATACTACAGTCTCCTAGTGGCTTGCGGTGTATTCCCGTTTAAAGGTTTCACATCCATTAATTGTGAATCCTCTTTTCACTCTCTACTAAGTTTGAAAAACAAATAAAAATAAACAAATATTACCTGATGTATTAACACTTCGGTATTTGGGTATAGAATAGAACAATAAATGATGAGTAGTATTCGTAGCTATCGTCTATACCCAAATGGAAGTTTATCAAATTATTCATAGTAAGTGGATATTATAATATTATTTAGTAAATGTATGTATTATCTAAACTTGTAAGTAAAACAACGATTTAACATTTGTATTTTTCTCAGAAAATTTTACTCTACTTGTTTGTTATTCAGCTAGATATGGGACTTAAAAATCCTTAATCAAATTTTCTATGATAAAAAGTACCTTGTAAATAATATTTTAAGTACAGTATCGTTAACTTTCCATCGTACTCTTAGCTAAAACCCTAGTATATTTTTAATGCTGAAACAAATTTAAAAATCTAAGTATAAACTATTATAACTCGTTTAGAAGTCATTTTAAGCCATAAATATAGAAACCAATACGAGCAATAAAAAATATAATGAAATTATAATATACTCTCATATAAAAAGTGGTGAATTTTCTATACACAACAATTAGTGTACTCGTATGTCAAATAAATAACTTTTAAAATCTATTTGAAATAATTAAATTAAAAAAAAAAAAGTAACAAACTTAATTAGAAAATATTTCTAATTAAAATCAGAAAATTTTTCAGTATTTCACAACCAAAGTTATTTTTATTTTCAAAAACAGGAACGCACATTAGATAAATTTTTGTTTCAGGAATTTTTAACAAATTTTTATTATAAATAAATTTTCAAATAATTTTTAAATTACATAATTTTAGAAAATATTTTCAAATGATCATCTTTTATAAATTTATAAATGTGGTTTTATTTGGTATTTGTTTTTGGACAACTCATTAGGACTACCACATTTATTTAAATTTCTATAAAATTTGAATTGTATAGTTTTTAATAATATGAATTATAGTTTTTAATAATATGAGAAAATAATCTGGGCAAATAACAGGATATTCATAAGGTTTTGTACATAAAATTGCAATATAATTGTGTGGATATATCAACACTGATGAAAGATGAATAAATGCTAAAAGATGATGCAGAATAAATAAAATATTGTAGAAAACATGATTAGGATTAGGATTTGAGAATATTGTTCAATTAATAGAAAAGTTATATGTAAGGTGCAGAAAAAAAATGGAACAGTGATTTTTGATTAAAATTGATCTGATGCTTGAATCCACATTAATGAAAGTTGCCAAATTAAGCCTGAAGTCACCAAGAAAATGACACGACTTTGGCGTCAAATAAAATATATGTCAAATTATGTTTTGAATAAATGTGTTTATAAATGGCATCATAGCCCACGTAACAATTTCATTGCTATAAGACTCTTGCAAACTCTTATAGCAGTATTATAAAAACACTCTTATAGAAGTATTAGTGTTAATTTGAGTGCTCCGCAATTGTTGCAAAACATTAATAAATACGTTATAGCACTAAAATGGATAATCCTATAAGGCACCGGAGCAAGTGCTATAATATTGTTATAGGATTAGTATACATGTATTAGTGTATATGTTTTTATTTTTAAATTAACTTCTTTTGAAATAATTTATGTTATGCGAGAGTGAGAAAGGTACTATTTTTTATTTTAAAACAATAGTTTTATGAAATTTTGTATTTATTTCATGAGAAAGGGAGATAGATATTAATTACATATTTTTATATTTGTATGTAAATGATTTATAATATAAAAAATATCTTACTAATAAATAATATATTTTCCGGTTAAGAATAATTATTTTAATATTTATAATTTTTGTGACCAAAAGGCAAAATTTTGATGGGAAAGAAATATCATTCACATTTATTACATATAATGAAAAAATACATTGCCATTCAAAAATAATCAATTTTGAAATAAATAAAAGAAAATATCTTTTTAAATTGCATCTTGAACATGTTAAATCATGTACGTTAATTAAGGCATAACATCAAAATTGATATTTAAATAATTATTATTTTAAGTAAAAATGATATTGTAGCCAAATAAAAGTTTTCAGCTCTTGTTTATTTAAAAAAAAAATTTTTTTTATCAAACATTATAGAAAATAATGACTGTCCCAAAATATCTATTCCAAATATTTATTATATATGTAAGGTAAGTTTATTAGTAACATTAGGAATACAGTAAAATAATAACACTACTACTGCTATGCTACCAATTCTATTCTTACTAGGGGCCCCTGTTGAGTAATTATATTTCAAGTTGAAGTCAAATTTAAAGTTTAAAAAAAAAACAGTAATTTACGTACTGACATAGACTTCGCACGATATAGCAGAAACCACTCATGTTTAATAAAAAGTTTTGTGGTTAGTAAGTTTTATTTAGAACACATAAATACACGTCCCTCATATACTGCTTCGTTTCCGATATATTCCCTATAGTAAGTGGCATTTAGTGATAAAATTACTAAAAATAAAAAATTTTGTCATTAAAGAGGTACCTACATAATACATAATTTTAATAAAAACTATATTATTACTACAAATAACCAAAATTTAGAAACAGTTACTTAAAAAGATAAAAATGAAGAATTCAAGTGATTTGTTTTTTTATTGTTTTTTATTTTTTATTTTAGATAAATTTGTTTTTTTTTGTTTTTTTTTTGGCATATGTACATAGATTCATTTGCAAGTCCATATGTAAATTATAATAACCGATTTGTTTGCTTTTGTTTATTATTTTAATAAGATCTCACATGTGCATACTGTATTTGCTGAATAACAAAATCATATGAGTACAAAATTTTCAACTGTGTGCGCATTTTTGTGTTATATACAACTTATATATTATATTAGAAGTTCATTAAGGAGTAGTAGAATCGAAATAAAATAAAAAGGTGTCTACTGCGCAGGACCTTAAATGCTTGTCAATTATAATTATAGATAACAACACTTTAACATCTTGTTATAGAATTACGCACTTTTAGACTCATAACAACATCCCTGTAGCACTTACTGACAATCCCATTATAACAGTAACTCCCGAAATTGCTATAAGAACATTCTTATCGCAATAATAATCACATTATTCCCATTAAAACATCATTTTAACAGCTTTAGTATACTTATCGGAGTGATATAGGAGTCTTATAGCGCTAATTTTGTTTTTATAACAATAAAATGTTACGTGGGAGCAAATAGTACGAAAAAGTTAGCGAAAAAAATTTAATCCAAATTCAAAATATGTTGTTGTTGCACTGCGACATTTCTTTTTGACAGTTCACTAATTTAAAAAGTGGTTCGAAATTTTCACCTTTATTCTATGTCATCAATCCAGTACGATAATATCATTTTATTTTTATTGGACTTCAGGCTTCAGTTGAAAAGTTAAAGCCTGCTCTTCATTATCTGCTCCTTAATTGAATGACAGACAGAGATTTTTAACAATTTTCATTCAGAAATATTTGAAAAAAACCTCCGTTTTTTTACCCTTAAACCGTATGTTTGAGTTAGCCATATATAAATATATATTTGTATTTTTTTACAATTACCGATATTAGGATATAAACAGTTCAAGTAAAAGCTTTGATATATTACCAGCCACGGATTTTTTGATGTTTTTAATTTTTGGTTTGTCAGTTTAATTTAAACATGAAAAACTAGATTTTTTGTAGAGCAACTTCAACTTTATAACAACATCATAGTTTTATTTTATGTTAACCAGTTAATCCAATTGTATTAAGAGAAGAAAAAAACGCTATTTTACAACATTCAAGTACTAAACGGGATTCGAGCTTAGAAACTGGTGAATATCCAGAGAAGAGCTGTAATCCAATGAAATGGCAAAGTAAATAGTTAGAGGTCCTGAATATAACTAAACCTGTTTAATATATTGTTTTACCGAATATTGTGTAGGGTCTAGATAAAACATTTTAACTGAACGGTTTTCTGGGTAATGGTGTAACAAACGAAATTGATCAAGATATTACTTAAACTTAATAAAATATACGTAGAGTGTCGAAATTGATCATTGCCTCGTATAAATTAACGTAAATAACATCTTTTTTTTTATAAACAGCCAAGATTTAAATAGAATGTAACCTTTAGTACTTACGAATAGATAGAATAAAGATAGAATTATTGAAAAAATTAACAGGAATTTGCAGAAAGAAAGAAATTATTTATGTTTTTTTTTTTATTTCTGTAAGTTATACATTATGATGTTGTTCTTATATAGGAATACACCAGAAGGTATATAATTCAGAAGGGATAGGTATATGAACGAATTTCCTGTTTTATATCACATATTACTTGTGTGTCTGGATGGCTATATTTACCAAGTACTTTACTTAAAACAGTTTATGGTTAGAAAACATCATAGCTGCAATAATACTACCAAATTTTATATTAGTTCATTACTGAACCTATTCTAATAATAATAATGCCAACTACCCATATTTCGACCTGACCTAACACCCTCAACAAATAAATTTATAAAACATAAAAAGACAAAAATATTGTCTCAACTCTTTATCAAAATTGACCCTAAATTTCACAGTTGAAATGATAAATTTTATTTTCTTACTAATAAAACTAATCAAAAAATAATTTTTCATAAAATAAATAAATAAAAAATAAAAACAAGAAATAACAACAACACACGTGTACAAATAAAATATGACAAAATTTGTAAAAAAAAAAAAAAAACAAAAACAGATCCGTTTTTAAAAATAAATCCTTTTTATTTACGAAAAGAGCATTCATCCATCCTCTCTACAATATTTTCAATATTTCAACAAAGAAACAACAACAACAACAACAACAAAAAAGTAAGAATAAAACAAAACAAAGGAAATATCTGCATGCATCCTTTTACAATACAAATCAAATGTATATAATTTACTTTTAATATACTTATGTATGTGTGTGTAGTTATGAATTGTATTATAAGTGTGTCCTTTTGATAATTTCAATAGTTCTCCTTATTATTGTTACAAAAATTTATTGCTTTGTCAATGGTTATGAATATAATTTGATTTTGTTTTTTTTTCTTTTTTTTTTTTTTTTTTGATAAGGATCTTTGTGAGAAATAACAAAAGAGCATTATTGGAGCATAGGATATCATATCATATCGTAGAATAAGGAAGACCTTATATACTTTTAGTATATATAATAATGTGTGTGTATAGCAAATACAAATTATTTAGAATTGTTTTGGATTAATAGTTTATGATTTAGAATCATTGTTTTCCCGTTTTCCGTTTAAGTGGTTTTTAGTTTTGTAATTTACATACTGTTCTTTTTGTTGCTGTTATACGATTTCCTCCTTAGTTATATATAAATTGATCAACCATTGAGCCGTTCAGTTCAAAATATTTATTTGCTTCGTGTTAATTATGAATATGAAGCTGTGTTCCAATGATAATGGAATTGTATCCAAATTTTTGTTCATGTATTGGAATAAGAATATTGAGTAAATTCATGAGATCGACGGCGGAAATTTCGTATTGACACATTTTTGCTTATTGCCATTTTCCAGTTTTTACTCTACGTGATGCAAAAGCTGCAATAAGATCGTAATCTATACAAAATTTTTATCTTGTTGAATCTCTGGAATCAAATGGAGTAAATACTGTGTACGTGTGGTAGAAAATATTGGTATTTTAAGCATAAGACTAAGTTCTTGTTGCATTAAGTATAGTAAAAATATTGTTGACAATAAGTTAACAATCTTAATAAGTCCAAAAATTTATAGAATTTCTGTGTGTTAAATTCTGTTTAACGTTTTATTGCAATAACTAGCCTTCTTCATCTCCTATACCTTATTGTATTCAGAAAGGATAATGAAACATAAGCCTTACAAAATTATATTAGAACTGTCATATGTTTATTAATCCACTCTTTAAATATTGCCATCAATATTTTTTGGTTTGGGTGTTTCTTTTATACGTATACAAGACACTGGATGAAATAATCTTCTCGTATATTAAATAAATCTTTTTATAGCTGTAGATAAAATATCACTATAGTATGAACTTTTTACAATATAATCTCTATATAGGTTAATAGAATCTCTCTACAGGCGCGAATCGTTAAGATGAGAGAAAATTTCATTGGTTCAAATCTCGTAAGAGATAAAATTGATCAATCTATATCATTTCAATAGCAAACAACCAGTAAACTACCACAACGCTTTTGTCAAAATTTAACGATATTCAAGAAAGAAAATTCTATAGCTTAAAAACAAAATATTGAAAAGAATATTAGGTACTGGAATCTGGTTTGACAAACTGACGACTATTTAATCTATTTCGTTTATATTATGGCGCGTTATGCTTTACATGGCGGTGTTTTAATAGTTGTGTGGAATCATTTTAGAACCGGATCCTATAAACAAGAGTAGTAGCCATTAGTACTGATCACTGACCGATAGGAAGCGATGCTGCCAACCTACGTTTATATTATGGCACGTTATACTTTACATAGCGGTATTTTAGTAGTTGTGTGAAATCATTTTAGAATAAAATCCTATAAACAAGAGTATAGTAGCCATTAGTGCTAATCACTGGCCGATTCAAAGCCACGCTGTCAAGCTACATATTCCGTTCAATTACAATTGTCGCAGCTGCAAAAATGAAAATGAAACAGAAACTCTTGAACACTTCCTTTTCAGTTACCCAGGATTAGCTAGAATTAGCCTTTCCCTAAATATATAGACATTATTGTGGAAAGTAAAATTAACGATCTGATCTGAGATTTTTCAGAAGCAACTGTAATTGTCACTTCTATCTACCTTCTTTTTAGAAATAAAGGACTTAAACATATCATTTTAATGTTAATAATATTAATTACTGTTTAGTAGGTTAATATTTTATTAATTCTATAAAATGTAGTCGACCAATTGAATCTGAAATACATTGGGATTGCAATGGGTTAGATAAAAAAAAATAAAAAAATAAAATAAGATGTGACAATATTTTTGTACATTATAAAGATTCAGATTGAATATGTCATTGTTTTATAGCGTACATCCGATGCGGAAAATACATATCCTTTTTTTCTTTTTTCTTCTATTCGATATAACAAGATATATAATAATAATAATATACAATTGTATTCATTATATTATGTATCTTTTAATGGTATAGGTATTTTTATATAACAAAAATATAACAACAATTGAAAAAAAAAGGATTTTCATTTTGTATTCAGTTCCAGTTGTAGATTTTTCTTTAGAGTCAATATATTTGTGAAAATAGAATTCTAAAGAGAAAATTTTTATATTATATAGGTACCAGTATTTTTTTATCTTTTGTTTTTTTTTGTTTTTTTTTTATTTTCTTTGTCTTGATCAGTGTGTGTGTGTATAGATATTGGCGTTATTTATGTCAAAATTTGAAAAATTTGTGATCAGAATAAAATTTTCTGATATATTAATCATAAATTTCATATATTTTTATTTATTATTATTATTTTCAGGATATTATATAATATATAAGTATAGCATTGTTAAAGTGAATTTTAGATTTATTTATACTTTGTATATATATATATGGGCATTGCAAATATTATTAAATCGATATAAATATAAAAAAAAATTTCATTAAAAGTAAATTTATCCGCAATATATACTCGTAATATGGATGGATACGAATTTTTATTTTTATTGTATTTTTTTTTTTTTTAAATTAAACTGATTTTTTGAATTTTCAGTTTTATATTCTTTTTTTATTTATTTATTTATTTATTTTATTATTGTTTTGTTAATACATAATAATAAGATTTTTTTTTTTAATAGAAATAATAATACCTAATATGACAATAATAAAAATTATTGTTGAGATATATGCTTTATATTTATTTATTTATGCAAAGTTTCAAATAAAACATTCTATAAATGTTCATAGGGTGTTTTTCTAACTGGTGCACTTTACAAGAAAATGCCAAGTAAGGAAAATAAAATCGAACCAATTTAAAAATAGAGAAAATATGTCGTTACTGGTGATAAACGTATTAAATTCCATATTAATTTCAAAATGGCGTTAATAATTCTTGTAACTGAAAACCGATTTAAGCGATCAGTATGAGAAGCGATTTAAAGCGGTTATACTGGAAGTAATATAGAGATTTAGATACCTATTATGTAATTCGATCGACTTTCATCGAATCGTTCATCGTTATCGTTAGAGTTATTCGATTGTAATCGTTCGCCCCGTTATATATTTCGATGAAAATTTGATCGAAAGTGCTGCCATTGTAAAATTCAAATCTACGATGAAAATGACATATGATTGATTCTTTGACTCTTTCAAATTCAAATTATTATACGAAAAAAAAAAAACAATAGTGTTATAACTATTTGAAATTTTTAAGTTGAAGTTAAAAGTGTTTAAATAAAATAAAAATTATTAAATTAAAAGTTCTTGTAAATAAAATCATTTTAGCAGAGTTAAATTTTTCAGTTTCTGATAGTGCTGAAAAACGCTATCAAATTGCAGAGTTAAAAAACAAGTCAACATATAGTCGGGATTATTCCAATTCACTGGATTTGGAAGATTATACGTATATAATTATACATGAAATTGATCTTGAAGTATCATTATCTACAAAACTTAATTTTATTAGCAGTTTTGATCAAAATTTCCTGTTAAACAACATTGCTTTTATGGATTTATTAGAAAAATTAAAATAGCCAATAAGTAACACGTCGATTCCAAATACAATTAAATTGACCAGCGTATTAAGATTCTGTGCGGTTTGTAGCAAGGAAATGATTTGCAGCGTAGGAAATGATTTTCATGTCGTACTAGTAGAGCTAATTTTTTCTGTTGTGATTAAGGAAGTTTGATATGAAATTTGCAGTTCAAAATGGATCAAATTCCATTACGCACTTTAGAAGAAAAAAGTCAGACAAACATTATTTTTATGATTAAAGTAGAATTACTGAAATAATTTATATACACTAACTTTCAAATTGCAGTTTATTTGTAACTGGCCTTTCATTCCTATTAAAATTTATTTCAATAAAAAATAATTATGAAGAATAAAGTAAAATACCTACTAACATTTCAACTTTTAAATTTATTTTTATTCCAAAAAATATCGCAAATATAAAACCAACACCAGGTGTCCAAGCGTCACTCTTTTATTTTATCTTTTCAATTCAAAGTTGAAATAATTTGTACAAAATCTTTCTTTCGAGGTCTCTTTCGTGATAAAATTTTACATCGATAAACTTTATCGATTTCGTCAAATCGTAATCGTTATCGAAATACATAATAGGCACCTCATATACTAGTTAAATCAAATTCAAGAACCCAGTGATTTTTAGATATCAGAGAAGTGGTTGTCAGACTCGAATAAAGTATGTTATATTTTATGCTTTCGTTTTTCTTTTTTGATTAATATGGGAAATTTTTAATTAGACAAATTTTGTTCTTTTCAAAGTCCATTACTGTTGTACCAAATTATTTGTTATCTTAATTTCATTCTTATATCTTAAACGTAAACTGCATATCAATTTTAGATGATAAAATTAGTTTTTAAGATAGAATGTTATTAAATTTTAAAACAATTCAAAAGCATTATAAATATTTCCTGACTAACTCATTTTCTGCTCTGTTCATTGTGCCATACAGTTGAAACAGTTACCCCCACACACAAACACCGCATCTGCATAGCTGTTGATACCTTTTTAAATGTTACATGTCGTACGGATTCGTTAGCTTAACTCAACTTTAAAGCTAAACTTCATAGTTATACAACTTCGATAAACAAGCAGACCTACGAATATCTATGATAAATATTGAATTTTTATGTATATTAAAAATATTGTCTAGCACAACAAAAAAAAAAAAAAAAATTGAAAGTGAAGTCAATATAAATAAATGTAAGAGTAAGTGCAAAAAAGAAAAAAAAATATACATAATATAGTAGCAGCGCAGCAACAGAATTGAAACGATTTTTTTTTTTTTTCAATTTTATATTCAGAATATTATAATTTGTGTCCTTTAAGGACTCACATTACCATAAGTCATTGTGTTGTCATCATTGAAAATAACTACATTTGTTCTCATATTTTTTTTTTATATTTTTTTGTTTAATTTATAACTCGTTTCTTTTTGTTTGCTTTTTTCTGTTCTCAAGTTTTTTTTTGTGCAGTTTTTCAAATTGTTTTTTTTTTTTCTGTTCTGTTCAGAATTCTGACGGAGAGGGATTTGAATGAGTACAAGAAATGTTAAAGAATTTTTATTTTATATTGAAATAAATAAGTTTACCAATATTTGTATATATCTATGTCATATAAATGAGAATTTTATAATATTTTATTGCTCTTGAATTTGTATATACATATTAGGGTGTATATGTTTGTAAAAATTAGATCCGATATAAATTTTATATATTATGTTAGGTCATTTAGAAATTCTATTTTATTTTAAAAAGTTTTAAAGTTCATAGACGATACCAGGGAATAATAGAATATAAATATTCATAATATAATTGTTAGATTCGAAGTAGCTGTATATTGCTACTACTGGTACTATTTAGAATATTGATGCACCTGGTGTGCAATAGACTATAAAAAGTTTTCTTAAATTAATATTTGAATTTTTTAAAAGACTTATTTTGGTCAATATTTTTATAATTGACATAGAAAATTATATAGGTTTAAATAAACTTAGATTTCATTTAAAATAATTGAAACTTAACACATCTTTGTACATTAAATGAAAATTGAATACATCAGAACTATTAGCATATTGAATAATTTCAAATGGCATGGAAAATGTAATTACTATCTAATGTAAATGTTGAAATTCTATAAGCTATATACATAATTTAGTCATATTGAAATTTGTCATGAAAAACGAAGTCTTAGAAAGACAATTTGAATATACTCTGGCGATATTCAAGTTTAAAAATAAAAAAAAATTAAAAAAATACAAAATTTTATCATTTGGTACTTAGTTGATAAATATAGAACACTTTGGAAGCGTGTAAGCTTAGCAGTTTTGAACTGATGATGATAAAAATTTACAGAATAATTACAAACCCCGTCAGCTATTAAAAATATATGCGTGCGGTAAGCTATAAGAAGTGGAACATACAAATAAACCAAATTTTCTCGATTGCAGAAAACCCAATTACTTGAAGCCGGAATTTGCCAATAACTATTTTCGTTTTATAATACTGTAAGCTATATAATTTAGTTATATTGAAATTTGTCATGAAGAAAGAACTTTTAGAAAGACAATCTGAACAAACTCGTCCAAATTTAAAGTTTAAGAAGTAAAACAAAATAAAAAAAATACAACATTTTATCATTTGGTACTTAATAGATGAATTTAGAATATTTTGCAAGCGTGTAAGCCTATCAGTTTTGAACTGATGATGATAAAAATTTACAAGATAATTACAAACTCGATCAGCTATAAAAAATTTAAGCGTGCGGTAAACTCTAAGAAGTGGAACATATAAATAAAACAAATTTACTCAATTGCAGAAAACTCTACTACCCGAAGCCGGAGTTTGCCGATTAATATTTCCGTTTTGTAATACTGTAAGCTATAATATTTAGTTATATTAAAATTTGTCATGAAAAAGAAGTTTTAAATAGACAATCTGAACATACACAGGCAAATTTCAAGTTTAAAAAGTAAAAGAAAATAAAAAATTTACAAAATTTTATTTTGGTACTTATCTGTTAATTTTAGAATATTTTAGAAGTAGGTAAACTTATCAGTTTTGAAGTGATGATGATAGGAATTAACAGAATAATTAAAAACCCGTCAGCTATAAAAAATGTATGCGGTGCGGTAAGATACAAGAAGTGAAATATATCAATAAATCAAATTTACTTGACTGCAGAAAACTGTAGTAGTCGCAGCCGCGGTATTAATATAAATAACCAATATCAAATTGCCACAACTAGAAAATATATTCTTCTTAAATTAGGTTCTCATTAAAACTAATTTAATAACTATTAAATTTAAGATAATTAAAAATTCTAGTTTCAAGTATAAACAGCAGTTACCCTTGAAATCCTGTGGAAATAAAATTTAATACATCTGAACGAGTATAAATTACGTTTTTTCCTTAAATATTTAAATAAAAAGTATGATTAAATTTTTTTTCAATATTTCATAGAGTAAAACAGAATAATGAAAAAAAAAGTGAAATAATATTAAAGAAATTCTTGTCTCTATATATTTTTTTTTCCTTCAAATTTTGAGTACGCCAGCGGCCTGAATATTTTCTTTATTGAAAACAAAAAGAAAATTAAAGGGAAATTTTCTGTAAAAAAAAAAACAAAAAAAAAAATTCTTTTACTATTTTATTTCAATTTTTTTTTTTGTTTTTTTTTATAGAATTATGTAGATATTTCAATTGGCTTCAAACTTCAAAGAATTCTCATTTTATTGTAATGATACATACTTATAATACTTGTTGTGGAACTCATGGAACAGATTTTATTCACGCGAAGATTCCAAAGATAATTTTTTGAAGGGAAAAAGCAAAAAACTTTTTTTTATTGGAATTTTTTTTTTTTTTTTGTTGGTGCCTTTAACAAAGCAATTTGGAAATCCTTTTTAAATATGCATTAAGTTTTACATTTAAAATTAAGTTTGAAAAGTAAAAAAAAAAAAAATGAAAAAATAAGGAAAATTCAATTTTCATAGCGAAGATTTTCAACGATAATGGGTGAAAATTTTTATTATATAAAATTTCATTTCTTTAACGGCATTTTTTTTTTTATTCTGATTTTTCGAAGTAAATCTAAAAATGAATTTTCTCCTCAGTAAGAGTAGAATAATATTTTCAAAATGAAAAAAAAAAATATGAAATGAAATATTAGATTTTAAAATTAATTTTTAAATTTTTAATATTCTAGAAAATTTTGAATCCTTATAAAAATCCCAAAACTTCATTCTGGAATTTTACTTGTTTACCTTCAAGTTTTAGATTAAATTTAAAAAAAACATTGTTCTGTTTTTTATTTTTTCATTTTAATTTCTTGTTATTTGTTTTGTATGGTGTATACAGTACAAAACAAAAAAAGAGTTAAGAGATTTGTTTAAAAAACTCATAAAAATAAGTAAATTTAATAAAACAAGCTGAAAGGGAATTCAATTATTAAAAACCAAAACTAATAACATTTTTCTAAATAGCTAACCATGAAAAGTGTTAAAAGATAAAATTAAATATCTCATTAAGAGATATGTTTAATAAAAAAAAAATATATAATAATTTAAGATTAAATTAGATTGGGAACAGATCCTACGAAAAATAAAAACATTAACATTAGATTCAATGTTTTAGAATTAACAAAAATTATACTAGATAGGATGCAGAATGAAAAGAAAATCTCAAGTACTATGTCCAAATGTTCAAATAGAATTTGAAGAAAACTAATATAAAGCGAACTAAAAAGTATAGGTTTTAACGGATAATGTTCTAGAAGTTTATTTAAATTTTAGGGAAGTTTTAATTGTTGTAAAAAACTAAAATTACTACATTCAAGAAGTTGGAAGTTTTTGTGGTTGTACTATTAAAGTTTATAATTATGTCAATATGACACTATTGTATGATCGTAGGTCAATATGATGTAACTGTATGACTGTATTAATGTAACTATGATATAACTATTGAAATTATTTAATCTAGATTATAGATTTTGATTTATTGTCAAAATTGAATTGAGTCCATTGCAAAAGGACAATAATGTGGTGAAGAGTTCCTATTATACATTTTTATTCCAAATAATATTTCTTATTCGATTTTTTCCTCATAATAATTGCTTTCACCCTTACCAATTTTACGTCACTCACTATTCATACTCGCAAGTACTAAAGATTCCTTAAAATTAAATATTATCCATTTCATCACCATCAACTCCATTTGTGATCCATGATTATGACCGAAAGGTCGAAACACGTTTTGGAATAAAATAAATTTGTGAAATTAACAAGAGTCTTTTATTTTTTAAAAATGTTAAATATTATCAACTAAAATTAAATAAATAAGTGCAAATATAAATATCTGGTACTTTGTTTGAATATTTGATCTAAAATTATATAAAATAGATTTCAAGATGTAGAAGAAAAAGATCTGTATGGTACTGGTAAGTAAAATAAGATTAATATGAGTACAAAGTAGATGTAATAATGTAATATTCTAGAATTTAATTCAATTTCAAACAAATTCTGATATTAAAAATAAATTTGATATGTTTGATAAATTTAGCCATAGGTAATATGTTTCAGTATTTGAAAACTGTATTGGTAGATGTTTATTCAACATACAATATCATAATTTATTATAATAGAGTTATGGTGGATTTCCTCTTCATTGACGAACGTCCGGACAAATTTTTTAACCAATCAAAAAATTTTATTTTACCAACACATACACAAAAAATTCTCTCCGGGCATTTTCTTCATCCAATATCTTAGTTAAAATATCTAAGTCAAACTTTTGGCTGAAGGAAGAAATAAAAGAAAAGGATAGATATATAATTATTTGATAAATATTTATTGCTATCTCGATTTATGAATGAACGCATTCACATATAGAATTTCAAATGTTTTTTAAGAAAAAGATATGAGGTGTAATTTTTTTGTTTTTTATTTTTTAGTATAAGATTATTTTGTTTCTAACAAATTATTTATATTTTAAGATAAAAGCAAAGCGCTATATTTTATTTTTTTCGAATATTAAAATGTTATTATCCATTATTACTCTTAACAAAATTTTAAATTTTTTTAATAAAAGTAATATCAACGCATGTAAACATGCTTTCAAAAGTCAACCTTTTTTGACTACATAACAAATGTCAGTCCTTCGCGCATTGAGAGGAAATCATAAAATTTTCTTTAACGGGATTTGTGTTTCATTTATAGTGTAAAAAAAAATTGTCCGGACGTTCGTCCATGAAAAGGAAATCCACCATTAGTTGTCAACATTTCACTTCAAAATTATTCAGTCTATTCAACAAAAATGAGAGAAAATAAATGACAACACTACGACCCCATCTACACCAGTACACCATCTTATTTATACAAATTTGAAGAGAGTGCATAGCGCAGGTAGCATATGAGTTTTATTTTCATCATTAAATGTAGGTAAGTACTTAGGTATAGACAATGTAATGTGTACCGCAGTAAGTTGTAAACAAAATTATTATTGTTTTTTTTTGTATGCCTTGATAATGAAAAATATCAGTGTATTTAAGTCTCTGTTCTGTTAAAAACGTTAAATTTGGCTTTAACTTGAATTATAATTAGTAAATAGGGGTATCTAGTTTAATTATAGTTTACATAAACGGTATGAAGTAATATGGAAAGAAGTAAGATATTATATTGATATGTGTTTGACTATCCGTTTCGTTAAAAACAATGTTTTTTTAGTTAAATGCCATACATCACTTTTCGGAAATCATAATTTTAAGATGGTTATTTTTGTTCGTTTAATCAATATTTTTTTTACAATGTTTAAATTTTAGCTTATAGTACCTAGGTATAATAATTGGTTTATTTAAATCTTAGTCGAAGGTGAATGGTCATATTGCTTACAAATTTTTAGTATAATTTAATAAGATTGTGTTTTTTTTTTATTGATTTTTATTTTTATTCTTTTTTCAATTATCATTAAATTATTAAAATATTATTACCTATTAGTATTAATTTTATATTTGCAATTAGTAAACAAAATTATCTATATATATATATAAATGAAATTTTTTATGTCTGTCTTTATGTTATTCATAGACTCTAAAACTACTGAATCGATTTGGATGAAATTTTCAGAGTATATTACTGGAATAGAGGGCAAGGTTATAGGCCTACCCGCTTTTTAAAAATTCCGACGGGTTCGAGCAGCTGAAATTGTATTTCAGGTACTCCCTCATAAATAAAATAATGACATACGTTTTCTAAAATTTTGAGTAATTTTAATAAAAATTCCTATATAAATTCTGAGAGATTTTACGTTTTGTTTTGACAGATGTTAATTTTAATTTTAACTTATATTAGCAAATTTATTATTTTTTAGAACTTTATTAATATTTAAACTTAAAAAATAGTTATTAAATATTAGTTTAAATTTTTTCTTAAAATAAAGTGAATGAATAAGATTAAAGATGTCTTTAAAAAATTATTTTAAGTTAGGTATTTCTATTATAGGGACTTTGGGCCAGCAACGGAGCGTTCTAATTTTTGTCTTACACTTATGTATGTAGGTATACTATGTTTCTTTTGATAGAATTTATGAGCTCATAAATGGGTTCATTACATTTGTATTAGGGTTGGTTTACTAGAGACATTTGCCCTACACAATAAAAGCTGCTTCATCGCGCTCACTTATCAAAATTACGATATTTTCTATATTTCTATAACTACACAACCATCAGTCTCTAACTTATCAAACAAAAAAGTACATCTTGTTCAAATCTAATATGAAATTTTTAATTAAATTTAAATTCCTTAAAACCTTTTAACATCATCATTTATGTAGTAATTATTATATTGCAATTTATTTTGAGAATATCAAAAAATAATGTTATACATTTTTTATTTTTTTAAATTTCTAAATGCCAGTAAATTGAAGAATTGAAACCAAAAAAAAAAAAACACAATAACAAAAAAAGTAAAAATACTAAAAATATTTATTACTTCAGAGTTGAAAATTGAAAATTCTGAAGAAAGCAAAAAACACACACACAAAATAAATAATACCTCTTCCGGATGGTAGTAAAACAAAATGTTAGTCTAGAAAAGTAAATTTGAAAAATGTTAAAAACAAATAAAAACGCAAACAAACAGATTAAATTTTTTGTTTTTTTTTATAAAAAAGAAAAAACATATTTTTAGAAAATATAAGGAATTTCTTCAAAGGAAATGACTTCTAAGAAAAAATATTTGATGCAATGACCAAAGAAATAAACAATTTAAAAGTCAAAAACCTAAGTTAAAAACAAAAAATCAGAAAAATCAAAGAAAAAAAATCCAGTTAACTTTTAATTATTTATTTGTTGCTTTCTCTTTCATTTCCTTCTTTCGTCTCTCTTTCAGAACACTGTAAGTTTTTACTCTTTTAAAGTAAATTCAACTTAAAATTCAACACTTAGCCTTAGGCTAATTTTTTATTTGAAATTTAAAAAAAAAATGGAGAAAAATTTATTAAAAAAAAAAAAATTAAGCCACCCTTAAATTCTCTAAGTATTACGATAAAAACGAATAACATCAAAGATAACGAAAGATTGAAAATGGCTACATTAACGGTAAAATGAGTGCAAAAAATAAAATGTAACCAGTTTGAATGTCTTCCAGTTCCAGTTTGAAAATCTTCAGCCTTTACATTTTCAAATATTGTTTGTAAAATATTCATCCTAATTACATCATCGTGGACGTTATTTTGTAATTATTGCTGACGGGAAAATAACATCTATATAACCGTTAATTTGTAATCTAATATTTCAGCATTAAACCATATTTCCCATTACAATTTATTTAATAACATAATTTCAAATTGAGGTGACAATTAATAGTTGTTTAAATGGCATTTGAAGTAGCAGTAGCATTATATATATATATATATATATATTATTCTGCATTTATCTGGATGTTTGTAAGTCCGACGGAATACTCCAACACATATACAAATTGCAATATGTATACAAATTGCTTTGGTACTCTATTTTTAACCCCTCTGTCTACCATACTGAACCTTTGCAGAAAAAATTGATTGCATGAAATATATTTTTTTAATTTAATGTTAGTCTTCTTCGCAAATAATAAGGAAAAATAAAAAATAATAATAATAATAATATAAATAAAACAAACAATTTTTTTGATTTATAATAAGAAGGACTAATAGAAATTTTATCAATGGTTTAATATGGTATAATAACCAAAAGGCAAACAGCATTTAACACAAAAAAAAAACATAATGCACTCAAAGGTTATTCTTATTACTTAAAATTATGCACAATATGCATATGTGCCTACATATTTTTTTTTATTTTGATTTTTTGTTGTTGTTATGATAACGATCATAGCATCATAGTTTTGCTACCGTATACATTGCCTGTATAGTACTATAGGTATATATATATATATATTCTTGCCAGAAATGTGATGCGATGAAAAGTTAAAATTCTTATTTATTTTTATTTTTTTGTTTATTGTTTTTTTTTTTTAATATATATATATATATATATATATATCTATATGATATATAAATTTATGATCGTATATAATATTTAGTATATATTATGGGCTTACGTTTTAGTTTTGCTGATTTACACATAAAAAACAATAACAATCTATACATTTTTAAAGAAATTAAATGAAATTTTGTACTATTATCTTTGTGATTTCTTATCTTTGAAAATTTATAAATTTTTAGGTATATTTGTTTTCTTCAAGTGTGTAGAAATGTATGTTGTAGAGAGTGATGAATTTTTTTTAATATAGTAGGTAGGTATATATAGGTATCGGTTAAACCATATTGATTGTTGTTCTTCTTTTTAATGTATGTTATAAATAATTATTATGTATGCATTTTAACACGAACAGTTCGATAATGATTTTTTTTTTAAATGAAATGAAATTTTAAATAACCGATCAATGGTTCACAAGTTATGAACAGTTTTGTAAATACCTATTTATTTGCATTATATTTTTTTATTTTAATTTTTTCTCCAACACGAGTTTCTATTTTATTCATCAAAATAAATATTATGTGTACCTACAATATTATTAAATTTTTTTATTTACAATTTTATTTATTTTTGTTTTTAAAATTGTTTTCGTTCAAAGTTGTGGCATATTATAAAATATTATTTGTTGGCTATAAACTTTGACGCTAAGCTTACACAGCGATTGTTATTGAACGTTAACAGGATTAACTTAATTCTGAATTATACGATAAATTTTCAATGTTGGCTAAAAAGGATGTCGCTAAAATGATCGAGTAAATAACCCTTAGGGAATAGAAAATTTTGTACCTTACTACAAATATTCTGTTTATATGGTAATTAAAAGCATTATAATACAAAAATAAAGGTACGATAAATTAGTAAGCAAATACGTATTTTTCTTAAACTTGAAATGAAAACTCTAATGAAGGAAAGAAATGCTAGAATTTATTTTGCTTCCGTCATTTATGGCGGGTTACAAAGCTAGTTATTATATATGACGTTATGATGATTTTATTTAATTAATAATAACATCAAACTAAATTTGCATTGGATAGCATATATACGTAATAAATTAAAGTCACCATCAATGCTGTAACTGTAAACTCTTATGTAAATTAACTTTGACTTGTATTTTAATTTCACCTCTAAATTTTACATTTTATCATACTTCAAGTATAATTTTTCTCATTGTTTTTAAATTTTTTCTCTCACCCTACCAAACTCAAATTCTAGTGACACTTAAATCTAGAATTAATTTTATTTCTTTCTAATTCTGATTATGTCAATGAAGAATGGATGGTAATTTAAATAAAATTAAAAAAAAAAAAAAGAATTTTTTTTATCAAAAAACAAAAAAAAAATGTTTTCTCTTTCTACTAAAATTCCAAATTCCTCCGCTGTCAATTACCAAATGTAATAGAAGAGAGGTCGAAATTAATTAGGTACCAGACTTGTAATAAATATGCAAAGTTTTTTTTTTTTTTTTTTTTTTTTTTTGTATTTCTCGTAGTACTGAATGTCTAACAAGTCATTTAATTAAACATTCTGGAAACATTTTGAAGTTTTTTTTTTGTTTGTATTTTTGTGTTTTAAATTTCAGTTTTTTTATAATTTGACGATTGCCAGAATACATCAACCGGTAAAGGAGTTCAAAAACTTTTGTAAAATTACAAAAATTACAAAAAACCATAAAACAGAAGAAAAAAACAGAACAGAATCCGACAGTAACAAAAAAAAAAGCAACAAAACGAACCTAAACTGAAACGAAACAAAACAAATGAATTTGAAATTCTGAGTAAGGAGTAAAAACAATACACAAAATTATTCAAGTGTTGTTTTACATTTCAAAGAAGAAGAAAAACAAACAAAAAAAAAAATTAAATAAAACTAGAAAATAAAAAAAAAAATAAAACAAATACAACAACAATAATCCTTGCCAGAATAAAAAAAAAAAAAAATACCAACAGAGGAAAGGATTTTCATTTTTGTTTTGTTTCTCATATTTTTGTTTTCTTCTTATTTTTTCTCTACTTTTCATTTTTCAAAAGTTAGTTTACCTTTTTGAAACTTTCAATTGTTCATTTGTTGTTGCTCTCTTTTTTTTAAATTATATTTGGGTGATAGGAGAGAAAAAAAAAAAAAACACAAAATAAATAACAGAAAAATATAAAATAAAAATAAAACAACCGAAACAAAACACACGAAATTAACTCAAGTTTCTGATGACTTCTAGACAGGGAACAAACAGTAAAAATGAAGCTAAATAAAATAAGAATAAAAATGTTGGTAACAAAAATAAAAAAAAAAAATATTTATATTTAAAATTTTTGCATTTAACTAAAATTCTTTGCCCAAGTGAAGAACAAAAAAAAAAAATTAACAAACGAACGAGAGTGTGTTCCATAGAGAAGAGATAGTAAATCATCTCACCTCCATTTCACCTTCACTATCATGTTAATAAAATACAAAAACAAAAAAACCCACTACAGAAAGAAAACGATTCGAAAAACTTTCTTAACTCAATATATTTTATTGCGTTCTTACAAACTGACATTTAACTGTCATTTCTTGCACCATTGAACCGTTATACCTGTACCAAAACAACCTATCTATATAAATGTACCTATACATTATTTAACGGTATAAACATTAATTTAAATAAATTTCCAAAGAAAATGACACTAACAATAAATAATTCGTTTTTAACATTGGTAGTGGTGCTGCTGCTATTTGTGCTACTGTTGCGTTTCAAACAAAAAAATTATAAAACACAAAATGTCAAAAATGTCACAAATAATTTACTGTTAATTCAATATTAAATAAATGGAATATTTTGAAACTACTGCTACCACTACCACCACTGCATATTTTATAATTCCTATATAGCTATAAATTCAATAGAAAAAAAATTAATTTGTTTTGAAATTTTTGGAAAATCATTTTATTTAAATTTTAGAAAAGTTAATTTAGATTTAACAGTATAGAATAGACTATTATATTGGTGAACAATAATAATAACCGTAAATGTAATTGGATGGGATTTAATATTTAGTTTTCCTATATTGATGAATATAATTTGGTAATGTCAATATCAATTTTTATGTATATTGGTTATCTCTATATGTTTCACTAAAGGATATGATAGCAATGAAGAAAAAAAAAAGTATTTTCAGGTGAGCGATTCTGACGTAAGGTATAGATAGTAGTGGTAGTACCAACAGTACGCCGACACACTACTTAAACCAATGGGATCCATTGTGATAAAAATTGTGTTGTGGCGTAAAGAACATCAAAAATGAAATTAAATAAAATATTGATAGGATTCGATTTTGTAAATTGTAGTGACTTGTAGTGGGATTTTGTGTATTGTAGTGGGAAATTGTTGTGTAGTGATTGTAACGACTTGAAAAATTTGTTGATGAAGATCAAAGTGTTTTATTTCAGGTTTTTGGTGGTCATAGAAGAAGCAGGAGAAACGTAATTTTTCTGTATTCGATATATTTTTTTGCATTGATACTGAAACCAAAAAAAAAACAAAAAACTAAAAAATGTAATACAAAAAAAGTAGTCTAATCACGAATACTTACATTTGATGAATTGTATAACGATTTGTTTGGTTTGAACAAATTGTTCAGTCAAAGAGAAGAAGAAAAAATATAAATCAAGACAATGAATATAACTCAAGAAATAAAATATCATAAAATCAAGACGATGAATATAATGTATTAAATTTAATCTCTTTAAAGCATAATCGATGCGAGCACCGAAAAAACTGCAATCTGAAGATGACACGGACTCAAATTACACGGATAATCCCGTGAGGTACAAAATTTGTTTTTTTTTCTACTATTAGACGGTAAATGGTAAAAAGTACAATATAGTGTATTTATAATCAATCTAAAAATATTGTGCTATTAATAATAACTACTTCGTGAGAAACTTAATAATTCCAAGAAAGTGAAGTAAAGCTTCACAATCACTATGGATTCAAGCTCAGGATATATAAAAAAATAATGTAATTATTAAATTAATATGACACAAAAACAACAGTAACAAAAACCTGTTCAAATTATTTTTCAAGATTCATTCTATAGCATATAACCACAAAAATATATTTTAATGCAAATTAATTTCAGTACAACGGCAACACTGTTTGACATATACAATTTTTGAACAAAAATAAAAACCAAAATTTTAAAAATATATTGAATAGTACGTAATTTTTGTTACTATGTACTTTGTTTTAATTTATTTTTTTACAGTCCTAAAAATGTCCTTTTTAATAGACGTATTCGATTTTCAAAGGAAACAAAAAAAAAACATAGAAACAAAAGAAAAATTAAATTCTTGTGAAAATCTAATTCCAAGAAGATTAACTCTCTAAACTCAATTTCAATTTAGTATACTGAAAATTAATTTGTATTTATTTTAAATGAAAATTTTCCAAATTAAAAGGAAATTTTGCAAACAAATTTTTTGTTGTTTTTAAATTTTTATTTTAATTTTTTTTTTTCTCTTATATTTTTTTTTTTGTTTGCTATTTACTCACTAAATACAAATTATCACTTATTTAAAGTTTATCCATGTTTCGTATTTCGTATCATTTTTTTTTTTTTATTTTGTCTTTGCTTTATTTATCTTTTTTAAAAAAATAAATTCAATTAAATAAGAAACGAAATAACATCACTAAAAAAAAACAAGAATAACAAAACAAAAATAAAAATAATATGACATCACGATAACAGAAGAATTTTCGTTGAATTTTGTGTATTTTTAGTCCGGAAATTTGTTATAATATTATAATATATAGTAACGAATTTTCAAAGAGAAAAATCACAATATATATGTATATATATATATATACGTATATACGTGTCGAATCCATATATACTTGTAGACGTGCATATAATTGTGTATTGTCTATTGTAATAAGGACATTTGAATCGGATATAATAGTGACCCCATAAATTTATATACACATATTGTGTATTATTGTGAATATTTATTGCTGGATTTTCCGGTTTTCACACTAGATGCTGTGATTTTCATTACAAAAACGAAAATAAAAGCAATAAAAACAACAATAAAACACAACAATTTTTCTATCAATTCACCGCACCAATACACAATTGCATTTTTGAAACGACATGTTACAAATTATTATAATAGGATTTATGTTGGTGTATACAAGGTGATTTTTACTTGCTTTTCTTTAGCTTGCAATGTTATTTATTTATTTATTTTATTGGGCAATGTAGGAGTCAAAATAAATTTTTATTTTATATCTGTATTTTGGAGAAATAATTTTAAGTTGTTGTTAGCTCAGTTTGTTAAGGCGTCATGTTAATATAACAAGGTATGTGAGTTCGATTCTCCTTTGGATCAAATTATTATTTTTAAAAAAATTTTTTTTTGGTTATTATATATATATAACTAGAAAGCAACCTGGAAAATTCCCAAAGCTATGAGAATAGATAATTTTTTTTTTATATAATTCCAAGCCTATGGGGATGAACACCCTAAATACTTTTAAACAGAGGTTTGGAATATAAAATCACATACAATAGCTTTTCTGTAGAATTTGTATGACATATCTACTAATTTAAATGTGGAAAACTATATCTGCTGTAGAGTACTTCGCCTTCATAATAGCATTATCATTTATTTTATCCCAATGCTAAAGGGTATTAGATTAGACCAGGTCGAAATATATAGAAATCATTTTATGCCTTCGTCGGGAATCGAACCTGAGACCTTTAAAAGGTATAAGCAGGAGCTCTAGCTATTGCGCCACCCAACGTAAACTCTCATGGTCTTTGAAAGCTTAGTGCAGAAAAAGGTCATGTACCTACCCTATTTATTATTAAAACATATAAATCAATAATGATGTTGTTAACAAAAAATTCTAAATAAAACAACCAATGTTGAATTGTTCTGTATTATATTGTAAACTACGTGCCCCTGCTGAGTAACTATATTTTAAGTTGAAGCCAAATTTCTAGTTTTTACCAGAACAGCAATTTACGTACTGACAAACACTTCTCACTTTATAGTAGAAACCACTCATATTTTCATAAAAATTTAGAGGTTAGTAAGTTTTATTTAGGAAACATAAATACTGCTCCCTCATATACTCTTTCGTTTCGACATATTCCTATACTAAGTGGCAGTTAGTGGATAAACTCACTAAAAATAAAATATTTTTGTAATTAAAGAGTACATCATATACATATTTTTAACTAAAACTATATGATATTACTACAAATGACCAAAATATAGAAAACAATAATTTAAGACAGTTACTTAAAAAAATTAATAGAATAAATTTCCTTTAATTCTATGTAAAAATAATAAGATGTTGAATGACACAAAATGGCTATATTTTATTTAAAAGTTTGAATATTATAAAGCAAAATAGAATTTTTTTAAACCGTATGCTCATTTCGGTCGTATATACAACTTATTTATGTACATATTAAAAGTTCATTAAGAAGAAGCGAAATAAAATGAAGTGCGCAGGTCCTTAAATGCTTGTCAATTATAATTATAGATTTTCTGCATTTATCTGGATGTTTGTAAGTTCGACGGAATACTCCAACACATATACAAATTGATATGTAAATATATACAAAATGTAACATCATGTAATTGTCATAAACATAGTATCAGTTTTTATTGCTTATATATGTCATCTGTCATCTGTCATCTGTTATATGTGTCATTTGCCCATCATTTCATAATGATTGTCATGTCATTCAAGTGTTAAATTTAGATGGCGCCATAGAACTGTTTACTTTTATTATGTCTTAATTAATTTCATTTTACAATTTGAATTTTACAGTAGAACGCTGCTATGATTGTAAAAATATAAAATTGTTGTAAGTTTATATTATATAGTTAGATTTTGTTTTCATAAAAAATATTATTTTTTTAAATTAGAATTTAGCATTTCTATATTAATTTAAATTGAAATTATCTTTTCGACTAACTTATATTATAATTAATTGAATAAAACAGAATGTCTAAGAATATTGATTATTTAGAATTATTGCGATCTTAGGATAATATATGTTTAAATTTCCAATGATGGAAAATAAGATGTCGTTAAAATGATCGAGAAAATGACCCTTAGGAAGTTGAAAATTTTGCACCTTACTATGCACCTTACTTTTATATGGTAATTAAAAGCGTTATAATATAAAAATAAAGCTATGATATTGATAAATTAGTAAGCAAATACATATTTTTCTTAAACTTGAAATGAAAACTCTAATGAAGGAAGAAATGCTAGAATTTATTTTGCTTCCGTCATTTATGGCGGGTTACAAAACTAGTTATATTATAAAATTTATAATATTAATTTTTATAAATAATATAATAACAAAAAAAATATTTTTTTAACAGAAAAAAAGTAATTTTAAATTATTTATTAATCACTTCTAAATTATTTAAACACACACTAAAACTTTTGTTTAGAATAAATCTAAGCAACTCTTCTAAGCATGTAAATTATGTATGTTGTATCCGTATTTAGTGTATACATGTATTGATAGTTGACAGTGCAGTTGACACTATGTAATATTGATGTATCATGTAGGTGGATGTATATTATCGTTGTGTTTTATAAATTTGTTGATGATATTAAATTAATATAAGAGATTTTGTGTTAATTCGATTCGATGCTCTTTTGAGTCAAATTTTTTTTTTTGTATTATTTATGGATTATTGGTATAGGATAACATTAATATAGGTTTTTGCGGAAAATTTATTAAAGATATGTATTTCCTTTTATTGGAATTTATATAGTTTTATACAGATTAACACATTTTAAAGAAACATCAACACCAGTGCAACAAAGAGATAACTGAAATGAATATTTTATTGTGTGTATCGATTACAATAATTTTATTGTTAAAATTTATTTTACATATTTTATAATAGTTAATTTTATAATAAAAGCAAGGAGCGTCAATCCTGATAATTGTTTAAAATATCAGCACATAGTTTTAATTTACGCTCTTTGCTTTTTATTGATGACAAGTTCCTATATTTGCTTTTTTCGAACAAACATTTTATCTAACATTATTTTTTCCTGCCCGAAGTCAAATGTTAGAATTCCACACATAGCATTTTTTAATAGATCTTGAATTTATTTTGTCCTTTTTAGTGCATTTAAAGTTGCTACCAAAACTGTGTAACCCTTGGAAAAAGCAAGTTTTTAAAAAGTTTTTTTTTTTTTTATTATATATTTAGATTGTCATATAACAATTAAATTTAATATTTTTTTTTCTTATTTCATTTTTTACTTTTCTATTATAGTCCGGTCAACCGGCATATTATAAATTATTTAATGTATGAGTAGAATTGTTTAGCGTTCAACTGTCGGAGTTAAAATTTAATTATTTTTTTTTATAGTTTTATTTTAATATTATTATATATATATAGTTAAAATACTAGATGGAGACCTTTTATACCGATTGGTATGCTTGGTTAGGAAGGCCAAACAAATTTAGGATCAAAATGAATAAAAACAACAATTATTGTGTCTTGAATTTATGTAGGTCATAAATATAGAATTGACCATATTTTGGTAGCACATATTATGATATGATTTGGTTCCACATTTAGAATGTTGAGATTATAAATGAAGTTCCATTACTTGTCGTCTGTCATCATGTAGGGATTTCTGCAATGATTACTATAAAACACACTTAGATTACACACTTTATTAGTTCAGATACTAAAGTCTTTGATTTTATCCAAATCGTTAAAGCAAAATTATTGCGATATCTTTGATAAATTAATTTATAGTGTGTTACTTAAAATATTCAAACGTTTATGCAACCAGCTTAGAACTTCAGACAAACATGTAGTAAAAAATTTTTTTAATCATTAACCCCGCGCGTAATTAATCTAATTAAGCATCAATTTATTTATTTAATTATTTTAAGAACATGATTTGTTTGTGTTGGTTTTTGTACATATTAAATGTACTTTATTTATTAATATTATAATAAAGACTGACAACACACATTAGAATTCACTTAACCCTTAAACGTCTCGTGTATCAAATTTGATACAAA
Organism: Argyra leucocephala; assembly: GCA_963942445.1. Classification (NCBI taxonomy): domain Eukaryota; kingdom Metazoa; phylum Arthropoda; class Insecta; order Diptera; family Dolichopodidae; genus Argyra; species Argyra leucocephala. The sequence continues at coordinate 3,211,580 of OZ012681.1, forward strand.
ACATTGAAACTTTCACATTTTTTAATATATTTAATCCATGTCCACAAAGTCCATTGTATTTTATTTAAGACGAATTGTTTTAACTCAAAATTACGCTCATTATCCGATTTTTGTGTGTGTTTGAGTAGAAATTTAAAAATAATATTCAGTTTGTCACTGACTGCAGAACAACAGCTAAGTAGCAATTAGAATGAGTGTAAATTACATATTTATAAATATTTTTGGCGCGTAAAAAAATTTGTAAGTATTAAAAAATATTATTTTTATTACAAATAAATAGAAAGTTTTAAAATATATTATGATTTGGTTCATCTATGGAAAAAAAACTGTTTCTATTTTTGTTTTGATACATTGTTCGTTTAGCCATGGAAAAAAATTATGGTTTGTTGGATAAAGACATTGAAGGAATTCTTGACGGTTGGGAAAGCGAAGATGGTTTGGATGATTCTAATGATGAGTTTAACGACTGTGAAATAGAAAGTATGTCTTTAGATTTTTTTGACGAAGATTTGGAAGAAGAAATTCAAAATGAGGAGCTGAAGAAAATGGAAGTAAGGCTGAAAAAATTAAAAATATTTTGTGTCGCAAACGTAACATGTTAATAGAAGAAGATATTTTACGTTTTATACCTGATGAATATGCTTCTGAAATTAATAACTTGCGTACCTTTCCAATTTTTTAAATACTTCTACGATGATAAAATAATAGAACATATTTTAAAACAAACAAAATTGTACGCAACACATGCGTTACAAACTTACCAAATACTAAAAAAAAATGAAGTAGAATGTTATATAGGTATAATTCATATTATTCAATAATTCAGTTGCCAAACATTCGTTCATGGGAGTAATCGTTTAGGTTATGAAGGTATTTACAAAGCTATGAATATAAATCGCTTCGAAAAAATTAAAAAAAATTTTACATTTCAACGACAATAACAAAATGTTGGCTAGAACAGATGAAAATCATGATCAAATGCATAAATTACGCTCCATAATTGACTACTTGAATACGAAATTTAAAACAGTTGCATATGATAGAGATTTATGTGTGGACGAACAAATGTGTTCAAGTAACGGCAAAAGCTATTTAAAGCAGCCTAAAAAGCCTCACTAGTAGGGTTACAAACTGATGGTTTTAAGTAATAGTAATGGTTTTGTACACCACTTTGAGTTGTACTCTGACAAGAAAACCATGCTAGATTTCGTAAACTTCATGAGCCTGATCTAGGAGCTTCGGCAAACGTTGTTGTTCGCCTATTAAGGGATTTTACGTGTAATACAAATCATCGAATTTATTTTGATAATTATTATACATCAGTAGGATCTCATCATTTATTTGGCTTCAAAAGGTATATTTAGTTTAGGTACAGTTAGACGAAATCGTTTACCTGGTTGTAAACTACCCACTGATTATGACTTTAAAACTTACTTGTTTTAAAGAAGTATAAATAAACTATTGAATTATGTGACAATGTTATTTTTGTTTTTATGTAAATAGTTTATAATTTCTTTTCTGAACGAACTGCTTTTATTTCCTTTTTATCATACATTTATTTAAAATAAGTGTTATCTTAATATAAGTTTTGTTTATCTCAAAATAAGGGAATTTTTTTTTATTAAATTTTTAAATGAATTGTTAAAATATTTTTTGTTAAAAAATAAATAAATTAAAAATTAAAAAAAATAAATTAAAGATTAAAAGAATTGAAGAAAACAAATTTTTAATATTATATAAATTGTTTTTTTTTTCTTCTCTGAAACCCATTGTATCAAATTTGATACCATCCTTGAAATCATTAATTCTCTATGCCGAAATCGTAAAATTAGAAGGTCCCAGAATAAAAATTACTTTTTTGATGAACTTTTACACAAAAAAAATTTTTTGGTTCAAAAATACAAGGTTGGGCTTTTAAGGGTTAATATATAAGGTTAGGAATAATTATTTAAACATGAACATTCATACAAAGGTATACATGCAGTAACGTTATAATACCACATTTAGATTTATGCATATGTGTATAAAGTGTATCGATTTGTATTGTACAATTTTCCAAACATAACATATGGGTTACACTAATCATATATTTAACAGTTTGAAGAAATTCTTTTCATCCTACTTTCTTTATTTACACTTAAAAGATAAATGAAAATCACATTTTTTAATTGAATCGATCTAAAAATATTATCAGTAATAATATTAACGGCAACTTTGTCATTATTATGGCTGATGGCTTCTTAAGATATTTTTGTTAAATTTTGTGAATCACGTTTTGGCTTTTATTATCAAGTGTTTGTAACAAATATTATCAACCATATTTTGTTTTGCATAATTTTTTTTTTTCTAAAAGCCACCACCCTGTCTGTATTATGCACATATAATATTCACTTAAAAATTATAAAAATGTGAATTTGTATCGTTGATTGTATTGCTTTGTTATTATCTCAAGTTGTCAAACCAAATAATATAAAATTTCTTGTACTTTTCTATATTTTTCATTTTGTTTCACTCATGCATTCTTATCCTCCTATTCTCTTCTATATATTATTTTCTCTCTCACAAACTGCTGTATTCGAATATTTTATATACATATGAATTGCTTGGCATTCATATTATATGAATGCATGTGTGTGTGTGTGTGTGTGTGTGTGTAATCAAGTTTCACAATTTTATTATGAAAAGTTTTTTTTTTTTCTGTTTCCTCTATTCAATTGTAATACAAGAAAAAAGGAAGAAAAAAAAAAACAAAAATAATATTGAAGTAGACAGAATCACTATAAAATGCAATAAAAAAAAAAAAAAATGAAAACTTTCTCGTTATAAACTGTTAAACGGAACTTAAAATAGAGGGAGTTAATGTCACAATTTAACTTAAAAATTACATTGCAATACAATAAATATTTAAATTGCATAACACAAGGGAGCTTGCAAAATTATTTGTTATTTTTTTTTTTTTTTTTTTTTGGATATGACGAACGAGGTATGATTTGTAAGTATATTTTTAATGTTGATTTCTGTAGGTTTTTTGATATTATATAATATTTTTTTAAATTAATTTTTGGATGAAGATAATAATATATAACATAAAGGACATATTTTATAATTGGATGAATTTAGATTTTGCGTCGTCTTCACATATTTTAAATTTTTTTTTTTTTAGTTGGATTAGGCAGAAATTTATGATTATTATTAAAGTACTTTTAATACAACGCAATAAAGAATGTCCTTGCAGAAACAGGCGGGAAAAGTCAATTTTTAAGACCAGAGCCAAGTATTGCTCATTCAAACGCTCACCTACAAAATATTTTGTTCGAAGTGAGTTACTGCAGAGCCCCAAAACATATGTGATAGTTGGCAAGGATTAACGCAGTTTAAAGCTTTTAGTTGGTATTCAACAATTGAATTAAGTAATCAGGATTTATATGGTTTACCACAGATCATGTTCCATTTAAGAAGCATCTGTTCAAGATTAATAAATATGTGCAAGCACAGATAGCTCCAGATTCTGCTTTAGAAGAAAAAAAATCCTCCTCTCATATTCAATTTGTTTGTGATGCCATAGCTCGCAAAAGACATAAATATTTCGAACCATACACATCGCCTGATTCTGACGTTGACACCAATTCAATAGTAGCGTTCATCAAGGACATAAACTTACAATTCTAAGATAATAAACGGGGAAGTACAATATAGATCTTAAGTTACATAGAACTCCTCATTTGATAAATTTCAATGTTTTTCTGCTAAATAATTTTAAATTAACTGGCAAAAATTTTCTTAATTGATTTTTAATAAATTTATAGAGTGCAGTTAGATTCCAGTTATAAACTTCAAAGAGGGATACAGAGGAATGCAATTACTAAACATATCAAGCTACGAAATATGCAAAATAAATTGTATATAAATCTACATATATAAAATATATATATATGTATATATTTTTTTTTTATATTATAGCCAAAACCTAGGAATACATGAACCTTGGAATACTTCCGTACGTTGACTATTTAAAAAAGGAAAGGATAGTTAAAGAAAGTAAAGAAATATTATATGTAACTTTTCCGTGCAGGAATGGAGAAACGTAAAATAAGTCGAAAAATTAATATAGAATATAAGTCACGTGATTGATTGCTAAAAAACCTATCACATTAAAACCAAATACGCCCGTTCTGGTAGCACATAATCAAAAACATTTCATGCTAAAACAAACTGGATATTTTTACAAAACGGTATAAATCTTGAATTCTAGTCCTTAAAAGATGCTTCCAGTAATTTCAGAACGAAGGTTTCTGAACGGGTGTTGCTTTTCTAATATATAGGGCAGAGCACTTGCAGAAAAAAGTTGCATTTTCTTCATTATTTTTACAGAATCTCATTTGAGAAGAGTGCTAGTCTTCTAACGTGTTTACTATAAGCCAATACGCATGTTTATTGTAAGCCAGTATCTATCATGTTGTTAATATCAAATCTTTTTAATCATAAATAGGTTAAGAAAATGCTTCTGTATAGATTCTGTATAGATTAAAGGAGTTTGACGGGTCCGCTATACCTTGTTGAGATAGAACTGGCAATTCATTAATAACTTTAAATTGAATGGAAACAATTCTAGAAATTAGAAGAAAAAAATGATTTCAAATAGGAATTCAGAGCAGATAAATGATCCCAGGTTAAATTCTAAACAGCATGTCTTTTTTCCACCCCAATATTGTTTTTTTCATTATAGTAATATAAAATAATTCACATTTCAGATCAAATGTCTTATAAAAACACTTAGAAGATACTTCGAATATAAGAATAATTTAATATTACACTCCTTTTTGTCTTACATCAAGGTTAAATTGTAAAGGTCATGATAAAATCTATAAATGAAAATATATTTAATTGGTTAATTGATTTTTTTTATTCAAAGCAAGACACCAAAAAAAAAGTGAACAGTGAATGTTGAAAAACATGTAAATATGATGGACGTGTCGATATTAATTTTTTTTTATTTGAAAATCATCGAACACAGTAGTTGACAACACATAGCAATAATGTGATGGAGTGTCATCAACATTGATTAGTGATTGTATCATAGCATAAAATGAACAGATTTTCTTTAAAATCAATTTCATTGTACCTACACGTATAATGAAATAAATTTCTATGTTCAATTTTAAAATTAAAGCAGCCTACCCCCAACCTTAAATATGAATTGTTACAGTTATCGTATGTGTATGCACACGCCATGCAATAGAGAAAAACAAAAAAAAAAAAACAAATAAAAACTTAATAAAAAGTCTATAACAATAAAAAAAAAACAAGAACATTAAAAAAATTAAAAGTTTTAGACACGAAGTTGAAATATAACCATAAAAAAACGGCAAAAAAGAAAAGCGCGCCATGAAAATTTGTTTATGAGCTTCAATTTTTTTTTTTTATTTTTTTGCTCTATCTGTGATTTTCCGCCTTTAGTTGTCATTTTATTTTTTCTACTTTTTTAAAGTTTTGTATGTAGATACCGTTTTTTTTTTTTGTGTTTTATTAATTTTTGCATTTTTAGTGTGAAAGTTTTTTGAAAGATGGTTCAATTTCAATTGTATTTTATTTTAACCATTTGAAATTGTTTTTTGTTTTTGCTTTATTTTTTTAGTTATTTCAGTTATTTCTAGTCAAATATTTTATGAACTTTCAACAACAATTTTTAGTGCTTTCGTTTTTTAGTTTAGTTTAATTTTTTTTTTTTTTTGTCATAAAGACTATGCGTGTATTCAACAACACTATTAAAGTAGAACAACAATATATATATATATATATAAATAATAATAATGGTACCAATGAATTGTGTTAGAATAAAATAATATCATGAGGAACCTATTGGGAATTAAAAGAATGCTAAGAGTGTAAAAAAAAAAAAAAAATTTTCTTTTGAAAAATTGCTGTTACTATGTTTATTGTGCAATGTTTACAATGCAATGCTGGTGATATCCTTTTAACAATTTTTAAATTTAAAATTGTATATTCATTTAAATTGAGGTGATATATTTTGAGATCAGTTTAAAAAGGCTTCATCGGATTACAAATAAATGGTAAATATTCAATACTATTTGTTAACCTGAATATCCAGCTTTTAAAATGTTATTTAAGTATGTAATACTTCATATGTGTGTCTGGGAATTGTTTAATACATCAGTCAATCATCCGCTGAAGGGCTATAAATATTACGAAATCATAAATTACGTTAGTAAAGTAAAGAATTAGTTATGAAGATGATCTGGAATACTTTTTTGCATAGCACGTGCTGAGCTGAGGGTGGAATGAATGTTTCTGGAATATTTCATAACATTATAATATTATATGAATTGAAAATTTAATTTAATTTAAAGTAAGTTTGGCGTAATATCGCACGCTATTTAATTACAGTGACAAAGGGATTTATTGTAGCAGGATATCTGAAGTAGATCCACATTTAATCTTTCTATCGAATATGTGGTCATTTGCGATGACCACGACTCCCAAGATTTGATTTAAAATATTGTTTAAAGTGAAGTATTTCTTCTACAAGGACATTTGGGGGATATAGCTGTATATATAGTGGCTATAAAACGGAGTTATTTAATAAACTTATTTTGTTGTGGAACAATTCCAAACTGTAGTAGATCTACAATCCAATTACAAAATATCATGAATATATAATATATTTCACTTTCGCTTTCAAAAATAAATTTTTAGCCACAATTTTCATATTTCGTTATTTTAAGTGTATTTCGAATACCGTTACAATTTCAATACATACTTTAAAATAGACTTCATATTATTTTTCAATGTAGTTTTTATATTTGTACCAATATTCGACTCAGAAAAACAATAATAAAAAAAAGTAAAACGTATTTTTAAACCTTTTCTATTATTCTCTTCACTATTTTTATTATTTTGTTTATATATTTTTTTTTTTGTTTTTCTCCATCGAAATGATATATGAGAAAATGATTTAAAAAACACTCAACTCTAGATGGTTTTTCCGATCTAAATTTGATAGTAAGTTACTTTTCACTTTACTACAACTTTGATATAGTATACAGTACTTGGTATACATTATATGGCGGTGGTATTTATATATATATATATATATATATATATACAATTTAAAAAGCAACATAGGAAATCAAAACAGTATCGTTAATAAAATATACAGTTACCCTATTTTGAAATAACGTTATTACATAGTATATTATAGTTCAATTTTTAAATAGATAGAAATGGGTAAAAAAATAATATGTACAAAAAACAAAAATAAATACAAAAACAAAAAACAGTTACAAACAGCAGAAAAAAATGGCGTTGAAAAATGTAACAGCAATAAAATTCCCAAAGGCTAAACAAAACAAAAAAAATAAAAATAAAAACAATTTTAAAAATAGAAAAAAAAACAGAGACAAATTTAGAAACTGACTATAGTAAAAACCAAAACTAACAAAATATTCGTTAGAGTTTTGAGAAGTATAAAACCAACAAAAAAAAAAAAAAATCCTTACAAGTATTGTTATAAAACTTTTAGCGGTTCTTTTATATGTATTAAAAAAAAAAAATGAAAAATAAAAAAACATAACTTTCATGTTTCTACAATTGTAGATTAAAATACGATATAACCTAAAATGGTAGTAACAAAAAAGTAAAATAAAAAAAAAAAATAAATAAAACGAATGAAATACATATTGAAAATGATGCTACAACGGGAGTCAATTTAAATTCGATTTTCAAAAAATAAATAACAAACTAAAAGCTTACAAAAACAAAAATATACGAACAAAATTTACACTAATCTGTATATATATATATATATATATCATATAAACATTCTATACAGATATATTAAAAACTTGTTTTTCTATTGTTAAAATGGTTAAAATCTCCAAATAAAAATAAAACAAAAAAACATTGATTTTGTTTTTGAGTCTGTTTTACGAAATTCGTTAAATTCGTATTCTGAGGTTTAGATTTACAATAAATCAAAATATAAAAATAAAAAAAAAAAAAAAAATAAATCAATAAACAATTGATTGAAGATACAGATTTTTTTTGAAAGTTATCACTGTACTGTATAGAAATAAAAATATAACAATGGTATTGAACCGCTAAACAGGAGATTTAAATTGAAAATGTAATGTAAAGGAATAATAATTTTAAATACTAAAATAAAAAATGCTATATGAAATAGAATTTTGTAATATTGTTCCGCCCTGTGAAAATGAACATTAAATAAAATCAGGATATGCAAGTTGTTAAACAATTAAAAGAGAAGTGGTGCAAAATGTTAATGTAACAACTTTGCCTGTTGAAATTGAATTGTTTTCAGTTTAATTAAATATTAAGTATAGTTCACCCTGTATTTATATTTCTTAACTTTAAAACTAACTGTTCTCACTTTAATATTAGTTCTTGTTTGCTTACTTTGTTAATACTTTAATATCAGTTCTTGTAACTCTCTAATGAACTAAAGATGCGTTGAATAAAACTTGCTGTGTATTTTTTGCTCAACAGATAATGGGCCCAGCACGCTTCCACTGTTTCAGGTTTTTACAATTGTAGCTCTACTAAAGTGAAGGCATAAAGTAAGTATAAAATTTTAATCATTTGTTGATGTGAAGTACATAAATACCGTTAAGTAATTTTATTAAGTGTTATTAATTTAAAACAACCCCTTCGAGCCAGCTGAGACACACGTGTGTCAACTAAAGTTTGTATTATGCTGAAATAACAATTACATATTGATAAATGATATTTATAAATCCCAAATGATATTTTTAAACGGTGACATGTCATAAGTCCCAGAGTCATAATTCCCATTTATATTCCACTAAAGCGAGTCAAAATTTCCATGGTAGTGGTTAAGTGAAAATTTAGTGGTAGTTTTGTCTCATTTAAGTGGGACATACGTTCCAATGGGAATTATCACTCTGGGACTTATGATATGTCACCTTTTTGAGCATTCTTAACGGAAAAACAATAAAAGCACGTTTTAATGCCTGCTCATTCGTATTAAGTTGTCATTAGAATTTTATTATGAGTGGTGCATTTTTAAAATTTTTTCTTAGAAATCTGTATAAATTTAAAGTGTTGCAATTGCAAGTTATAATTAATTTGTATATACAATATTATTGCTTATAATATTTATGTAAAGTTATAAAACTGTTAAGTTATACATATATATACATAGTATATATATCTGGATTTATTTCTTGATTTTTCGAAACTTTTCTGTGGTGGGACATATTTGTCCCATTAGGTTTTTTGTTTTGGTTTATGTGTCCCATTTAGTTCTATTTTCCATTCTTAAAAAAATTCATCCTAAACAGAAAAATGAACACGGATGAAATATGCAAATGGTTCGAAGAAGAAGATGATTTTTCGAGTGGAAGCGAAAATGATTACGCCACTACCGAATTGTAAGACTGATAAAATTGAAGATGCCAATCTGCAAAATGTATCTATTTTTGAAAATAATTCGGATCAGAATGACACAGAAAGGGATAATTGAAATGTTTCGAAGATGATGAAAATGACAATTTACAAAATATTCGTAAAAAGAATATAAATTCTACTGTAATAGTCATCTACACCTGATAATTCTCATGATATAGATCCTATTATACAATTTGGGCAATACCAGATAAAAAAATTTTTTCGCTCAGTTATTTTTGTTTTCTAAATAGAAAATTTTTCTTATCAAAAACCTAACATGAGATATATATGTCCAATCTAAAAAACCTGATGGGACATATATGTCCCGGTCTATACTTCATACCCATTTGACAGTAATGGACACGATTTTTGCAATAACGATATTATTTAGATCCAAATAGATATTCTTTAAAGCAAAACTTGGTTCTAACTGCAAAGATATATTTTAGGATAGAAAATGTTTTTAATAACGGTATTTGATTAAACTTATATTATAAATTTTAATTAAATACATTTAGTTAATTTTAATGATCAATTTGAGCTTAAAGAACAAAAATAATTCATTATTTCAATTGCTTCTGAAAAGTCATTACAAAAAATCAGCACTTAGTTTCGGTTTTTCATGCCACAACTAGAGTGAGAACTATTTGTTATTGTTGATTATTTTACGGTTTGCGTTCTCACCCAAACTCTGTACAATATCAATTAAATCACTAAATTTTGCTTCCCATCATAAACGTATTGTTAAATAAAGCTTGGAGTCTAACTAAGGCTGGTAGGGAAAGCAATTTTAGACTGTAGAAATCATTCGCGAAATGTCATGCGACGCTGCGGTATTCATATTAACTTTATCGAAAATATTACGTAATTCACTCACAGTATTAAGAACAAAAAAAAAATGCTTCAGTATTGATCGAGACTATTTAGAACAAAATTCAAAATTATTTTTCAAAATTCCGAAATTTACATTTCGAATTAAATTTCAAAAAGCATGTAATAAAATTAATTGCCAACAAAAACGCATATAAAAATAACTGTTCCATCTACTTCTATGAATTTTAACTTTTAATTGTTGTAATAAACTGTATACAATTCATTATAGCTAACATTAAAGTTGTAAAATTTTTCCAAAAAAAAAAATATTATTAAAAAACAAAAGAAACAATTTCCAAATTCATTTTCCAAAAATTAAGTAATTTTCTCTCATTACGTTATCATTGACATTAGCTGCTTCTTGACTAAATACAGTTACAATAACACAAAATCAACTGTAAAATAATCGAATAAAAATTTTTGCCAGATAAGAGAAACAGAAAAATAATACTCAGCCCAACAACAAACCCAATACCCACTATTTTTAAACCAACACAATTAACGTAAAGAAAAAATAAAAATAAAAGTGTATCAACAACAAAAGAAATACAAATTATGGATTGAAGAAATTCACTGTGAAGAACAAACTATTTAATGTAAAATGGTCAGAAAATTATAATCCTATATAACCTCAGAAAGTAAATTAAAATAAAAAAATAAAAATAAAAATTAATTCAAAAGAACAAAATAGAGAGGATAACAAAAATAAAATTTGTTTTTTTTTTTTTTTTTTGGAAGAGTAAATATTGTAAGAAAGAGAAAAACACATTTTATCTTTTCCATCTGGTGCTTAACAAATATTTAAAAAAAAAAAAAAACAACAACAACAACAAAGGAAAAAAGTACGGAGAACAAAAATTTATCTTTCACGAAAAAAAAAAATATATCCACAATAAGTTTTTCCTCTTTTAGCAAACAACTTTTCTTTTGATAAGGACCATCATAGAAATGAATCACATTAAACTTATAACAGTATTTTATATATATATATATTATAATAACAGTTAAATAATCACGCGACGCGATTATTATCTCCCAGAAACATAAACATAAAAGTGATAAAAATTATTTTGCAAATTTTTTCACTAAATCTAAAGAAATTTAAATAATACATAAATACGTGTACATACATTCACACATACATTATTGTATTTATATACTGGTGATCTTTAGAAGGTAGTATAGTGATAGCTTTAGACACCTTCAATACATTAGAGTATATTTTATGTGATTAAATCAAATTTCAATTAAGTAATATTAAAAAATGTATGCGTACAAAATCTGTTTAGAGAAGAAGAAGAATTTTTATTTTGAAGAAAGGGTGAAGCATATGAGAGGATCAATGCCGAGAAATTTAATTCTATTGTATCAGAATGGGCTTCTTTTGTGTAAGTGGATCGTATTCGCAACCACTGATATCTATACTGACAGACCTACCTAGAGTAATTTTTTTTTTTTTTTTACATAATTCCAAGTCTATGAGATGAACACCCTAACTGCTTTTACACAGAGATTTGGAATACACAAGCACACAATGATAAAGAGTACTGGACCAAGTCCGAAAAATCCAAAAAACATTTTTTGCCTTCGTCGGGAATTGAACCTGAGCACTTTCGGTTGAATGGCAGACGCTCTATCTACTGCGTGCTAAATACTGGGGGTGGCGCAAATATAGTTGCGAGTGTCTTTACAAGCATAGCTATGAAATGAAGTTATTTTACCGGAATTATAGTTGCACCGTTCATAGATTAACGGATTTTTAAACCGGATATTGTCCCTTCGAATTACCCATTAAAAAAAAACACAAAAAACAACACATAAAAAAAAGAAAAACAAAAATGAAAAGAAAAGAAGACTTCACTAAAAAAAATAATAATAGCAGAGTAAATGCTTGTTAGAGTTAAAAAGTACATTGAATCTGTACTTATTTTGCTTATTCAACTTAAGTTTAGCGGAAAAAAATTAAGCAGAATTACGCTATAAAAGCTATAAACAGATGCACTTATAATCATTCTGAATCCTTGTACCGTGTTAGATTTTGGTTTGAAGCTTGTATTTTGAAATAAGTCAAAGGTGCAGTTCTAATACAAGAAAAAAATTATTTTTCAAATAGCCTGTTTTTCTGTTTAAGTTATTTACCTCATAAAATCGTTTGCGATCAACAGTGGGTCACTTTGTTCGTATAATCATTTTTAGAAGCATTTCGGTAATCCCAACAGTACTCTTGTGCTTTCCTCGATATTCACCCCCATACACATATAAATGTACAACATATAATTATAAAAATTGCTTTGTTTTTTTTTTTTTAAATAAGTTTATTCCGTCTGTTTCGTTTCCCGTTCTTCTTCTATTTCTTTAAATAAGAAAAAAAAATCTGACAAAGAAATCACCAACGAAAGTACAGCCAAACACAAAAAAAAAATTTACAGATTAGATAGAAAGAGATAGAAAATAACGAAAACTTTTAAAGAAGACTGAGTTACCATCATTCTCGCGTGTGCTTAGATTAAATGAGGCTAACAGAAAAGAATATCTTTGGCTGGCTGGCGGTGAGAATGAAATAAAAACAGTTTAAAGAAAAATAAGAGACGAAAAAAAAACACGCAAAGTTTTTTTTTTTTCTGCTTTAACTAAGATAAAACGGTAAATGTATCACTATAAAAAAAAAGTTAAAAGTTTTTCTTTGTGGTTAGAATTATTTTTTTTTTGGCAAAGATAAGCAAAAAAAAAAAAAAAACAATAACACTGAAACAGAGAAAAACTTTTCCAAAAGACATTTTATAACTGTATAATACAATGATAAAATGATAATGTTGTAAAAAAAACAACAAAAACTTATATCCTTACGTCACTTAATGTTGTACAAATGGATTGAGTCACTTTATTGTTACATCTCACCCTCCCTTGCTCAATCTATCTCTCTCTTTTTCACTCATCCTTTCTAGTTTGCACTTGCTTTTATAGCATTCACTTATTATAATTTTGAAGCGACGAGGAAAAAAACTAAACAAAAAAAAACAACAAAAAAAAAGAAAAACAAAAATGAAAAGAAAAAGAAACCCTCACCAAAAAAAAATAATAATAGCAGAGTAAATGCTTGTCAGTGTTAAAAAGGATATTATTAAAAGTCAAATTTTCGAATAAAATATTGAAATTTTTATGATTCAAGATGTCCGAAATTATACTCTTTGAGTAATGGGTCTTTTTGTACTCATATAGAGTGAAGTAAATGTTTAACTAGGTGAAAATTTAATCTAGGTGAAAATTTGAGTGTACATCGGTTTGATTAAAATAATTTTTGTTATTTTTATCTTATTCAGTTATTTGAATCATGGCTATTCTTTCTGAATTCACTGGAGGGCGTTACATATGCTAAAATTAATGATCTCCGTCGGTTCATAGAAAACTCAAACATGTTTAAGCGAATAGGTTTGTGCGACGAGAACTCCTGTTGTACCGCAATAGGTCTCATTGGTCCAAGAATGTTAGTAAATACTGATAGCCATTAATATTTAACTACCTAATCATCATTATATTGGGTATACTTCCCAAACCAAATAATCAATAAATTCTATTAAAATAAAAATATTTAGACAAATTGATGAGAAAATTTTAGAGACAAGAAGTGATGAAATTAGAAACATTTGAAATATCTTAAACACAAAATGCAAGCTAAGAAAAAATTTCATAGTCATACAATTCGAACCAAGAGCAATTAAAATTTGACCGCGTACACCGCAGATGGGTTAAGGTAAAATTACTTGAGTTTACTCGACTTTACAAAATTTTGAGAACAACTTTGGGAAAATGAAATGAAAATAGAAAGAGAAATTTCGATGCAATTAAAGGAATGAGGAAAACAAATATAGTCGGTTGGTGAAGAATTACGACAGGCTTTATGCATCGCAGGGGAAAGGACAAGTAAAGAAAAATTAGGAAAACAAATATAGTTGATTGGTGAAGAATTACGAGAGGTTTTATGCCATCGAAGGGGAAAGGATAAGTAAAGAAGAATTAAGAAAACAAATATAGTTGGTTGGCGAAGAATAATTACGGGATGTTTTATGCATCGAAAGGGAAAGGATAAGTAAAGAAGATTTAGAAAAACAAATATAGTTGGTTAAGGAAGAATAATTAGGAGAGGTTTTGCGCATCCAAGGGGAAAGGATAAGTAAAGAAGAATTAGGAAAACAAATATGGTTGGTTGGCGAAGAATAATTACGGGAGGTGTTATGCATCGAAGGGGATAGGATAAGTAAAGAAGAATTAGGAAAACAAATATAGTTAGTTGGCGAAGAATAAATACGGGAGGCTTTATGCATTCATGGAGAAAGAATAATTAAAGAAGAGTTATTAAAACAAATATAGCTGATTGGTGAAGAATTACGAGAGATTTTACGCATCCAAGGGGAAAGGATAAGTAAAGAATAATTAGGAAAACAAATATAGTTGGATGGCGAAGAATTATATGAGGTCTTATGCATGCAAGGGGATCAGAGATAAACAAAGAAGATTACAATTAATTGATTTTCAAACAACTAATAAACAAATTTAACTTAACAACCCCCAAAAATGATCAAGAATTTAAATTTCACATAAAATTATTGAGAATTAGAATAGTGCAGCAAACTCAAATTAAATTTCCGACAATTTTAAATTTGTTTATCTGCATTTTTGTAATTTCCATCATTTCCAACTTAATATAATTCTACTTTTTTTTTAATTTTAAAGATTAAAAATCCTTTTTTGGCGTTAAATAAATGTATTTGTAGAATTTAAATTAAAATATACAAAATTCCAACAACAAAAATTCTTAACACTTTCACACTACAATAATGTAGTGACTCAATTCTACAAATATCAAGAGAGCAATTCTTGATATTCCGATTATTTGAAGAATCCAATGAATTTTTTTAAACATTGAGATATATTTTAAATTTTTATTTGCTACATTTTTTAAAATTAATTTAATATTATTTTTCTAAAGCATTTTCTTCTCCATGGCAATCGCATTCTATTATAAATATAATATATTTTAAAAATATTTTAATTGTAAGTAAAAACAGAACTAAAAATTTGAACTTTGATTACGATTTTTATACAAATTGAAATGTGACAACACGAGAATATGTTAACAATATTTTATTTAATAGAGATGACGTAGGTCATGCAACGTGAAATCGTGAACCCGTAATTGTATTACATTTTTATTGACTTTACAGTTGTACTACGATTTCACTTCGATTACAATTTTTATAGAAATAGAATTCTCCCATCTTGAGAAATAATAATTAACTCGATTGCGATGCTTATCTGGTTGTGTGTGGTAGTATATTCCTACCCCTAGTTTTGTAATACAATTTTACTTTGATTACGATTTTAATGTAGAAATTGAATTGACAATAAACATTATACGCGGTGACTTAAATTACGTGACGTATAATCGGAACGTTGTAGTTATATTATCTACATTAATGCTAAACATAATTTAAATCGACTTCAAAGTCAAATGTCGTAGTTCTGTTTTTACTTTAAAACTAAACAAAATTTTACAATAAACAAAATAATATTTCTAGATGTAAAAAAAAAAATTATAAAAAAATA